>CM060390.1:122673004-123173004 GCA_030545235.1 Helianthus tuberosus | reverse complement strand
TCGTATATAATATCGGATGTACTGCCCGGGTCGATGAACAATCGCTCGGTGCAGTAGTGAGCCAGGTGGTCTGTGATAACAACGGCGCGTCTATCGCGCGGGCCGCCTCGGACTTTTGGAAAGACGACTTGCTCGTCTTTCCAGTAATTTTCCGGTCTTCTTGCCGCCTTGCGCGGCCTTCCTCTTCCCCCATTGATCATGTGGGTAGAGGCCACGTACATGGTCCTCTTACCCGTGGAGGTGCCCTCGTTGTGGGGAGTGATGCGCTTGGTAGCTTTTTGTGCGCCTGTCAACAGATGTTGCAGTTTCCCCTCTTTTAGGGCTCGCTCAATCTCCAGTCGGAGACTGATGCAGCTGTTTGTTGTGTGGCCATTGTCCTTGTGATACTCGCAGTAGAGTACGAGATCCTGGTTCTTTTTGGACTTCATCGGTTGGGCCGGTCGCAGGAATTGTGCGTCCGTGAGAAGGACGTCGCTTGGCGACTGGTTAATCTCGGTCCAGCTGCGGTCCCGAGACTCCTTTTTTGACGCCCGGTTTTCACGCTGGGCGTTGATTGTAGCCCTTGCGTCGGGCTGGTTGCTTCGTGGGACATATGGTCTGGAATCGCTGCCACGATTCCATGTGTCCTGGTTGCGCTTATTGCTGCGCCTGGGCTCTTGGCGGGAAGACCGGCCTTCCGCTTGGGGTTGTGCCTTTGACATGTGCGGTCTTAAGGACCGCTGGGTCTGGGCGTATGTCTTGACCGCAGCCATGACATCTTCCCACTTCTTAGGTAAACCATCCTTGCCAGAGATATTCATAACCATTTGCTCGTCTTTAACGGCAACAATGAAATGGTTACGTGCCATTTGGTCGGCGACATCGCCTATTTCTAGGCATTCTTTATTGTAACGGACAACGAACGCTTCAAGCGATTCGTTATCCCTGCGCCAGATGTTCATGACGTCCATGGAATCACGTTCATGGCGTCGTTGCTGGCTAAAGTGTGCGAGGAACTTTTCTTGTAAGTCCTCGAATGAGGTCAGTGACCCTGGTGGTAGAGAATCGAACCATGCCCTGGCCAGACCTGTTAGGGTCTGTGGGAAAAAATGACACCAGGTGGGTTCATCCCACCTACCGTTGCACCCGGCGCCGACGAAGATATTGTTGTGATCATCTGGGTCGGTCGAACCGTTGTATTTCCCAATGTTTAATGGGAATTTTGTGGTGGTGACATCGGCGTGGGCAATTTCTCGGACGAACTTGGAGTTTTCGGCCGCAGATTTCGGCCTGTAGGGTTGGCCGCGGTGATGCTTTGCAGCGCGGAGGTACGTAGTGCGGGGGTGAGTGGGAGGAACGTAGTTGCGTCCTCCCGGTCTGCTGCTGGTGGCATGGGATTCCGCACGGTATGTACCATCGTCCGGATCTGTATGGCCTTACCATTTACGGTGAGACTGGGGTCCCAGTCGGCTATGAATGCCTAGGCCGTGGTGGGTTGTAGACTGTCGCCTAGTTTCGCCATGTGGGCCTAGGCGACTCTGTATATGGCTCCTGTGGCGGGACCCATATGTGGAGTCGTCCTCATCAAGTGTGCGGACGTCGTAGTAAGAGGAACCGTGATCTTCGTGCCTGCTTTTGGAGGCCGGATGTGTTGGGGCCCTGCCGTCGTACTGTAAAGTATGACCCGCAGGGGTGGGCCCCGCAGATACTTGCGCTTCTGCGCAAGCTCTGTTGTATGTTGCAGCCAGCATAGCTGCTTGTTGGTCGTACCAGGCATGAAGGTTCATGTCTGTAGGTATCACAGGAGCGTACTGTGATAAATCGTGTCCAAACGTAAGGGATGCGCCCCCTTGCGTTGATGTGCCAATGTGTTCAGCATTTGGGGCTAGGGGAATGGTTCCCGCAGGCCCTTGGTTTGCGGGGTTTAGGTTATCCCCGGTAGTGTTGTTTTGACGATCAGACATGATCTTTGGAGAGAAAGGGATGGTTGGAAAAAGTGCTAAGAGTAGCGGTGGGCGCCAATGATGAAACAATGGTTAACCAGGTGGGTTAACTCACTGGTCTCGTCAAGAGGGTTAATCCCTTCTTTCCGAGGATCGCCGGCTGGATCGTCTGGTGGTGGGTTTCCTGCACAAGGAAACAAGCCGTGACTCGCAACAAGGAGGATGGGGTGGGGGGTGCTCCTTGTTACCACTCTCCGGCGTGAGAAACAGTCGTTTGCTTGGGAAGCAAAGTGTGATAGTAGTAGTAGTGAGAGAGTTCAGAAGTGATACCTCAAACCTGGTTTGGGGTGAGTATTTATAGCCGAGGAGTGAAGGAGGGTAGTTGAATAGCTAGCCTGACATCGCACAGCTATTTGCAGGTGTGTCAGACCTGTCAGTTACGGTGGTGATGCCACGTCCTGCTGTGGTGTCAGACTGTTGTATACACGTGGGCCGGTAGGCGACTGTTCCCAGTGCCACTTGCACTGTGGTGTCAGACCCACTTGCCTCGTAGGCAGGATGCAGTGCCAGGCCGCATCGCTGCTTGCGGTCATTGATGTTGTTCCCGCGTTGGTTGTTCCATCCATGATTTTATGCGGGATGCGGCGTCATGTCGCATCGCATCGCCGCTTAGTGACTGTTACTGTTGTCCTGATCCCTTGTCGTGACGAAATGTTCATAGGATGCGGTGCGGGGCCGCATCGCTATGCGTAACATTGGTTTCCGTCCTTAAGGTAAGTCTTCTCATCATTGGACAGATTGGACCGCTGTGTTCGCGTGTGACCACGCGGACACAGGTGAGTTTATTGCTGGTGGAGGTTTTTGATAAGGGTAATGGTCATTCGCGGTCATGCTGACGCGAGATCTGGGACCATACCCCTTCATAAACCCTAATGCTAAACCCTAAATACTATTGCTAAACCCTAATGCTAAACCCTAAAGCTAAACCCTAAAGCATAAAGCTAAACCCTAAACCATAAAGCTAAACCCTAAATAACATTTTTTTTTAATTTTAAACATGTATATACATATATGTATAATTGACAATATACATAGGATAATGCTAGGTAGAAAACCCTCTTTAGGTAGAAAACCCGGGAAACTCAAAGCTCCCGACATTTTTTTTTTTGAAAAAAATAACACATGTAATATACATGTTTTTAAGACTTTTGGGCCAAAAAAATCAAAAAAGCGCCGAGTACTTTAAAAAAAAAAAAAAAACAAATTTCAGCAACTTTCAGCATTTTTTGTCTAACACATGTTAGTCAACGAAGTTTTTGGAACTTGTTTATTTTTTTTTAAAAAAAGTACTCGGCGCTTTTTTGATTTTTTTGGCCCAAAAGTCTTAAAAACATGTATATTACATGTGTTATTTTTTTCAAAAAAAAAAAAAATGTCGGGAGCTTTGAGTTTCCAGAGTTTTCTAAGAAAGATAGGGTTTTTTGTCTAGCCTCAGAAGTGATACCTCAAACCTGGTTTGGGGTGAGTATTTATAGCCGAGGAGTGAAGGAGGGTAGTTGAATAGCTAGCCTGACATCGCACAGCTATTTGCAGGTGTGTCAGACCTGTCAGTTACGGTGGTGATGCCACGTCCTGCTGTGGTGTCAGACTGTTGTATACACGTGGGCCGGTAGGCGACTGTTCCCAGTGCCACTTGCACTGTGGTGTCAGACCCACTTGCCTCATAGGCAGGATGCAGTGCCAGGCCGCATCGCTGCTTGCGGTCATTGATGTTGTTCCCGCGTTGGTTGTTCCATCCATGATTTTATGCGGGATGCGGCGTCATGTCGCATCGCATCGCCGCTTAGTGACTGTTACTGTTGTCCTGATCCCTTGTCGTGACGAAATGTTCATAGGATGCGGTGCGGGGCCGCATCGCTATGCGTAACATTGGTTTCCGTCCTTAAGGTAAGTCTTCTCATCATTGGACAGATTGGACCGCTGTGTTCGCGTGTGACCACGCGGACACAGGTGAGTTTATTGCTGGTGGAGGTTTTTGATAAGGGTAATGGTCATTCGCGGTCATGCTGACGCGAGATCTGGGACCATACCCCTTCATAAACCCTAATGCTAAACCCTAAATACTATTGCTAAACCCTAATGCTAAACCCTAAAGCTAAACCCTAAAGCATAAAGCTAAACCCTAAACCATAAAGCTAAACCCTAAATAACATTTTTTTTTTAATTTTAAACATGTATATACATATATGTATAATTGACAATATACATATATGTATAGTTAAAAGATTAACAATATACACATGTGTATAAATCCAAAAAAAAAAAAATTATTAAATACTTAAAGAAAAAGCTGCGATTTTTCCAAAAAAAAAAATTGTATTTTTTTTACCTTTTTTTTGCATTTTTTTGCTTAGGGAAAATGTGTGGTCCAGAATGCTTCTCAAGTTTCTCAATTAGCCTACTACTTCTCACATGATCCTTATCCTATATATATATATATATATATATATATATATAGGGGAAGGTTCATTGGGGAACACTAAAAAAGTGGGGAACCGACTCAGACGAACTCCGATTGGACTCATTCCAGCGGCGTTGGAACCGGCTCGTCGAACCCTAACTAAGATCTCTTAACGCTAAACCCTAAATCCTAACTCATAAACTCTAAATCCTAAAGCTAAAAAATAAGGCTAAAACTAAGCTAAACCGTAAAATCTAAACTATAAACCCTAAAAGCTAAACCCTAAACGCTAAACCTAAAGCTAAACCCTAAGGCTAAACCCTAAGGCTAAACCCTAAAGCTAAACCCTAGAAGTCAAACCCTAATATATTTAGGGTTTAGGGGTTATGATTTAGGGTTAAGAGATCATAGTTAGGGTTCGACGAGACGGTTCCAACCCCGCTAAAATGAGTCCAATTGGAGTTTGTTTGAGTCAGTTCCCCACTGTTCCCCAATGAACCTCACACTATATATATACAGGACAAAGATCCGTTAGGAACCACCCTTTATTGCGAGAACCGCGAGAACCAGTGTGAACACAAACAGTAATTCCTAAAAAAAAATTAAAAAACACCGAAATTTTTTTTTATTTGTTTACTATTTTTTTTTTGGAAAAATCGCTATATTTTGTTAATAAAAAAAATAAAATAAAAATTCAAAAAAAATAAAAAAATTTCGGGTAACAGTTATCCATGCACATGTGCATATGTATCATTTCTTTGTCAAATTCCGTAATTCATTACAAATAATAGTCAATTGCACTTTCATTTACACTACCACGTGTAATACACTACTTTTTATGTTAACAATGTTAGAAATGCACATGTGCATCTATATGTATCAACATGAAATAATGTGTTTTGGTACACTACTTTCTCTTTCATCTATCATTCCATCCATAATACACAAGCATGCACATGTGCATTTTTGTCATTTCTTTGACAAATTCCGTAATTCATTACACATATTAGACAATTGCACTTTCATTTACACTACCATATGTAATACACTACTTTTTACATTACCAATATTAGAAATGCACATGTGCATTTATATGTATCAACATGAAATAAGGTGTTTTGGTACACTACTTTGAATACACTTTCCCTTTCATCTATCATACCATCCATAATACACTACCATTACCACCTACCATCCAAAATACAATACCATTACCTCCTACCGTCCATAATACAATATCATTAACAATATTTTCACTTTATTACATGTATGTAAACACCATTTATACCATCCAATCAATATATTACATAAAAAATTGACAACTATAATCAAACCTTCAACCACTAGATATAACTAACCAAAAAACATGTATATGGACCTACTTCTCCATTCAAAATCACAAACTTTTTGTACCAAAACACGTTATATCATGGTTATACCTAATGATGCACATATGCATTTTGAATATTGGTAATGTAAAAAGTAGTGTATTACTAATGGTATTGTAAATTAAAGTGCAATTGTCTATTCCTGATAACGTTATATCGAATTTGTCGAAGTAATGATACATATGCACATGTGCATGGATAACTGTTACTCGAAAAAAAAAGTTTTTTTTATGGTAACGAAATATAGCGATTTTTTAAAAAAAAAAATTTTGAGTGCTTTTTTGATTTTTTTTAGATTTTATTTTGTGTTCACATTGGTTCTCGCGATTCTCGCAATATGGGTGGTTCTCGCATGAACCTTATCCTATATATATATATATATATATATATATATATATATAAACTTATTAGTTATTAATATAGAGACAATAATTTGAAGATGTAGAGATATTTGATAGAATAATGTTAATGATGTTACATGTATAATGGCTACCAACAAGGAAAGAGACAATTTTTTATTCATTCATATCCAATGGAAAAAAAGAAAAAAAGAACCAACTTTATATTCGGATAAAATGGATATTAAATCCAAAAATTAAGAAAATGAAAAATGCAACCTTTTGCATATACATTTTATTATGGTTGCAAAAGTCGCTAGTCACTCCCTAATCGTAGTTGAGAGTATTCAGAAAGTACTTGGCTTAAACGGAGAGTACTCGGGAAGTACTCGGCCTAGGAGAAGAGTACTCTGGCCTCAATAGCCTATCTTGTAACCATTACTTAAAGAGTACTCGGACTCCAAGATCTTGTTTTTTACAACCATGCAACATTTTTATTGGTATTAAAAAACTTCATCTAGTTTTTGCCTCTTATTTTGGGTGTGTAGCAAAGTGAATTTAAAATATAACTATTTTTATAATAATCGTATTATTAGTGAATTTGGTTTTGAATGTGCACATGCAACACATGTAATGAAACCTGTGGCCGTGAAAAAGGAGGGAAATTTTGGTTGAAATACGGATATGACTTGCATAAACTTATGAACTAAACGTGATCAGTGATTTTCACATTTTATTTTATTTTGTATGGAATGGAATGACACAAAAGTACACGTATGGGAGCACAAAATACCGATATCTTATCTTATCTCGTTTCAAAGAATATCATATATTAACACCGTATTATCTTATAAAAAATTGTTTTAAATTAAAATAAATATTTTATTATTTTTTAAATCATGTTGATATTAAAGGGGAGAACTTAAGAACCATGTAAAAACCCATAAACAACTTATTTTTACATTAGGTAAAATTAAATTTTTTACCTATTTTTTTCAGAGTTTTTGCGTATAAACACAATAAAAAAGTTGAAAAATAGAAAACGAAGTTTAAAAAATACAAAATTAAGTTTTTTTTTCTT
This sequence comes from Helianthus tuberosus, assembly GCA_030545235.1. Taxonomy (NCBI): domain Eukaryota; kingdom Viridiplantae; phylum Streptophyta; class Magnoliopsida; order Asterales; family Asteraceae; genus Helianthus; species Helianthus tuberosus. The sequence continues at coordinate 123,165,814 of CM060390.1, read as the reverse complement.
TAAACGGCTTCTAAATATGTTTATATAAAGCAGATCAGAAAAGAATATGTAAGAATAATTTTTTCTATGTAGAATTAGTGATTTTTGGTTACTATTTTTTTCATGTTCTCAATCCAACCCTTATAAAGTATTTACTTTGCTCTTAAAATTTATAAGCAAAATAAGTTTGATTAAAATCTTTTAGGCTATATGGTGTGATATATGCCCCTGTTCACGACACATCAGCGCCACGTAGGCGACAAGTCAGTAAGCGGATTTATTGTTAACTGACGTGCATTGGGATAAAGCTTTATAATGCCTATGTCATCATTACTCAATTATTATTTTTTTAATTACACGTGTTTTAAAATAATAAACATAATATAAAAAACATATGTTTAAAAAAATTAGATAAAATATATAAAGTACCATTAACTAGAATAAAAAAATTACAAACCAACTTAATTTATATGTTATCAATTTGTAACATACTTGTGCTTTTACTGGTTGTACCTCACGCAATAGGGTTTTAGTGTGTATCTCAGGAGGTTTGTAACTTTGGCTTTGTGAGCTGTTTTCTTTAGAGGGTGTTTACGTTGTGGTTTTAGTGGGTTTTGACTAGGGGTGCAAACGAGCCGAGCTACTCGAGCTCGGCTCGATAAAAAGCTCGAACGAGCCGAGCTTAAACGAGCTCGAACCTGAGCCTAAAAAACAAGCTCGTGTAGTAAACGAGCCCGGGCCCGAGCTTCGCTTATCGAGCTCGAGCCGGCTCGCGAGCCTAAACATCATGAAAATGGTTCTTCAGACACTGATGGCAGAGAAACAAGACTTAGCACAATCTCAAGACCCTGCCAAAGTTGTCATCCCCGGGCCTCAATCTCCAAACTCATCTACAATAAAAACTCTCCCAAGAAACCCATTGGATTCAAAGATACTAAAGTGGAAGTCTGATCAAAAGACCCACGTATTGACTCTGCTCAAATCCAATGGTGAAGTGAAGCATATATCAAGGGAAGAAGCACTTGGCCTGGGTGTTGAAGATTTACAAGATCTCCTTGAGCTTCCACTGTGCAGGGATGAGGATGATGAGGAATCTATGAACTTTGAATTACAATTCAAAGGTCAAGTTAGGGAACTCTTGATGAGACAATAAAAATCCAAAATAATGAAGAGTTTTGGCATCATCGGTTCGAGGGGAGATTGTTGGGATTGAACCCTACAAAGGAATAGTTGATAAAGCCAAAATTGGATCAGATCAGTGGATTCACAATAAGCAGTTGTTTACATCAGATCTTTCCCCTTGAAAGTGGCCCTAACATCTGATGTCCTCTAAGTACTGCCCTTCTACAACAACTGCTGATTTACAACGACTGCTGATCCCTAAAGACTGTTGGTAATAAAGCACTGATGCTCAATCTACTGATATGGATCAAGTACTGCTGAAGACACAAAGCACTGCTGGGGCTATAACAGTGGAATGAGAAGCAGTAGTTTACTTTATACTTTGTATTATTTGTAATCAGTAGTTTAGTGAAGCAGTGTTTGTATAGATCAGTGGTTATAGGTTGTTAGGAGGTTAGATGTCACTTTCATGGTGACGTCAGCCAAAGATGCTTCAGTGGTTTGTTCTGTACTATAAATAGAACAGTACCATGTACTGTTCTATTAGCTCTCATCATCACCACGTCATTCTGTACGAACAATCACTGTGAGCTCAGGCTGAGGGGGAGATTGTATGCATGCATGCATTGTAATTGAAGGTTGTAATAAATATAATCATTCGATTTCAATATAAGTATGTTTGCTGAAAATGATTCTCTTATTGATTGTGTGTTGAAAGTTTGTTCCATTTAATTCCGCTGCATTTAAACTCAATTTCATCTTCATTATAATCAAACAAGCACAATCAAAAGAAACTCAGATCCTAACAATTGGTATCAGAGCAAGGACAATCAAACTTGATCTAACAATCATTTTGACATAAAAGTTCAGCTCAATTTCATTGATACTCTCGATTGTTCGGTTTTAGTTGTAAAACAGAGTAAGGTATAATCACGTACAAAGTTGATTATTCAGTACCTGAAAACAACCAGAATGATGTCACAATCATAGGATAATAATAACAATAACATTGGTTCTCTCTTCAAACCACCTATGTTGGTCAGATCTGAATACAACATCTGGGAGCGAAGGATGGGTCACATCCTAGCTCAACAGAATACCGGATGTTGGAGGTCAGTTGTCTTTGGACCACATGTTCCAATGGTGCCGAGTGCTGAGGATCTAAAGGTCATGGTTTCTAAGAAAGTTGAGAACTATACTGACCAGGATTTTTAGAAAATTGAACTGGATGCCAAGGCATTTAGCATCGTCGCATCCGCACTACCAAATGAGATCTATGCTGGGCTGTTACACTGTAACAGTGCCAAGGAATTGTGGGATGCACTTAAGGAATAGTTTGGGGGGACTGAAGAACTACTTGAAAATAACAGGGAAATTTTAAACCAACAGTATGAAACCTTTTGTAACATCAAGGGTGAATCATTAACACAACAGTTTGAGTGATTTAGTTGTCTCATAAGTGAACTAAAACTTGTTAAGGTTGAATTTGCTAATGCAACACAAAATAGTAGGTTTCTTAGGTCACTTCCTGATAAATGGGACACAATTGCTTTTGTAACCAGGAATTCAGTTGGGTTCAAAGATTTGACCTTAACCCAGCTTCATGGTAGACTCCTGACCTATGAAAGGGAGTTGAACCAGAAAAATAAGTTACAAGAGTCTGGGAAGGTTGCAGAGTTATGATCATTACATTGACATAACAGCTGGTGGAGCTTTTAACCCTGATTCTCACTCATCCAATTATGCTTTTACAGCAAATGGAGAAAACCAGAATTCTGATAATCTGTGTGTCACACCCCAACCGATGTCGGAATCATCGGGGCATGGCACTGAGCGAAACAGATTGTCCAGGAGTTTCCATAACAACTATCATTACCATTTAATTTAAGTTAACATGTCCCATACCATGTCTCAAATAGTAAACAAATTATTACAGATAAACATCAAGGCAATTATCCTGTTCCGACAACTTAGATTCAAACAAAAATAGTTTATTTATTGGTTTCTAGGACTCCATTTCCTAGCTTCGATTTCATCACAACGCAGAGAGCGTCCTAGACCTTTCCTAGCCTCAAGTTCACAGCATGCTAAGCATGTAAACTTCCTAAGCACCTGTCACATACGTTAAAATAAAGTCAATACATGAAATGTAAAGGTGAGCATACAAGTTTGATAATAGCATATAGAGTTCGAATTTGTTTACGCATAACCAGCACATACACACAGTGAAATGAAGCACGTTAGTTATCGACATAGATCCATCGATACCAATGACTGGGGGTTGACTGCCTGAGGCAGTTCGCAATACATGATTACCACCGTAATCCATGCAAGTAAAAGATCCTTAACAACCCCCGTGTGAGCGGGTGCTGAGTCCAAACTATAGTACTATCGTTGCTAAGGCAGGTAGACAACATTCCATGTGTAAACATAACAAACAAGCATTCATGAGCCACGTATAACATGCATTAACGGTTAGCGTTCAAATAGTTTGAGTAGTGTGATAGTTGTAGTTTGAATATTCGTAACGTATGTAACACCCAAAAGTGCTTAAAGCAAAAAGGGATCGAGTATACTCACAGCGATTATGGATTGAAGGGAGCGCTTAGCGAGTTCGGTTAGACTGAACAGATTCGATTGCGTAGCGATAAGTGGCGCGTAAAACAATACAGGGTGAGGGTGGGTAGGATGGCTGGTCGTACGGATGGTCATCCGTGCAAATAGTTAATCCGTTCGGTTGGTCATCCGTGAGGACAGCTTGTCCGTGCGGATGACTATTCGAGTGGATTGTTTCTTCTTATGGGTGAGATGTGTTTGTGTATGATGGCTTGTCCTTTGAAGTTTTCGTTGTAGTATTTAGAAAACCTTTAAGTTCTCTTACCCATCAAGTCGGTCGCGCGTATGACGATCCGTGCGGATGGTAGTCCGTGCGGGCAACGACTTTAATGGTGAGTCACTTGATGAAGTTGGTGAAATCCGTCCGGATGATAGTCCGTGCGGACAACAACAATCCGTGCGGATGGTAGTTCGTGCGGATAACCACAACCCGTCCGAATGGTAGTCCGTGCGGACAACAACAATCCGTGCGGATAGTAGTCCGTGCGGATAACCACAACCCGTCCGGATGGTACTCCGTGCGGACAACGTGTTGGAAATTGATTAAGGTCTTAGTATCTCATGATCTGAAGAGTAATCCATTCAGAGGGTCGTCCGTGCGGATTATTCATTCGTCGATACTCCAACCTTGTTTGGATATGGGTCCCAAGTGTAGTCCGTCTGGATTGCAACCGTCCGGATAGTCTGTCCGTGCGAATCATCAGTCCATCCGGATATCCTGTCCGCGCGGACATCAGTTCGTCCGGGCAGCATCTCGTTCTGGCTGTTCCACTCGTCTACCCTTGGTCGCCTTTGTCGTTCTATTGAGACGTTCTGATTACGTGTTAATCATTTGGAATTATATTCTTACCCGCATGACTAAGCCGGCCAGGAATCACCCTAGCTTGGCCGGTCGGCGGCTCAGAATAGTCATTCTGGCCTAACCCGAAATCAGGTGTCTCGCGGGTAGAATCCGGATTTAGGACCAGTGCGTCACTAACATTGAGTAGAAGACTAGAACTAATCCGATTCTTACCATTTTTTAGTGTAAAAGAAGGAGAAAACTTGTGTTTATTCCTTTCAACTCTTTTATTCTTTGAAAAGTTCAGATTTATGTGAAGTCGTTTGTGAAATCTTGTGGAAACCGTTCAGATCCGAGTTATTCTTGGTGGAATGAGGTCATACTTGAAGTTCATGGGAACTTCATGATGACGTCATCCTAGAATACCTCAAATCTTGATGATTTCACGGTTAAAAGTTAATGTTTAAAAGATAGAAAGGTGTAGAAGTGCTTATAGATAAAAAATGTACAAGATTAATGACGAAAACTTACCGGAATCGAGAGAAATCGAAGGAAAGATGAAGAGAGCGTGCAAGTCGGACGTCACTTGCCAAAAGTGGAAAGTTTGGAGAGTGACCCGTGTATTTATAGGATGCCATAAAAGGAAAGTGTCATCCGTGCGGATTGCACATCACCCGGATGGTCATCCGTGCGGATTGCACTTGACACTTCCCTAGGCGGCTATTCGTGCAGATGGCCTGTCCGTGCGGATGGCCTGTCCGTGCGGATTGGCGCCTGGTTGGTGTGTTTGGTGCGACGATCTTTGACATTTCGGTTCCGATTGCGAGCGATTCGACAGGGTTTCCTAGTCAAATTACTTTTAGTCCCAACTACTTTGTACCTTGCGTAATCTATTCGAGTTCGAGTATAGTCGAGTTAGATTTCGAGTTTCGATTGAGTTCGCATTGATTACCACAACATAACATATATAAACATGCACAGGTAACACGTAAGGCACACACACATATAAACAATAAGTAAAATACATAGTTCGAGTTGCGATTCGACGTCGATTCGGTTAGGATAGCTTGATTGTTAGTTGATTAACTTTATCGCATTGTTACTTCCTATAGTTAACAGTCGTAGGTTGATTGAAATATGATTAATACTCATCGATTATTGCAATGAACGACACTTACTCCACATAATATAAATAAAATAAAGACATTTCTACAAGTCAAGTTGCGCGAAAATCGGTCGTTGACTTTGACCTTGACTTTGACTTTCACTTATGAAAACACGGGGTGTTACAGCCTCCCCTTGTTTACGGAATTTCGTCCCGAAATTAAACTGGAAGCTGCTACAACCGTCGTGAATCACGTGAGAACTTTCTCTATCTAGACTTTCTCCTAGAACAACTGTGGGTACTTAGCCTTCATGTCGCTTTCGAGTTCCCAAGTGAACTCTGCGCCTCGTTTGCCTTCCCATCGGACTTTCACAATAGGAATGCGTGAGTGCCGGAGCTGCTTGGTTTGGCGATCCATTATTTCGACAGGCTTTTCTACGAAGTGTAATGTTTCGTTCACTTGTAGATCGTCTAGAGAGACATGTAAATCATGGTCGGCTATGCACTTTCGGAGGTTTGACACGTGGAAAGTCGGATGGACGTTACTAAGTTCCTCCGGTAATTCGAGTCTGTAGGTGACTTTTCCGATCCTTTCCAGAATCTTAAAAGGTCCAACATATCGAGGCGCGAGTTTCCCTTTCTTGCCGAATCGGACTACACCCTTCCAAGGTGATACCTTTAGGAGTACGTAGTCACCAACGCCAAATTCATAGGGCTTACGCTTTTTATCGGCGTAAACCTTTTGTCGATCCCAAGATTTCACCAGGTTGTCTCTGATTTGGAAAATTTTGTCTGTCGTTTCTTGTAATAGCTCAGGACCGGTTAGTTGCGAGTGACCGATCTCGTGCCACACAATAGGCGATCGACATCTTCTTCCGTATAATGCCTCGAAAGGTGCCATCTCGATGCTAGAATGATAGCTATTGTTATACGAGAATTCGACTAACGGCAGGTGTTTATCCCAATTACCACCAAAGTCTAGAACACACACACGGAGCATGTCTTCAAGAGTACGGATCGTTCTTTCAGTCTGACCGTCGGTTTGTGGGTGGAAAGCAGTACTTAGATTAAGCGTTGTACCGAGTGCTGTTTGAAACGTTTCCCACAATCGTGAAGTAAACCGAGCATCGCGATCAGAGATGATGTCACGAGGCGTCCCATGATTACAAATGATCTCATCGGTGTAGATTCGGGCTAATCGTTCCACCTTGTAGTCTTCCCGTATTGGTAGAAAGTGAGCTGATTTAGTCAAGCGGTCGACCACAACCCATATGCTGTCTTGACCTGATGACGTGGGTAGAAGCTTGGTTACGAAATCCATAGCTATGCTCTCCCACTTCCACATGGGAATTGGTGGTTGTTTGAGCAAGCCAGAGGGTCTTTGATGTTTAGCCTTGACCCTAGCACAAGTTAGGCATTTTCCGACGTAGAGGGCGATATCCCTTTTCATACCCGGCCACCAGTACTTGTAACGAAGATCCTGGTACATTTTGTCAGCACCGGGATGACACAGAGTAGCGGGATTTATGGGCTTCGTCCATGATAATCTGTCGCAAATTGGTTCGCTTGGGAATCCAAATTCGGTCTAAAAAGTGGAATATCCCATTTGATTTGCTCACAAGCTGGGCTCCATCGTGGTAGATTCTTTCCTTCTTCAAAGTGCGTTCGTTGAAACATGCATGTTGAGCGTCGCGGATGAGAGTTTCGAGGTTGTGCTAGGCTTGAACATTACGAGTGCTAAGCAGGTAGCTCCGTCTGCTAAGTGCGTCGGCAACAACATTTGCTTTGCCTAGGTGATAACGAATCTCACAGTCGTAATCGTTGAGAAGTTCTACCCATCGGCGTTGACGCATATTAAGTTCCTTCTGATTAAAGATGTGCTGTAGGCTCCTATGATCGGTGAAGATCGTACACTTGGTACCATACAGGTAGTGTCGCCAAATTTTTAACGCAAAAACAACTGCGCCTAGCTCGAGATCATGGGTTATATAGTTCTTCTCGTGGATTTTGAGCTGACGAGATGCGTAAGCTATGACCTTGTCTCGTTGCATAAGAACACAACCAAGGCCAAGGTTGGAAGCGTCACAGTAGACAAGGAAATCATTGTTTTCGTCGGGCAATGTGAGAACAAGAGCATTGCAAAGCATGTGTTTAAGGGTTCGAAAGGCAGTCTCTTGTTTCGTTCCCCAAACAAAAGGCTTGTCTTTATGAGTAAGAGAGGTAAGCGGTACAACGATCTTTGAGAATCCTTCGATAAATCGTCGATAATAGCCCGCTAGTCCGAGAAAGGAGCGGACTTCGGATGGGTTCTTAGGCGTAACCCAGCTCTTAACAGCTTCAATCTTCGCAGGATCGACGTGAATACCTTGACTATTAACAATGTGACCCAGAAATTGAACTTCCCCTAACCAGAATTCGCATTTGGAGAACTTGGCATAGAGTTGGTTCCCCTGGAGTAACTCGAGAACCAAACGTAGGTGTTGCGCGTGTTCGGCTTTCGATTTGGAATAGATCAAGACATCGTCGATGAATACGATGACGAAACGGTCGAGATATGGTTTACACACGCGATTCATCAGATCCATGAAAACCGCTGGTGCGTTGGTTAGACCAAAAGGCATGACAACGAATTCGTAATGGCCGTATCGAGTACGAAATACGGTTTTGGGTATATCCTCTTCTTGAATACGCAGCTGATGGTAACCTGATCGTAGATCGATCTTCGAAAAACATGTAGCGCCTTGTAGTTTGATCAAACAAATCGTCGATACGAGGTAGGGGATAGCGGTTCTTGATAGTTAACTTATTCAATTCCCGATAGTCGATGCACATCCTGAACGACCCATCCTTCTTTTTGACGAAAAGGACTGGCGCGCCCCAAGGAGAGGTGCTCGGGCGAATGAAGCCTTTTTTAAGTAATTCCTAGAGTTGGGTTGAGAGTTCACGCATTTCGAACGGTGCGAGACGGTAGGGAGCTTTGGCAATAGGATTGGCTCCAGGAATGAGGTCAATACGAAAGTCGATATCATGACTTGGCGGTAGTCTGGGAAGATCCTCTGGAAAAACATTAGGAAATTCTCGAACCACCGGGACGTCTTTTACTTCCTTCTTCTCTTTCTTTTCCTTCTCTGTTACTACAATGTTAGCCAAGAAAGCCCTGTATTCCTTACGGAGATACTTGTTGGCTTGGATACATGACATAAGCTTAAGCCCCTTTGAAGTAGTATCGCCATAAACACACAATAAGTCACCATTCGCGAGCAAAAATCGAATCATCTTGTCGAAGCATACAACTTCAGCATGGTTTTCTCGAAGAAAGTCCATGCCTATTATGACGTCAAAGCTTCCGAGTTGCATCGGAATAAGATCGATCGAAAAGATGTGATTGTTGAGCTCAAGAGTACAATCACGGATAACAGAATTAACAGCGACGGTTCTTCCGGTAGCGACTTCTACATCGAACGTCGAGGAGAGTTGGGAACGTTTACGACTAAGGAGTTTCTCAAATTCGAGTGACACAAAGCAATTATCGGCTCCAGTATCAAACAAACATGAAGCATAAATACCATTAACAAGGAACGTACCATTGACCACGTTGTTGTCGGCCTGGGCTTGTCGTACGTTGAGGTTGAAAGTTCTGGCACGTGCGGCCTGTTGTTGCTGCTGTTGTTGTTGTTGCTGCTGCGGCTGCTGTTGCTGAGGCTCTTGTTTCACGACCCTGTTTGGGCACACGTTGGCGAAATGGTTCGGGTCGCCACATGCGAAGCAGGCTCTGGCTTTGACTGCGGGTGCCGGAGGAGCTTGTTGACCCTGTGGGGCAGTGAGTAGAGCTTGATTGGCAGGAGCTTGACGACTACGGCAGTTGGCAGTGAAATGGCCGTACACATTGCAATGAGCACAAAAGCGACATTGAATAGCAGTCGGGTGGTGGTAGGTGCAAGTAGAGCAGAGCGGGTGTGGTCCAGTGTATGCACGCTTTGCAAGCGGTGCATTGGCCACAGGCGCCGCTACTTGACGCTGTTGGGCAGGTACAGCTTGAATCGGTGCAGCAGTAATCGCATAGTTCTTGTTGGTGGAGCTGTTCTTTCTCTTGTTCTTTCTCTTGTTGCTTGATGAGGTGGGTTCAGTAGTGGGTGTGGTAGCGGTAACTTGATGCAGATGCTTCGAAGTCTTATCCCATACACCAGCCTTAACCCGCTTGTCGTTGATTTCAGAGGCCAGCAGATAAGTTTCCTCGATCGTCGTAGTCTTAGCCGCTTGCACGAAATCAGCAACGCAGTTGGGCAGGGCCCGGATGTACTTCTTGATTGTCATGTCGGGAGTCTTGACTTGGTCGGGACAGATAATGCTGAGCTGCTTGAAACGAGCAGTAAGACCAGCATTGTCTCCATCCTTCTGCTGTATGTGCCAAAATTCATCTTCGAGCTTTTGACGTTCGTGAGGAGGGCAAAATTCCTCTAGCATAACTTCCTTGAGCTCGTCCCATGACAGACCGTAGGCTGCATCGTTCCCTCGCTTGTTCCTCTCGGCCGTCCACCAGTCTAGAGCTCGGGACTGGAAAACGCCGGTAGCATTCAGAGTTCGAAGGTCATCAGGGCAACCACTTTGTCGCAGAGTAACCTCAATGGAATCAAACCAGTGAAATAGTGCAGTAGGACTTCCTTCGCCAGTGAATTCTTTTGGCCCATACGACTTGAATTGCTTGAAACTGAAGGGCCTTGCGGCAGTCTTAGGAGCTTCGGTCCTTGATTCCTTGGATGACTTGCTGGCATTTTCGTAAACATCACTCACGGCCTTTGCCACACTTTTGGCGATGATAGAAGCAAGGCGTTTGTCCCTCTTTTCCTGACGAGAGAGTGCATGACGGGATCCAGACGACATGGTCTGCAACAGACATCGTTACAGGACTCATCATATTGTATTCGAATCTCACCTCACACTTCTATTACTACTAAAGCTCAGGAACACGTATAGTTACGTTAATACTTCTTACGAAATCGCATAACCACATAAGCACATAAAGCACATAGTCATTTAATTCCTAAACACGTAAAGCACCGAAGCAAGAAAACACATGCGCACTTAATCACTAGAGGCAATCAGAAAACAGAAACCTAGGTCTGGAGAAAGAAGCTAGAGAGAGAAAGTAGGGAGGGAAAGGCAAAAGGTGATTCAAGTTCGTTTGTACCTTTCACATCTATATCGAATCACAGGTTATATAGCGTCTCGTGTGTTCGGTCTCGTTCGTGTACGGATTCCGCACGTCACATGTTCTGTTCGCAATAGTTTCGGAGTCAAAACCGGGACCTAACAAGAATTACGGTAAATTGTACATCTAGTGTGTTTGGTCACGCACGTTCACGGATCTCGCATGTTGAACGCGTCATTATGCAATCGTTTGTAAGTCAAATAAGCACATAAACGAGAAATGACACATAAACACATATAAAATCGGCAAACTATCTTTGAAATGCTTAAAAATCGAGAGGTAGATCGTCCGCGGCTAGTGGATTTCGACTACCCAAGGTGGTTCAACTATTCACAAGGACTTGTTGTTCACGTTTGACCCCCGGAATTATGCCCTTGCCTCGATTTCTTGGGCGTTTGGCGCACGTTCCGTTAGTCATGTCGTGACCTCAGGTCGTTGGAGTCTGTCGATACCTTGGTGGGAGTTTTGTAAAAGACGCGGAACAAGTCGTCAAGGTTAGGGTTTCACCCCTGGCTTAACAACTTCGTCCCTGCTTTGATATAATAGAGGAAATTATTCATCAAAATATGGATTTCACTCCTGATTTGGTATAATTTCCCCTTACTTGTAATTAAAATGCGGGTTGAGTAAGCAACTCTAGTCGTGAGTCCCGGACTAGATCGAGTCTTGCCTAATTCCCTATAGTTATGGCTCTGATACCAATCTGACACACCCCAACCGATGGCAGAATCATCGGGGTATGGCACTGAGCGAAACAGATTGTCCAGGAGTTTCCATAACAACTATCATTACCATTTAATTTAAGTTAACATGTCCCATACCATGTCTCAAATAGTAAACAAATTATTACAGATAAACATCAAGGCAATTATCCTGTTCTGACAACTCAGATTCAAACAAAAATAGTTTATTTATTGGTTTCTAGGACTCCATTTCCTAGCTTCGATTTCATCACAGCGCAGAGAGCGTCCTAGACCTTTCCTAGCCTCAAGTTCACAGCATGCTAAGCATGTAAACTTCCTAAGCACCTGTCACATACGTTAAAATAAAGTCAATACATGAAATGTAAAGGTGAGCATACAAGTTTGATAATAGCATATAGAGTTCGAATTTGTTTACGCATAACCAGCACATACACACAGTGAAATGAAGCACGTTAGTTATCGACATAGATCCATCGATACCAATGACTGTGGGTTGACTGCCTGAGGCAGTTCGCAATACATGATTACCACCGTAAACCATGCAAGTAAAAGATCCTTAACAACCCCCGTGTGAACGGGTGCTGAGTCCAAACTATAGTATTATCGTTGCTAAGGCAGGTAGACAGCATTCCATGTGTAAACATAACAAACAAGCATTCATGAGCCACGTATAACATGCATTAACGGTTAGCGTTCAAATAGTTTGAGTAGTGTGATAGTTGTAGTTTGAATATTCGTAACGTATGTAACACCCAAAAGTGCTTAAAGCAAAAAGGGATCGAGTATACTCACAGCGATTATGGATTGAAGGGAGCGCTTAGCGAGTTCGGTTAGCCTGAACAAATTCGATAATGTAGCGATAAGTGGCGCGTAAAATAATACAGGGTGAGGGTGGGTAGGATGGCTGGTTGTACGGATGGTCGTCCGTGCAAATAGTTAATCCGTTCGGATGGTCATCCGTGCGGACAGCTTGTCCGTGCGGATGACTATTCGAGTGGATTGTTTCTTCCTATGGGTGAGATGTGTTTGTGTATGATGGCTTGTCCTTTGAAGTTTTCGTTGTAGTATTTAGAAAACCTTTAAGTTCTCCTACCCTTCAAGTCGGTTGCGCGGATGACGATCTGTGCGGATGGTAGTCCGTGCGGGCAACAACTTTAATGGTGAGTCACTTGATGAAGTTGGTGAAATCCGTCCGGATGGTAGTCCGTGCGGACAACAACAATCCGTGCGGATGGTAGTCCGTGCGGATAACCACAACCCGTCCGGATGGTAGTCCGTGCGGAAAACAACAATCCGTGCGGATAACCACAACCCGTCTGGATGGTAGTCCGTGCGGACAACGTGTTGGAAATTGTTTAAGGTCTTAGTATCTCATGATCCGAAGAGTAATCCATTCAGAGGGTCGTCCGTGCGGATTATTCATTCGTCGATACTCCAACCTTGTTTGGATATGGGTCCCAAGTGTAGTCCGTCCGGATGGCAACCGTCCGGATAGTCTGTCCGTGGGAATCATCAGTCCGTCCGGATATCCTGTCCGCGCGGACATCAGTTCGTCCGGGCAGCATCTCGTTCTGGCTGTTCCACTCGTCTACCCTTGGTCGCCTTTGTCGTTCTATTGAGATGTTCTGATTACGTGTCAACCATTTGGAATTATATTCTTACCCGCATGACTAAGCCGGCCAGGAATCACCCTAGCTTGGCCGGTCGGCGGCTCAGAATAGTCATTCTGGCCTAACCTGAAATCAGGTGTCTCGCGGGTAGAATCCGGATTTAGGACCAGTGCATCACTAACATTGAGTAGAAGACTAGAACTAATCCGATTCTTACCGTTTTTTAGTGTAAAAGAAGGAGAAAATTTGTGTTTATTCCTTTCAACTCTTTTATTCTTTAAAAAGTTCAGATTTATGTGAAGTCGTTTGTGAAATCTTGTGGAAACCGTTCAGATCTGAGTTATTCTTGGTGGAATGAGGTCATACTTGAAGTTCATGGGAACTTCATGATGACGTCATCCTAGAATACCTCAAATCTTGATGATTTCACGGTTAAAAGTTAATGTTTAAAAGATAGAAAGGTGTAGAAGTGCTTATAGATCAAGAATGTACAAGATTAATGACGAAAACTTACCGGAATCGAGAGAAATCGAAAGAAAGATGAAGAGAGCGTGCTGGTCGGACGTCACTTGCCAAAAGTGGAAAGTTTGGAGAGTGACCCGTGTATTTATAGGATGCCATAAGAGGAAAGTGTCATCCGTGCGGATTGCACATCACCCGGATGGTCATCCGTGCGGATTGCACTTGACACTTCCCTAGGCGGCTAGTCATGCGGATGGCCTGTCCGTGCGGGTGGTCTGTCTGTGCGAATGGCGTGTCCGTGCGGATTGGCGCCTGGTTGGTGTGTTTGGTGCGACGATCTTTGACATTTCGGTTCCGATTGCGAGCGATTCGACAGGGTTTCCTAGTCAAATTACTTTTAGTCCCAACTACTTTGTACCTTGCGTAATCTATTCGAGTTCGAGTTCGATTATAGTCGAGTTAGATTTCGAGTTTCGATTGAGTTCGCATTGATTACCACAACATAACATAAATAAACATGCACAGGTAACACGTAAGGCACACACACGTATAAACAACAAGTAAAATACATAGTTCGAGTTGCGATTCGACGTTAATTCGGTTAGCATAGCTTGATTGTTAGTTGATTAACTTTATCGCATTGTTACTTCCTATAGTTCACAGTCGTAGGTCGATTGAAATATGATTAATACTCATCGATTATTGCAATGAACGACACTTACTCCACATAATACAAATAAAATAAAGACATTTCTACAAGTCAAGTTGCGCGAAAATCGGTCGTTGACTTTGACCTTGACTTTGACTTTCACTTATGAAAACACGGGGTGTTACACTGTGCTTTGAACTCAATGATCTCCAACATTATGATCCAACTGATTTAGAGGAAATAGACATTTTACATCAACTTGCACTGCTGAGTGTTAGGACCAGCAAGTTTTATAAAAGGTCAGGGAGAAAATTTCCATGGTTACATGGGAATCTGAAAGTAAGGTTGGATAAATCAAAGATAAAATGCTACAAGTGTAATAGGTTAGGTCATTTTGCTAGAGAATGTAGGAGTGAAGCTAGTGGACCTATTATCACACATCCTAGCCCAAGACCACAAAATAACCAAAACACTGTGCATTATTCCCAATATGCCCCTACTGCTCATGTAAACACTGCTTAGTATGCACACCCTGCAACCCCTGTTCCTGTGCACTAGGTCCAAACCACTGTTTCTCAGATACAGTATGTCCAAGCCCCAGTCCCTCAGGTTCAGGTGTAACAAGCTGCACCTCAACCAGCTGCACCAACAGCTGTTCAAGCAGATTAGCAAAGCTTTTTCACACAAGGCTTTGTTGATTGGAGTAGCTTGCCTGAGGAACTAGGAGATGAAAACTTTGCTCTATATGCTGATGATGCTCTTTCTAGTAATGAATTTTGTTTTGCAGCATTAGAGTCAATTCCTGAAGGGCTGGAAACTAAAGAAGGACAGTTAAATGAAGAAACAGTGGATACAATTGCTGAAGCAGTGGTTACTGCTGTTGCTGGTGAAATACTGTTGGGAGAATATTCAGAACCCCTGTTGGAACCACTGTCTGACCCCTGGTCTGAAGAAGAGGAGGAGAAGCAAGGTGAAAAAGAAGAGAAGGTGCCAGATGAAAGTGAACATATCTGTGATTGTGCCATGATGGCTGCAGCTAAGGTATCACCTTAGGTTCTTAAAAACCTTTGTTCAGACAAATGCGTCATAGCATTTGCAAACATCAAAGAGGTGAATGAAAACCTTAGAGATAGAGTGTTAAATGATGAAGTACAATTTGAAAAATCTTTAAAAGAATTGAAAAACAAATTGTCAGAAAAAGAAAATAAGATTTGCAGCCTCAAACAAGAGCATAGCATAACCAAGGACCAACTTCAGACAATGATAGAAAAATATCTGGTCTGTAAAAAGGAGTTGGAATCAACCCAAATCACTTGTGAAAAATAGGTGGAATCCTGCAAAGGTTATGAAGTTATGCTTGAAAATCAGATCAAAAGCAATGTAAAATTTAGTGTAGGTTTTAGAAAACATGATCAAATTGAAAACACAGCTGGAAATGAATCTGTTCAAACCACTTTCAAAGTCATACCCACAAACAAGGATGGCCAAGAAGTTAAAATAACTGATAAACTTGGTAACAAAATCACTTTGGAAAGATCTGTGGGGTCCTCAACCTTTGAGGAGATTAAGAAATACCAATTCAAACCCACATGGTCTGATGAGTGTGACATCCTTGAAAATTTCAAGCCCATGGATTTCACCACAGTGGATGGTGTCAAACCTCCAAAGGCCAAAGTCATTCCTCTTAAGGACATCCCAACAATAGTTTAAAACTCTGTTGCAAAGGAGTCTGAAAAGAAGAAGAAAAGAGAAAAGATAAAAAACCTGTTTTGTGACTTTTGTGAAAAGAAAAATCATTTGACCAAAGATTGTTTTCACTTAAAAGCTTATGACCTTAACAAAACAAGTACCATTGTGCCTTCAAAGAGCTGCACCATCTGTGGAAAATCAAACCATTCTACTCAGGGGTGTGTGTATTTAAAATCCTTTGAGGTCAAAAAGGAAGAATACACATAAAAAACACTCATGAGTTCATCAAAACCACATGTCAAGAAACAACCACTGTTTGTGCCAGTCCAAACAGCTGTTACAAAACAACCGAACCAAACCTCTGTCAAAAGAGAGGTTCAGGTGACTGATGCACCCCCTGCTAACCAATACCAAAGAGGTAAAGGTCAACCTCGATACCCAAGGGTCCCACATATTTATGAGGCTTACAAAAGGCCTTCTAAACCAAGAGTGAACAGGCATCCCTTTGGGTATCAACATCTGATAGGACAGGACCTCCAACAGTGGTTAGAGAAAAATAGTTCCAAAGCTGTCCAAACCCCTGAGCTAACCACTGTCCATCCACCTG
The DNA here is from genome assembly GCA_030545235.1 of Helianthus tuberosus. Taxonomy (NCBI): domain Eukaryota; kingdom Viridiplantae; phylum Streptophyta; class Magnoliopsida; order Asterales; family Asteraceae; genus Helianthus; species Helianthus tuberosus. Next base: position 123,149,281 of record CM060390.1, on the reverse strand, counting down.
AACTTAACACAGACACTGTTGAGACCCCATCCAAAGCCTTATTGGCTTTGGAGACCCTCCTGAACTAATTATTTACTTGATGTGCAGGGAGCTTCTGCATGCTTAGATAGTCTTTGGTATGTAGATAGTGGAGGCTCCAGGCACATGACTGGATGTAGAGCCCTACTCAAAGAATTCAAAACTCATGGAGGGGGTGATATATCTTTTGGTAATAATAGTAAAGGGAAGGTGATAGGTTCTGGTACAGTTCAATCTGGAAATGTTAAGTTTGAAAATGTCAATCTGATAGATAATCTAAAATTCAACCTCCTTAGTGTCTCACAAATGAGTGATAAAGGCTATGGCTTATTCTTCACTGAGGATTGTTGTAGGATTGTTGGACCAGAAATGGTCAAAAAGATAGATGAAATAATAAAAAATGGAAAAACTCAACTTGTTGCTCAAAGGAGTGGCAATGTTTATGTAGTTGATTTGTCAAAAGAGAGCCCTAGGATTGATGCCTGTCTGTTCTCAGTTGCCTCTAACAAAGAGACAGAACTTTGGCACAGGAGATTGGGGCACACAAATCTCAAGACAATCACTGCTCTGTCAAAACGGGGTTTAGTAAGAGGTCTTCCTCAAAAACTGTTCACCTGTCCTGAGCATTATGTTTCTTGCTTAAAAGGAAAACAACATAAAAGCTCATTTAAGTCCATTGAAGAGTCCAAAACAACCAAGTGCTTACAAATGCTGCACATGGATCTGTTTGGCCCAGTAAAAGTCATGAGTCTTAAAAAGAAAAGATATTATTTGGTAATTGTAGATGACTTTTCTAGGTTTACATGGACTTATTTCTTACATTCTAAAGATGAGACTGCAGGCATTTTGCAAGACTTTGTCAAACAGGTTGAAAAGCAGTTTGATTTGCCAGTAAAAGTCTTTAGGAGTGACAATGGCACAGAATTCAGAAATAGGGAGTTGGATGAGTTTTGCGTGTCAAAAGGAATTGTAAGGCAGTACAACATTCCAAGGACACCAGAGCAAAATGGGATTGATGAGAGAAAGAACATGACACTGATTGAGGCTACCAGAACCATGCTTGCTGATTCAGGTTTGCCATTAACTTTCTGGGTAGAGGCTGTAAATACTGCCTGCTATGTCCAGAACAGAGTTTTAATCAACCCCAGGCATCAAAAGACTGTCTATGAAATTCTGTATAAAATCAAACCACTGATCTCATACTTTAAAGTATTTGGCTGCCCATGCTTTATTTTGAACTTAAAGGACTCAATTTCAAAATTTGCAGCCAAAGTAGACAGTGGATATCACTTGGGATACTCAACCACTGCTAAGGCCTACAAAGTGTTTAACACTAGGACCAAGACAGTGGATAGGAATGCCAATGGGTCGGGCTTGGGCCGGGTATTGGTAATCCCAGGCCCGTACCCGGTTGTAATTCTTAGTCCCATACCCGGCCCGTTACCCGTCGGGTTTTTGTCGGGTAATTACCCGTCGGGTATCTGGTATACCCATTAATTTCATAAAAATACCCGTTAGAACAAATGTGCAATTTTTACTTTGATGTTTATATAATTTACTATTTTAATGACTATAACAAATGAAAATATAATTAATAACTTACATATCATATTCAAACCACATATACCAAACTAAATTAAAAGGATTACTTAATTAAGTAATTGTATCAGGACCACCAAATTGCATAAACATCCACATAATAAAGGGTGATAGCTTCCATATCCAATATACATGCTCAAAAATAAGTTATTTGTTTACTAAGAACCTTCCAAATACATATCCACATATGACTATAGAGAAGGTAATAAGTACATGTACTAAGTTTATATATATGGAAATATATAATATGATACTTTAGGGTATTATTTGGGTAAATGGGCCGGGTATCGGGCAGGTATCACTAAATCTCATACCCGTACCCATACCCGATTTTTTTCCCTTTTTTAAGCCCGTACCCGGCCCATACCCATTGGGCTTTGGGTATACCCGGCCCGTATGTCTCGGCTTTCGGGTTTACCCATCGGGCTTGGGCTTTTTTGCCATCCCTAACAGTGGAAGAGACTTTGAATGTTAAGTTCAATGAACTTTCTTCAATGAAAATCCCTGCAAACCCTGCTGAGTTATTTGATCTTGATAAATTCACATTTGAAAATGTTTCTATCAAGACTAACAGTGCAGGTCCATCTCAATCACCTCCATCAGACAATGGATATGAAATCATCATCCCTCAACAAAATTTCAAATCCATTGCCAAAGCAACATATGTTCAAAACAGTTGTCAAAGCTCAACCACTGCTACCTCAACAGTTGTTGACCAAAGTAGCCCTTTAACCCTTGCTTCCACATCATCAAACACTGTTGATAAAAGTCCTCAAACAGTGGATAAGAGTCAACATGTTTCCAAACCAATTCTTCCTATTCCTCCACCTCCATTTCAAGACACTGCTGGATCATCAAAGTCACCAACAGTTGTTAGCTCAGATGATTCACATCTGCAGCCCTCACCCTTAAATGCCATTGTTCCATACAAAGGAGATCTAATCTTCTTGAAGTCTCATCCACCAGAACAAATCATTGGCAACATCAGTGAAGGGATGCTCACAAGAAGTCAATCCCAAAACATCTGTCTTTTTGCTGGTTTTCTATCACTTCATCAACCTGTCAAGTATCAAGAGGCACTGAAAGACAACAGTTGGGTGGAAGCCATGCAAGAAGAGCTCCAACAGTTTAAAAGACAACAAGTATGGGAGCTTGTACCACTGCCAGAGGGTGTGAGTTCTATTGGCACAAAGTGGGTCTTAAAAAATAAAACTGATGAAAGGGGCATTGTTTTCTAGAATAAAGTAAGGTTAGTGGTTCAAGGTTTTAGACAGGAAGAGGGCATTGACTATGATGAAACTTTTGCCCCTGTAGCAAGATTGGAAGCTATCAGACTGTTCTTGGCCTTTGCTGTCAACCACAACATAAAGGTGTTTCAAATGGATATCAAATGTGCATTCCTCTATGATAAGATTCAAGAAGAGGTATATGTTTGTCAACCTCCTGGTTTTGAGGATCCAGTTAATCCAAATCATGTCTACAAGCTAAACAAAGCTTTGTATGGCTTGAAACAAGCACCTAGAGCCTGGTATGAAACTCTTTCCACCTTTCTTCTCTCTATTGGTTTCACAAGAGGTAAAATTGACAAAACATTGTTTTTAAAATGGAGAGGGAAAGACTTGATGATTGTCCAGATTTATGTGGATGACATCATTTTTGAAAGCACATGTTCTAAAATGTGTGAAGAGTTTAGACAACTCATGACAGCTGAGTTTGAGATGAGTGCAATGGGTGAACTACAGTGTTTCCTTGGTCTCCAAGTGAAACAACTGCAAAATGGTACATTCATTCATCAAAGCAAATATGCTAAAGAACTTTTAAACAAATTTGAGATGAATGATTGTAAACCATGTAGTACACCCATGGCAACCACCAAGCTAGTCATGACTGATGAGAAAGATGATTTGGTGGATCAAACATTATATAGAAGCATGATTGGGTCTTTATTGTACCTAACTGCATCTAGGCCAGACATCATGTTTGCAACATGTGTTTGTGCAAGATCCCAATCAGCCCCTAGAAAGTCTAACCTAATAGTTGTGAAAATGATACTCAGATACATAAAAAGTGCTCCCACACTTGGTATCTGGTACCCTGCTAATGGGAATATTAAGCTTTCAGGTTTCACAGACAGTGACTTTGCTGGGTGTAATGCAACAAGGAAGTCCACTTCAGGAGGGTACCAATTTCTAGGTGATTGCTTAGTATATTGGCAAAGCAAAAAGCAGGTAGCTGTTTCAACATCCACAGCTGAGGCAGAGTATATAGCTGCTGCAAGCTGTACAGCCCAACTGTTATGGCTTCAAAATCAACTGCTGGATTTTGGTATCACTGCCTTAAAGACACCCCTCATGTTGGACAGTCAGACAGCAGAAAATATCATCAAAATTACAGTCTCACATTCAACCACCAAGCATATTGATATCAGACATCACTTTGTGAGGGATTTCCATGAAAAAAGTTTGATTTCTCTGCATCATGTTCATACCAAATATCAGCTGGCAGATGTGCTAACAAAGGCCTTAGACACATCTACCTTTGAAAGTTTGATCTCAAGGATTGGCATGCTGAACATGGAATAACAGGCAAAATCTTGTTTTTCTATGAATAAAAACATTAAAATGTTTTCAGAAAATCAAAAATTCATCCTTAAAAATAGCTAAAAATGAAAATTTTCATTAATCCTATAAGTCTGCTGATGCGTGTTGTCGTGTATATATTTTTATGTATATTTTTAGCCCTTTTTAACACTTTGGTCAAGTTTTAAATTTATAAAACACAATATTCTACTAACACTAAACACACATATGGGCAAGTGCACCCATCGTGAGCGTAGTATAGTGTTGGTAAGATACCGAGGTCGTCCAAGGACACAAGAGCTTTTAATACCGGTTTATCCTCAACGTCTAATCAAAACAAAAATTTAGAAAAAAGGTTTGAACATGAAAATAAAAACTAAAATGCTGAAAAATAAAAATAAAAATAAAAACACATAGACAAGATGAATCACTTGGATCCGACTCGCCTTTAGTGTAACCTTTGATTATTTCCGCACTTTTGCACTTTTTAAGAGATTATTTTAGTTATTGTAGTAGGCCCCTCTGTGACAACTCTCAAAATTTCATGTATCCGTACGATTATTTAATGATAATTAAAGTGCTTAGTGACTGTGTTAAATTACTAAACTATTTTCTGATTATTGTGACATACTTACATGTGCCTGTTAACACACTAATCTTGTGCAGAAAACTTGACTAAATGGTCCTGAATATTTTCCTACGTGTTAGGAATTAATTGTGTTACAAAAATATATATATAAGACGCCTTACGGAACAATTAAACAATTTAACAGAACAGTATCCGACCGAACAACCGAACATTACCCGGAACACTAAATTTTTGTCAATAACATTGTTTTACTATTTTTAGCTAGTCTTGATCCCCGTTTGCCATAACACCCACTAAAAACCTTATAACTAACATATAACATCAAGTACTTGCATTCTAACTATCAATCACCATTTAGTTGGAAAATTTGCAACAAGACCTCCCCCCCCCCCCCAACCGAATTTTCGGTCCATGTGGACCCACCAAATATACACACCTTACTTCTTGATTTAATCTAATATTTTATGTGATTTCTTACTTGTGGGATTGAACATAATATGTGAAAGATCTATAAGAAGCATGGCATAGATTATTGTCATCATTCCTCAAGATTACACCCTCACCTCACTCCTCTCTCTCTCTCTCACTTTCGGCTCCCCCAAACCGAACCCACCACCACCATTTTCACATCTTCATCTTCTTCAATAACATGTTCCATTCAAGCTTCAAAGTTGATCCTTGGAGGTTGCATCTTGAAGAGCATTCAAGGAGCTTTGTTCTTGCTTTTCATCATCATTTCTTCATCATCTTCTTCACTAAGAATCATCCCTAGCTATAAGCTAGTAGTGAGTCTTGATTTACCCTTATTCATGTCTATTTTGTGTAGTTAAAAAGATGTAGTATGTTAAATCTACAAGAACACTAAAAGGGTTTAAACAAGAAGATGAACATAAAAGTTACATGATGAAATGTTGTAGTAGGATGTTGTAGTAGGATGTTGTAGTAAACATGTTGTTGATTACTTGATGATCTACTTGCTAATGTTGATGTTAAAGGTCGTTGTTGATCACTAAATATGTTAACGGAATCAATCAAACACACTTTAGAATATTAAAAAGCTGAAAACAGGGGCTGTTTAGTGATTACAGCCAACTTCAGTTGGCTGTAACCAGATCGTAACTTGATGAAAAACTTATTTTCTGAAGTCTAGATTTATGTATTATGAAATACGGTTCTAATGGCACTGGAATCATAATTTTTGGACTTCGTTTACTATTTTTAAATACCCTTTTAAAAACAGCAGCTGAAGCTGAGTTTTTGCTGCGACATGGGTGATATGTTTTTGGTCATAACTGGAAATCTATGATGAATCAGCCATGAAATTTGTACAGTAGATGAAAACTGATGTATTTGTAATTATCCCACTGGAATTTCATAAATCGAACTTACGAAGAATTTTTAATAAATTATTCCATGGACTGCAATCAGAAAAAGATGAATCTGATTGCAGTCCGGAAAATTATTTTTTATAAAATATTGATGATGAATTGGATCCCAATATTTTTACACAGTAATATTTGGATCGATTAAGACCTTCTGTAAAAAGTTAGGGAATTTTTGGAACATGTTAACATGGTCGGTTTTACTTACTTAATTATGTTGTTCAATATGATTGGTGGCTCGATCCTGGTCATGTCACGCCTCCAAGCGGTGATACCCCGCATGGTGGATTTTGGGGGTGTGACAGATTGGTATCAGAGCCATTGGTTATAGTGAACTTGGTTTTAAAAAGGGGAAAAGCTTTTTGATAAACCAGACTATAACCTGTACAGTGTACAACGATCCACAACGACGCTTCGCTCCACGTGCAAGACTCAACACCATAGGTGAAATGGATCATGCTTACATTGCCTGTCTAATTGTCTACATAGTACATTGCATGCTTAGTTAATACAACAACTGGTAATTGAAACCCTGTGTGTTTGCTCTCTTCTGTCACTCCACACTTACGCACTTTCGCGACACCTTTCTTACTTGTGTTTCCTTCGATGTGAAGATCATGAGCGGACGCGGAGGACGTATCAACCTAACTCAAGCCCAACTAACGGCTCTAATTAACGAACGAGTGGCCGAAGCACTCGCAACAATTCCAGCAGGAGGTCAGCATGCTCAACCCCCTGTGTGCACGTTCAAGACCTTCATGGATTGCCGACCCAGTACCTTCAGCGGCACAGAAAGAGCGGTAGGTCTCCTTCACGGGGTCTGAGATTGAGGCGTATACGAAAAGGTCAAATGAGCTGGCCATCTTGTGCCCTACCATGGTGGACCCTCCCATCAAATGAATTGAGCTGTACCTCAAGGGTCTTGTACTAGAGATTCAGAGTCACGTGACTTCAGCTAACCTGGGTACCATTCAACAAATCATTAAGTTGGCCCATCGTCTCACCGATCAAGCAGTTGAACAGAACAGACTGCCCAAACATATCAGTGCCACAGCTACTCCTGATGCACCTAGCGACAACAAGCGAAAATGGGATGGGAATTCCAGTAAGGGTTCTACTTCAGTTCAGTCTCAGCAGCGAAAGACTGATGACTACCAGAGTCCTGGTCAGCAATCTTCCGGCAGTCAAGGACAGGGTGGATACCGAGGGAACCACCCCAAGTGCAACAAGCAACATAGCGGTCAGTGCAACAAGGGTCGTTGCCTGAGGTGTAACAAGTTTAGACATGAGGCAAAGGATTACAGGAGCGCACGACCAGCAAATCAGAATCGCCAACAACAACAACAAGCTCCACAGAACCACCAGCAGCAACAACAACAGGGCAATAAAGGATGTTTTCAGTGTGGCGCTGAAGGCCACTTTAAGAGGAACTGTCCTCAGCTGAACCAGAATCAGAACAATAACAACCAGGGAAACGGGAACAACAATGGAGGCAATAATGGAGGCAGCAGCGGGGGTAACAATAATGGCAATGGTTCCAGGGGACATGTTTTCGTGTTGGGTCAGGGTGATGCAAGGAATGATCCCAACGTTGTGATGGGTAAGTTTATTCTGAATGATTTCTTTGTTACTGTTTTATTTTATTCGGGTGCCGATACTAGTTATGTGTCCTTAAAAGTTAGTCAAATGCTTAAGCGCACTCCAACACTTTTGAACACCAAACACACGGTAGAGCTAGCAAACGGTAAAAGTCTCGAGGCCACGCACATAGTTAAGGGTTGTAACCTTGTCTTAGCTGGTCAGACCTTCTCTATCGATCTTATTCCTATCGTTCTGGGTAGTTTTGACATTGTTATTGGGATGGATTGGTTATCTCATCAACAAGCGGAAATTCTTTGCAACGAGAAGATTGTCCGCATCCCGCGTTCTGATGAAGAACCCCTCGTGATTCATGGCGACAAGAGTGGTGCTGTCGTAGGCATCATCTCTTTCCTAAAGGCCCAGAAGTGTTTGCGAAAGGGCCACACTGCTATTCTAGCCCTCATTTCTGATACATCTTCGGAAGAAAGGAAGATAGAAGACATACCTGTTGTACGTGATTTTCCTGAGGTATTTCCTGAGGAATTACCTGGTCTTCCGCCTCATCGTCAAGTGGAATTTCAAATTGTGCTAGCTCCTGGAGCAGCGCCAATAGCTCGTGCACCTTATCGACTAGCTCCATCAGAACTTGAAGAACTGTCCACGCAATTACAAGAACTCTTGGAAAATGGTTTCATACGTCCTAGCTCTTCGCCCTGGGGAGCTCCAGTCTTGTTTGTGAAAAAGAAAGACGATACTTTCAGAATGTGTATTGACTATCGCGAACTTAACAAGGTGACGATGAAGAATCGTTATCCTCTTCCACGTATTGACGACTTGTTCGACCAGTTGCAAGGGTCGAGCTATTACTCTAAGATTGATTTGAGATCGGGATACCATCAGCTGAGAGTCCGAGATGAGGACGTCTCCAAAACAGCATTCAAAACTCGTTATGGGCATTACGAGTTTCTGGTTATGCCCTTCGGATTGACGAATGCACCAGCGGTCTTCATGGATCTCATGAACCGGGTATGCAAACCTTACCTGGATAAGTTCGTTATTGTTTTCATCGACGATATCCTGATCTATTCTAAGAGTCAGGAGGAACACGAGCAGCATCTACGACTTATGCTGGAACTTCTTCGAGCAGAGCAACTGTATGCCAAGTTTTTGAAATGTGACTTCTGGCTTCGCGAAGTCCACTTTCTAGGCCACGTAGTAAACAAGGATGGGATTCATGTTGATCCATCCAAGGTTGACTCGATTAAGAACTGGCCTGCACCCCGTACACCAACAGAAATCCGCCAATTCTTGGGTTTGGCAGGATATTACAGAAGATTTATAAAGGATTTCTCGAAGATTGCGCAACCTCTCACTTCACTGACTCAGAAGGATGTCACCTATCGTTGGGGTGATGCACAGGAGTCCGCATTTCAGCACTTAAAAGATAGACTTTGTAGCGCGCCTATCCTCTCATTGCCTGAAGGCACAGATGATTTTGTGGTTTATTGCGACGCTTCCATCCAAGGACTGGGTTGCGTGTTGATGCAACGTGACAAGGTCATTGCCTACGCATCGCGCCAACTTAAGGTTCACGAAAGGAGCTACACTACGCATGACTTGGAACTGGGAGCAGTTGTTTTCGCACTTAAGATATAGAGACATTACCTGTACGGTACCAAGTGCACCATTTACACCGATCACAGGAGTCTCGAGCATATCTTCAAGCAAAAGGAATTAAACATGCGACAACGCCGATGGGTCGAGCTCTTGAATGATTATGAATGCGCTATCAAGTATCATCCGGGTAAAGCCAATGTTGTGGCCGACGCCCTCAGTCGAAAGGATACCATACTTAAACGTGTGCGAGCGTTACAACTTACCATCCAATCTAGTCTTCCTACTCAGATTCGCGATGCTCAGGTTGAAGCATTGAAAGCAGAGAACATCAGGGTTGAGTCCTTACGAGGATCGAGGCAGCGGCTAGAACAAAAGGAAGACGGCGCTTACAACGTAACAGGGTGCATCTCGGTCCCACTCTATGGAAACTTACGAAAGCTTGTGATGGATGAAGCGCACAAGTCTCGTTATTCGGCACATCCTGGTTCGGATAAGATGTACCACGATCTCAAGACTATGTATTGGTGGCCTGGTATGAAAGCTCACATAGCAACCTACGTTAGCAAATGTTTGACTTGTGCGAGGGTCAAGACTGAATATCAGAAACCATCAGGCCTACTTCAACAACCAGAGATCCCGAAATGGAAATGGGAGCAAATTTCCATGGATTTCGTTACCAGCCTGCCTAGATCCCAACGTGGAAATGATACCATTTGAGTGATCGTGGATCGACTGACTAAGTCTGCACACTTCTTGGCTATCAAGGAAACCGACAAGTTTTCTACTCTAGCAGACATCTACCTAAAGGAAGTAGTATCAAGGCACAGAGTGCCAACCTTCATCATTTCTGATCGTGATGCGCGTTTTACTTCTGAATTGTGGCAAGCCATGCACAAGTCTTTTGGCTCACATTTAGATATGAGCACCGCTTATCACCCACAGACGGATGGGCAATCTGAACGCACCATCCAGACCCTTGAAGACATGCTTAGGGCATGTGTAATCGATTTTGGTAATGGCTGGGAAAAGCACCTCCCGTTAGTGGAGTTTTCGTATAACAACAGTTACCACACCAGCATCCAGGCTGCTCCGTTTGAGGCATTGTACGGACATAAATGCCGATCACCTCTTTGTTGGGCAGAAGTCGGTGACAGTCAAATCACTGGCCCAGAACTCGTAGTAGATACAACAGAAAGGATTGCTCAGATACGACAGCGAATGGCGGCAGCTCGGGACCGTCAGAAAAGCTATGCAGGTCAGCGAAGGAAACGACTGGAGTTCCAGGTTGGGGACTAGGTGCTACTAAAAGTCTCACCTTGGAAGGGTGTAGTCTGTTTTGGCAAACGAGGCAAACTCAATCCGCGTTATGTTGGACCGTTCGAAATCATTGAGAAAATTGGCAAGGTCGCTTACAAGTTGAACCTACCGGCCGAACTCAGCGGAGTTCACAATGTTTCCCATGTGTCGAATCTGAAGAAGTGTCTGTCAGATGAGACCCTCATAGTTCCCTTAAAGGAGCTCACAATCGACGACCAGTTGTGATTCGTCGAGAAACCAGTAGAAATTACTGATCGAGATGTTAAGGTTCTCAAGCGTACCAGGATACCTCTAGTCCGAGTTCGTTGGAATTCCCGTCGTGGCCTAGAGTATACCTGGGAACGAGAAGACCAAATGAAACTCAAGTATCCCCAGTTGTTTAAGAAAAGTGCAACCACTACTGAGATTGAAGCTACTACAGAATTTCGGGAAGAAATTCCAAACCAACGGGGGGATGATGTGACACCCCAGGAAAACCAGGAAACCAACGCAACATGACTAGCTTCCTCAGTAACCACGAGCTAAATTTCGGGACGAAATTTTCTTAACAGGGGGAGAATGTGACAACTCTCAAAATTTCATGTATCCGTACGATTATTTAATGATAATTAAAGTGCTTAGTGACTGTGTTAAATTACTAAACTGTTTTCTGATTATTGTGACATACTTACATGTGTTTGTTAACACACTAGTCTTGTGCGGAAAACTTGACTAAATGGTCCTGAATATTTTCCTACGTGTTAGGAATTAATTGTGTTACAAAAATATATATATAAGACGCCTTACGGAACAATTAAACAATTTAACGGAACAGTATCCGACCGAACAACCGGACATTACCCGGAACACTAATTTTTTGTCAATAACATTGTTTTACTATTTTTAGCTAGTCTTGATCCCCGTTTGCCATAACACCCACTAAAAACCTTATAACTAGCATATAACATCAAGTACTTGCATTTTAACTATCAATCACCATTTAGTTGGAAAATTTGCAACAAGACCCCCCCAACCGAATTTCCGGTCCATGTGGACCCACCAAATATACACACCTTACTTCTTGATTTAATCTAATATTTTATGTGATTTCTTACTTGTGGGATTGAACATAATATGTGAAAGATCTATAAGAAGCATGGCATAGATTATTGTCATCATTCCTCAAGATTACACCCTCACCTCACTCCTCTCTCTCTCTCACTTTCGGCTCCCCCAAACCGAACCCACCACCACCATTTTCACATCTTCATCTTCTTCAATAACAAGTTCCATTCAAGCTTCAAAGTTGATCCTTGGAGGTTGCATCTTGAAGAGCATTCAAGGAGCTTTGTTCTTGCTTTTCATCATCATTTCTTCATCATCTTCTTCACTAAGAATCATCCCTAGCTATAAGCTAGTAGTAAGTCTTGATTTACCCTTATTCATGTCTATTTTGTGTAGTTAAAAAGATGTAGTATGTTAAATCTACAAGAACACTAAAAAGGGTTTAAACAAGAAGATGGACATAAAAGTTACATGAAGATTTACATGATGAAATGTTGTAGTAGGATGTTGTAGTAAACATGTTGTTGATTACTTGATGATCTACTTGCTAATGTTGATGTTAAAGGTCGTTGTTGATCACTAAACATGTTAACGGAATCAATCGAACACACTTTAGAATATTAAAAAGCTGAAAACAGGGGTTGTTTAGTGATTACAGCCAACTTCAGTTGGCTGTAACCAGACCGTAACTTGACGAAAAACTAATTTTCTGATGTCTACATTTATGTATTATGAAATACGGTTCTAATGGCACTAGAATCATAATTTTTGGACTTCGTTTACTATTTTTAAAGACCCTTTTAAAAACAGCAGCTGAAGCTGAGTTTTTGCTACAGTAAATGGGTGATATGTTTTTGGTCATAACTGGAAATCTATGATGAATCAGCTCATGAAATTTGTACAGTAGATGAAAACTGATGTATTTGTAATTATCCCACTGGAATTTCGTAAATCGAACTTACGAAGAATTTTTAATAAATTATTCCGTGGACTGCAATCAGAAAAAGATGAATCTGATTGCAGTCCGGAAAATGATTTTTTATAAAATATTGATGATGAATTGGATCCCAATATTTTTACACAATAATATTTGGATCGATGAAGACCTTCTGTAAAAAGTTGGGAATTTTTGGAACATGTTAACTATTTTATTAAAATCCCCGAAAACAGCCCAGTTTTGAAGATCAAAGCTGAAACGACATAAGTAGTGATTTGCGTGTCTAAATGTCGGGTAGGTTATCTGAGAATGATATAACATGTTATATGTCAATAAAAGTGTTATGTACAATGTCGTATGTTTGTTTATGAGTGGGGAATAGATGGGAAGTTTATATGGGCATGAACCGTTAAAGTGATGCATGTTATGTGATAGATACGTGTAGGAACTTTGTGTACTATTTGAAGTCGCTAATAAACTAAGTGGTAATCATACTAGGACGTGATTGACCGACCTTGACTGTTAGCTATATTTGAGAGTCAAACCGAGCAACCGAGGTGAGTTCACACTTTCTACAAGGCATGGGATTCCCGGTGGTTTGGGAATGGGTTAAGAAACTAAAATGGAATCTACATATCCTCCTTGGGTAGGATATGTACGGCCATCCTCCTTGGGTACGATGCCAATATTAATCCTGCGTGTTCTCCTTGGGTAGAATACGTACGTTAGTCCTCCTTGGGTAGGACAACAACCTTAAAACTTACTAGACAAAACTCTATCATGAAGTCCCTCAATTTATATCGACTTAATCGCCGAGGCCAATGGCGAGTGGGTCATTAGTTAATAGCGCTATTAGGTTTAACAAACCTCACACCGTGTCGTCCGAACGAGCGTGTACTAATGGACTATGGAAAACTGTCAGTGATGATAGACACTGATGTAGGGCACGACTATTGTTCGTAGCAGTCGATATCATACAGTCTAGTAGTTTACATGGGGAAGCCCCCACTAATTATGGATATGATTTGGGTAATAAAAAGGATCTGGTTAAACATACTTTCAACTATGGGGTAACCCCCACAGCAAATATGCCAACGAAAGTCAAACCACGTTTTCAGAAACAACTTAAAACTAAACAACCAACCGTGAACTCACTCAACTTTGTTGTTGACTCGTTGTTACATGCCTTACAGGTCACTAGACGCTTATGGAGCTTGCACGAGGAGGAGGTTGTTGTGGGATGCGGACTGTTATGTCCCATGCCTATTAGTTAAACGTTATAAACTTATTAAACTTATGTTTTGGTTTAACGTCTTATGCTTCCGCTGTTTAAATTAAACTTGGTTAACTTTCTTTTGGTCACCAGTCGTATTGTGGTCGATTTTACTTACTTAATTATGTTGTTCAATATGATTGGTGGCTCGATCCTGGTCATGTCACGCCTCCAAGTGGTGATACCCCGCATGGTGGATTTTGGGGGTGTGACACCCTCTTTTGAAGGTGACGTTACCCTCAACCCAGTTGTTTGAGTCAGCAAGGATACAATCCTAAAGGGTTGGATTATTGAAAGATAATTAATTAAGTTATTAATGCACAATGTGGTAGGCCCCTCTTTTGAAGGTGACGTTACCCTCGGCTAAGTAGTCTGAGTCAGCAGGGATACAGTTCTAAGTAGCCGGGTTAATATATTAATAGTAGTTTACATATGATCAGATCAAGAAATTCGGACCCCCGCCATCCAATACCAGTGGATATTGAAGGAGGTCCTACTAAGCTTGACCCAGGTCCTTGCTGGATCTATACACTGAACAAGGCAAGACGCTTACCAAACCATTCCCTTAACCCTGGACCAGGTAGCCAACATATCTCCATATAGACCGTGGAGATATGAATGGTGTAAATATTTTATTTTATATAGATAGTAAAATAACGCCAAGACACCACGGACAAATGATAAGGAAGTTTCACCTTCAACATAAGAAACTAGTTATTAAAGTCATTAATACATAACCAAATAAAAAGTGAGAAAAGATTAAAAATAAAAAGTATTGCACTAAATGCTTGTCTTCACCAAGTGATGTAAGAGACTTAGGCAAACATGGCCTTTGATTGTCAAGAACTCTTACTATCCATCTTGGATCCCGAGACTACTACACACACTCTATGATGGATGGTGGATGATGGTGGTGGATGATGGTGTTGTGGTGGTGTTGGAGTGTGGGTGAAGTGGGAGAGAGGTGGTTTGCCAAGGGATGGTTTGCAAATGAGCCAATCACCCCTAATTATAGCCTGCACATAAGCCCGGACACGGCCCCGTGTCCACCCATCTTCTCTTTCTTCATTAAATGCAGTTTGTCTTCATTAGTTGACCACGCCCCCGTGTCCGTTGGGCACGACCCCGTGTGCAGAAACGCATCTTAGAGTTGACCACGACCCCGTGTCCGCTGGACATGCCCCCGTGGTGGGTGATAGAAGTTTCTACAACTTTGTCTTTTCTGCAGACAATTGAGCACGGGGCGTGTTCAGCCTTCTGTTCTCTTGTTTTTGCTTGAGAGGATGCTGTCGAGGGGTCGGGCATGCCACGTTTATTCCTTTTCTTGTATTTATGTTAGATTTAGCTGCCTTTTTGCTTCTTTTGTTTATTTGAGCTCATTTAATCCTGAAAATACAAAAGGAAGACAAAAATACATTTTTTCCAACATTAGTACTAAAAAAGGGTTAGTTTTTATGCCACATTTGATATAATTTATATGTTGCATTTTGCGCACATCAAATACCCCCCACACTTGAATCTTTGCTTGTCCTCAAGCAAAACTCTTTATAATGTGGCTTTACACTCCCAAATGGAATGGGTAGAAGAGAAGGTTTTGGGCTTGTCATAGAGTGTCGGGATTTTCAAGATTCTTTATTAAGTTTTTATTTTTATTTATTTACAATCCTATTCGTCATGATTTATTTAAAACATTACACAAGATAAATTACTTATTAGGGCATAACATGCCTTTTTAAAATTCCATTTATATACAAGTTCACATACCTCACGGGGGATCACTCAACACTCGGCCGAAAATGTATTTTTGTGAAACACTCGAGAGCAGCATGGAACTTACTTCTACCATAAGCTTGCCAAGCAATCAATCCTCATCCTTTTTAACTATATACCTTTGTAAATATCAAGAGGACTTTTGGGGGAAAGGTTAGGCTTGGGTTAAAGGTAGGTGGTTGGGTTAGTGGTTAGTAGAAAAGGGCGAAAGGCGTAAAAAGCGTCGGTTTTCGTAAGACTTTTATTTTTATGACTTTTTATTCTAATGAAGCATTTCTTTAAACAAAGTTCTTTTTGATGAACTTGTTTGTTTGTTTCTTTTGGCTTCATCATCATTTTTTTATAAGAAGTCATAAGAAAACCGAGCTTTGTTACTAAAATAAAGGGTTTAAAATGAAAAAGGGTTTTGGTGGGTAAAAGGGTGTTTGTTTTGGGTTAAGAAATGAAAAGGTTTAGCCTCAAAGGGGTTAACTAGGGGGATTTTGGGTAGGTGGTAAAAAAAAGAAAAATAATGGTGTTGAAAGAAAAAGGGTTAGTCCTAATGCGTCCATCATTTACTTACTTGGGTTTAAGTTGGTAAGGACCGGGAATGTATCGTTATGGCAAGTTCTAGAGTCGTAAGAACCAAGCGGCAATTCGCACAAGAAACGAAAAATGAGCATTTAGTTTAAAGATGTATATTTATATGCTCAATAAAGGCTCAAAACTCACTTTTTGTGGGAATGGGTTTTTATGTGTTCAAGTATATATAATCAAATTTTAACTAGATTTGTCATGCCGTTTCATAATTTTCTTATGTTGGTTCTTTTTATCACGACGCTATCGGTTGTAAATTTGTAAAAATATAACCTTTTTAGAACTTGAAATTCCCAAATTAAACCTAGACAAGTAAAAAAAATTTGGGGTGTTTAGCGTTTCCAATAGAGTTTTATGTAAGGGTTGTAATTAGGACTTGTAAGATTCAAGGTTTTAGCATCCCCCCCACACTTAAATTACACATTGTCCTCAATGTGTCCCAAAAATAAGTTTTTAGGTTGATTGAATGTGTAAAAAGATGTGAAAAAGCAAAAATTTTATGTTACCAGTGGGTATTGAAGGAGGTCCTACTAAGCTTGACCCAGGTCCTTGCAGGATCTATACACTGAACAAGGCAAGACGCTTACCAAACCATTCCCTTAACCCCCGACCAGGTAGCCAACATATCTCCATATAGACCGTGGAGATATGAATGGTGTTATTTTATATAGACAGTAAAATAATGCCAAGACACCACGGACAAATGATAAGGAAGTTTCACCTTCAACATAAGAAACTAGTTATTAAAGTCATTAATACATAACCAAATAAAAAGTGCGAAAAGATTAAAAATAAAAAGTATTACACTAAATGCTTGTCTTCACCAAGTGATGTAAGAGACTTAGGCAAACATGGCCTTTGATTGTCAAGAACTCTTACTATCAATCTTGGATCCCGAGACTACTACACACACTCTATGATGGATGATGGTGGTGGATGATGGTGTTGTGGTGGTGGTGGAGTGTGGGTGAAGTGGGAGAGAGGTGGTTTGCCAAGGGTTGGTTTGAAAATGAGCCAAGCACCCCTATTTATAGCCTGCACAGAAGCCCGGACATGGCCTCGTGTCCATTGGGCACTGCCCCGTGTCCACCCATCTTCTCTTTCTTCATTAAATGCAGTTTGTCTGCATTAGTTGACCACGCCCCCGTGTCCGCCGGGCACGACCCCGTGTGCAGAAGCGTATCTGTACTATCAAGATTTTCCTAGATTATACGAATCTTAGAGTTGACCACGGCCCTGTGTCCGCTGGACACGCCCCCGTGGTGGGTGATAGAAGCTTCTACAACTCTGTCTTTTCTGCAGACACTTGGGCACGCCCCCGTGCTCATTGAGCACGGGGCGTGTTCAGCCTTCTGTTCTCTTGTTTTTGCTTGGGAGGATGCTGTCGAGGGGTCGGGCATGCCACGTTTATTCCTTTTCTTGTATTTATGTTAGATTTAGCTGCCTTTTTGCTTCTTTTGTTTATTTGAGCTCATTTAATCCTGAAAATACAAAAGGAAGACAAAAACACACTTTTTTCCAACATTAGTACTAAAAAAGGGTTAGTTTTTATGCCACATTTGATGTAATTTATAAGTTGCATTTTGTGCACATCATCTGCCACAACCACTGTTTTGGTTCAAACATCTGATTTGCTGAATGCTATCCACTGCTGAAAGTCAACCTCTGTTCCCTCCTTGTCCTTGTTAAAAACTGTTGATAAACATCAGTGTTTTAATCCATTGATAGGCTATCCACTGATTGTTAAAAGTCAGCCACTGTTTCATTTTTACCGTTGTAAACCACTGATATTGCTCCATCAGTGGTTTCCTAAACAATTGTCATCCATTATTTATCAGAGATTGGCACGTGGACAGTACTTAGCGGTCAGATCTTTTGTAACCGCTGCCACGTCAGCATTCACTTTTTCACTTTATAAAACCCTGATCAAAACCCCAAACAGGGTTTTCACTGTCGAATCGAATTCAAAATTCCTTTCAAAAGTAGTTTCTCTCAAATTCTCTCAAATCACTCATCTTCTTCATTCTCTCTTAACCACCTTCGATTCATCATGGCTCTTCCATTCAAAACCCCTCATAATTACTTGTCTACACTTGAGAAAACAAGTCAAAACACAGATTTTCACTCCGTGATTGATGCCCTTTCATATTCAAAGTACAAAACTTTGTTGACCTGCAATGCAACCATTTACTTGGATACCCAACGAGAATTCTGGAAAAATGCAAAACTTGAAACTAAGGACAAAAAGCCCTTAGCCATTACTTCATCAATAAAAGGAATTCCAGTTACCATCACACCTCAAACCATTTTAGAGGTTTTTGAAATCAATGATCTTACAGGTAAAAGCTCTTTCCCAAAAACAGAGTACCAAACTGATTTCATTGAGAGAGGGTATGAAGAAGAAATAAAAAAAGATACTTTGCAAAAGGGCAGTTTTCCACCTACCATGAGGTTTTTATTCCATACCCTCCTCATGTGTGTGTCAAATAAAACAACAGCTTTCAATGAGATACCATTGAAAATCCAATACCTGGGCTATGCTATAATGGCTGAAGAAAATTTTAACTACTCCCAGGAGATTTTCAATGATATGGTCAAGAATGTTAATAAAAAATCATTTTTATTGTTTCCAAGGTTTTTAAGTTTTTATTTTCAAAAGAAATTTTCAAAGGATAATGCCCATGTGCTTATCCAAGGCAATCCTCTTCAAATAAACAGCCTATCTTCTGAAACATTCACAACGCTGTCAAAACCTTCAAAAACACAAACAGAGGCCCCTGAGCAGAATTTAGCAGCAACAACTGCTCCTCAGGACCCTGCTGTTGAGCCCATTGCTCCAGGTGATCACAGTAGCAGACCCACTGCTGTAAAACCCGCACCTAAAATCACCAAACAAACCAAGAAGAAAATCTCCAAAAAGCCCCCCCAAACCCACCAAAAAGGTAACTCTGGAAGATGAGGTCCCATAGGTTATACCTGTGACAACACAAAAGTCACCAATAACCACTGCTGCTACTTCCTCACAGCAGTTGGAAGAAAGACCTCAACCTGAGCCTAAAACTCCTCCTGCATCCTCTCAAAAGGATCAGGTTGTATCCACAGGGACACCACAATATGAAGCAATGGATTCACTTGAATCTATCTTCCACAGCCCTGCTCCCGGGGCAAATTCTCTTTCTACCCCCATACTCACTTCACAACTCCCACCATCAATGATACCTCTGTTGGATGCACTTGATATATCCCAGACACAAATCAGTTCTTCTCAATCGCCTGTCAATGAGAATATACCATAACAAATGACTGATTCTGGTTCCTCTATCTCTGCTAACCCACCAACAGTTGAGGAGGTTACACTGCAGGAATTACTAATAATTCCTGTCAGTAGTTCAAGTGGAGAAGCTACTACAGGTGTTGAATCCACCGATTTTAGTAAGACTCCCTTGAAGGCAATTTCTTCTTTGGGAACCATAATATCCACTAGTGTGTATCCAATATACACTGGTGAGCTTAGAATGGTAACCACTGCTGAAGAAAGAAGTCCCTAGTACCAAGAAAAAGGGGCATCAGTGGATGACTTTTGGGAAACTTTCCCTAAGTCAACTGCTGATACAACCACTACCAGTGGGAAATTAGATGATCCCATTCAATTGGGTGATGGTTTAAAATATAAAGAATTGACAGAGAGGGTTGATAAAATTGAAACATCTGTTGCAGATATCAAAACTATGTTGCAACAGTTGTTACAATCTCAAAAGGATACACCCACTGCTGCAACATCTTCAACATTTGTTTCTTCACCCACTGAGCTTTGGAAATTATTTCAACCTATGCTTCATCAACAACGACAATATGTTGACCAGTAGCATGAAATTCAGCTCCAAATATTCAGAGACATGATGGAAGCTAGGTATAAAGATACACAAGCAGATATCAAGGCAATCAAGGCCCATTTGCTTCAAACCACTAGCACTGCTCCTCCTTCAGTCATCTTTGTTGAAAACCCTGATAATGCTAAAAAGGGGGAGAAAGGTAAAAAGGGAAAAGATGGCCTATATATTAAACCAGATCCAATGTCTAAACTGGTGGTAGAAATCCCAAGGCCAGATGGTTCCAAAAAGGTTGATGAGACTCAAAATGCATTTGCTGAACTAAAAGCAAACATGAAAGAGTCAATATAAATAAAAGGGTAAAAAGGTTTGCTCAGGAGAAGAAAGTTTTGATGGAAAAGGAAGAGCAGGGTACTTCTAAACCTAAAAGAAGACAGCCTACCAGAAAAGTAAGCCAACCCAAAACCACACCTTCCAAAACCACCAAACAAACTCCTCAAATCCCCAAAAGTTCCTCTCATTAAACCTCCAAACCAACAGATGTTAAGACACCTGTTGTATCAACAGTTGTTGGTACTTCAGTGGTTTCAACAGCTGTTATCCCAACAACTGCCATACCAAAAAACAACATCACCACCACAAAAACCACCTGCCAAAAAGCAGAAGACAACAGTTGACACATCAACTGTTGTAGTGACAACAGTGGTTGAAACACCAGTTGTTTCAACAGCTGTTAGTCAGACACCCACTACTTCAATCACTGCCACTCAACCACAAATACACCACCAACCTCTCCAAAGCCCAAAAGGAGAAGGGTAACAAACATTGTACTGGAAGATGATACTTCTCCACTTCCAACATCTTCATAACCACTGACCCTTGTCACCATTCCTAACCCTGTTCCAATCACTTCAGCTCAAGTTCTGAATCCAAACACTGCTATTGTTCCTGTGGGAGTACAATATCCATTAGATCTTCCAGCAGTCAGGGAGGATATCAAATCCTTTTACTCTGAAGATGACCCTGTAAAAAGGAAACTCCGATCTATTCAAGGTTATCCTTTTCCAAGAAACATAGAAGAGTATCTCAAAATAAAGGCCAAACAAGCAGAGGATATATCTCAAAGAGATACAGAGGGAAAGTCTGACAAAGAGAATCAGAGAAATCTGCAATACCTGCTCACCAAGGTCAGAACTTTAGAACAGTTCTCAAAAGACCTTTGCCAAAAATTGTCTAAAAAGGATGATGAAAGTATGAGGCAAGACTACATAGAACACATCATGGCATACAAGAAATACAGAGCAGAAAAGCATAAGTACAAAGAATGGACCATAAGTGAACTACAGCAAGAAATTGCTAGAATAGAAAAGATTCTTGAAGACAAAGTAAAACAAACTCCTCCAATCTGGGCCAATTACAAGAAAAATATACCAGAAAGGGTCTTGAAGCTGAAAAGAATGAAAGAAGAGCTGATAGCTGCTGATTATGGGTCAAGGAACTAGGTTACAAGGTGGACAGAAGAAAAGGTGTTAACTACCTACAAAAGGTTGGAAGAGTTAAGGAAGAGAGATCCCACTGCTCCTAAAAAGCCTGATTATCCAGAAGCTGTGGTTCCAGTCAAACAGAAGTTACCAATCAGGAGACCCACTGCTCCACATGCTACCATCCTTTATCAAAGAAGGAAACAAACGTAGATGGATGTAGAAACAAAAGAAGACAAGGCTCAAGAAGAATACATCATGAAAATGGTTCTTCAGACACCGATGGTAGAGAAACAAGACTTAGCACAATCTCAAGACCCTGCCAAAGTTGTCATCACCAGGCCTCAATCTCCAAACTCATCTACAATAAAAACTCTCCCAAGAAACCCATTGGATTCAAAGATACTAAAGTGGAAGTCTGATCAAAAGACCAACGTATTGACTCTGCTCAAATCCAATGGTGAAGTGAAGCATATATCAAGGGAAGAAGCACTTGGCCTGGGTGTTGAAGATTTACAAGATCTCCTTGAGCTTCCACTGTGCAGGGATGAGGATGATGAGGACTCTATGAACTTTGAATTACAATTCAAAGGTTAAGTTAGGGAACTCTTGATGAGACAATAAAAATCCAAAATAATGAAGAGTTTTGGCATCATCTGTTCCAGGGGGAGATTGTTGGGATTGAACCCTACAAAGGAACAGTTGATAAAGCCAAAACTGGATCAGATCAGTGGATTCACAATAAGCAGTTGTTTACATCAGATCTTTCCCTTTGAAAGTGGCCCTAACATCTGATGTCCTCTAAGTACTGCCCTTCTACAACAACTGCTGATTTACAACGACTGCTGATCCCTAACGACTGTTGGTAATAAAGCACTGGTGCTCAATCTACTGATATGGATCAAGTACTGCTAAAGACACAAAGCACTGCTGGGGCTATAACAGTGGAATGAGAAGCAGTAGTTTACTTTATATACTTTGTATTATTTATAATCAGTAGTTTAGTGAAGCAGTGTTTGTATAGATCAGTGGTTATAGGTTGTTAGAAGGTTAGATGTCACTTTCATGGTGACGTCAGCCAAAGATGCTTCAGTGGTTTGTTCTGTACTATAAATAGAACAGTACCATGTACTGTTCTATTAGCTCTCATCATCACCACGTCATTCTGTACGAACAATCACTGTGAGCTCAGGCTGAGGGGGAGATTGTATGCATGCATGCATTGTAATTGAAGGTTGTAATAAATATAATCAGTCGATTTCAATATAAACATGTTTGCTGAAAATGATTCTCTCATTGATTGTGTGTTGAAAGTTTGTTCCATTTAATTCCGCTGCACTTAAACTCAATTTCATCTTCATTATAATCAAACAAGTACAATCAAAAGAAACTCAAATCCTATCAATAAAAATAATAATTATAATTAATACAAATTAATTAATAAATACTAAACTAGTCGAGCCCGAGCTCGAGCTTGAAAAATTACCTTTGAGCCGAGCTCGAGCTTTAGAAATAAAGCTCGAATCGAGCCGAGCTCGAGCTCGAGCTTTCATATGTTAAACGAGCTCGGCTCGGCTCGTTTACAACCCTAGTTTTGACTTCACCCGAAAGTTTAAACTCTCTCTCTCTCTCCGATCGGCGAACTTCCACCGCCTCTTTGACGTCTGTTGCCTACGATGGCCGGACTTTCTCCGATCGTTCACCTCTGCGATATTTAGAGGTAGATTCTTTATGTTGTTGTCTTCGTTTGGAATTCTAACATATTTTTTGTCTCGTTTGAAACGGCGTATAACGCTTAAGAGGTTATGTTTATAGTTTAATGTTGGGGTTTTGTGTTGGTTTTAACGATTTGTTGTTGTATGCCCTTTTTTGGGGTGTACTACCATCGTTGAAGACGACGACTTATGGTTGGTCGTCTAATTTTTTATTTTCTGGTCTGTGTTTTGTGCAAGTGTTAACGATTTGTTGGTGCATGTGTTTTTTTCTATGTTAATCTATAAGACCCATTAAATATTCAATTAAAACTTATATTTAATTAACGGAATTAAATAAACTTATAACCTTCACAAAAGAGGTTTTAAATATATTGTACGTGATAGTTTGATTCTTCAAGTGATTTAACGGATTATTACCTACCATGAGATTGTATACAAACCATTAGTTTTTAAGTTAACCGAACAAAAGCTTGGAAAATAACAAATAAAAATAATTTTTCTGGGCGACACGCAGAGGGCTTATCTCTCTCCCTCTAGTGGCTCGGGGGAGGCATGTTTGACTATTCTCGTTAACCAGTACACCAACGACACGCGGAGGAGCTTAGTCTCTCCCTTGCGTGGCTCACACATGGCATTTTGTTATGAACGAGACTCCAACTGACCACCTCCGATAGAGAAAGTCACCAAAGTACCGCTACAAGTATATTTGGTACCAAAAAGTTATTCTATCAATTTAATAGTTGTAGTTTCAACCTCCATCCACATTCTACTAACAGAAAGATAGAAATGACAAATATATTCGGTTAAAAGAACCCAATTCCAACATAGTTTCTCATTCGATACGTATCAATGAAGTATTTGGATATCCCGAATACCAAAATAGTAAATGCTTTTTTAATTTGTATTGTCCACTAAGAAATACCCACATCACACGAATTAAAGTATGCCCACTTTTTAAAATAGTCAAAAACTTTATTGTTGTACACTTATCTTTACACTTAACATTATTAAAACCACTAGAAAAATAAACCACCCTACAATGCAAGTTGCACTATGGGTATTGATAGTGGCAAAAAGGGATTGAGATGAAACCGATAACAATGATAAAGTAAATCTATTCTTTTAATATTAAAATTACATAGTTGTAACATATATAATAATGTAATAATAAGAAGATGAAAGTGTATATAATGATACTAGTATTAAGCCACTGCGTTGTATCGGTAGTAATAAAACTGTGTTAAGTAGTAGCAATACTATACCATTGTGAGCGATCACCAACACCGGAAAAACTCATAAAAACAAAATAAATAAAAACGGGAAAAAAATAACGCCGAGCGAAAAGCAGACATAAAATCTTTGAATCACGCACGTTCGTTGCTGAGAAATTAAACCGAAACGTAAACCATAGAAAAAAATAACTAAGTCCATCCAGGACCCGCGTGTAACACCCCGGGTTTCGAAAGTCAAGGTCAAAGTCAAGATTTAAGTCAAAGGGAGACAAGATTGCTAATTGTGATCTGTCACTCCTTGCTCAATTCCTGTTTTGACTTCTTTGACTTATAGATAGTCTATTTTAATGCTTAACGTTATTTGTATTATGTGGAGTACCTATTAACAATCGATATTTATCGCTATTTATCGCATATTTGATCGTTTATCGCTTATCGCGCTCGCAACTCGGATTACGCGATCTGGATACTGTTTTACGAGTGTGTGTGCCTTATGTGTTACTTGTGCATGTTTAATTATGTTAGATATAATAGTTGGGATTAGAAGTAATTTGAATAGGAAACTCCATCGCATCGCAACGCTCTCAATCGCAATCAAAACAGCAAAACTCGTCGCACCGAACCCTCGAACCAACTGGCTAATCGACCAGGTGGCCGGCCGATCGGCCAGTCGACCAGGCTGCCAAC
This sequence comes from Helianthus tuberosus, assembly GCA_030545235.1. Taxonomy (NCBI): domain Eukaryota; kingdom Viridiplantae; phylum Streptophyta; class Magnoliopsida; order Asterales; family Asteraceae; genus Helianthus; species Helianthus tuberosus. The sequence continues at coordinate 123,124,054 of CM060390.1, read as the reverse complement.
CGATCGACTAACCCTTTCCACTTTGGGAAACCCTATAAATACCCCCTGTCACCATCACAACCTACCACTTTTGGCACTCTCCTGTCCGACCAGCGCTCCCACCTTACTTTTCCCCGATTTCTCGCAATTTCGGTAAGATCTCAACTTAAATCTTGTACATCTTTGATCTACACTTGATCCTACACCTTTCTATCTTTTGAATCTTAACTTTTAACCGTGAAATCACTATATTTGAGGTGTTCTATGACGATGTTATCATAGAGTTCTTGTGAACTTCATGTTTTGACTTCAATCCACTGAACTAATTATGGGACACTGAACTAATTATGGGACTAATCAGTTTGGTTTATGTTCCTACCATAGTGGTTAATCTTCTAATGGCTTTCTGAGCTTCTTAATGATCGTCTAATCCTGCAAAACAGAACACCGTTACTCGTTAAGAGGGGAATATGGGGGTTTCCCTCTTAACCGGGCTCCGGCGTGAGAATAAGCGACTGTATTTGAGGAGATAAGTATGTATTAAGAGTGAGAGTAGAGGGAGTGGAATGTTTTAACCTGTGAAGTGAGGTCTCTATTTATAGCCGGAGAGGTGTAAGAGGATATGGGCTGATGGGCTTTGGGCCCGGATGCGACAACATATAGGATATGCTCCTTGTCTCACTGGTGTCGACCGTTAGTGGCTTCTAGGAGCTTTCTGGAGTTGGTGCAATGTGATTGGAGCCACGTGTCACTGTTGTCGGCCTGGCCGCCCTTCTGCCATCAGTAGGTAAGTGGAGATCGTGGGGCAGTTGTCTCTGCCCTGTGATTGGTGCCATGTAGGCGTCCTTAAGTACTTTTTGTCTCCTGCATGTCAGATGATCGTGGAGCACGATTCAGCAGGGCCAGAAGGACACTGATTGGCTCTTTTCTTCTGCCACTTGTACCTTGTGTACTATTTGAAACAGCCTTGCGCTGCTGCCCTGCGCGATTCTTGCTGGGCACGTAACTACCTCGCGCAGGGTTGTATGACTGAGTGCTCTTTCGGGATGCTGAGTGTTGATATTGGAGCTTCCTATTGTCCATGCCTCGCGCCGGTTAAAGTAGAATGTGTTGTAGCCCGCGCGAGGTAGCCAATAAGAAAATTGTTGAAATAAGGAGTATGGTCCCGCGCGCGGCCTTGACGGAGGTTTGCGCGGCTTTTTGGGACCATACCCCTTCAAGTCCCCCCAGTCCAGTGCTGCACCATGCGCGTGGCAAGTGGTTGGAGCTCTGGACTTAGAAAAATAAAGTTGTAGAAAATGCTTCCTTGACTTGGGTAGAAAACGCGCGTGTAAGCTCTTGTTGGTTACTACGGCGCGGCTACCAGGTTTGGCTCCAGGTGGTTCACTGCCTTTGGGTGTAGGCGCGCAGGGTTATTGAGTTATTGTTAATACTGCGCGACCCTAGTAGCTTCTACATGAAGTTTGTAGTAATTTTAGGCGGGAAAACCCTCGAAATTTGAATTCTGACAAGTTGGTGAGAAACGTCGTTGATGGTGACGTTTGAGTTGACCACTTACACGGCTGTCATCAAGTTGTCTCTGACGGTTGGTGATTCAGTCAGGAGAGTGAGCTCCACGCGCGCGTGGTAACCGTCACTCCGGGATTCTCGCCTTACGTGTCGTCTTCTGATTGGTCACGTGCGCGGCGATTTCGGCACGTTTACCCATCGCATTAAATGCGATGGGTATATATATTCGATGAGATGGAGAGAACCCTTACGTCCTCTACTGTTCTTATCCTTTTCTCTCTACTCACCTTCTTCGAATCTTCAAGTCTTCAAGTTGCTTTGTAGCAGATCTTCAAGTGTTCTTTATATCTTCAAGTTCTTTCTTGAGTATTCAAGGTTTCATTGACGAATATCCATGGCTGAAGAACATCGTGAAGACATACCTGGTGAAGAAGGTCCTGTTCCCATTCTCCGGTGGGATTTAGGTCTTTTTGAGCAGATAGTACGGGGTTTCCGGTTCCCACCGGAATGGGATGCCAAGTATCCCGGCCAGAATTAGACGGCTGCCGATGCACCGCCGGGTCATATCACGTTGTTTGAAGACTTCTTTCATCAAGGAAACTTTCGGTTGCCGGCGACGAACTTCATGGCCCACATTCTTCAGTTCTATGGGTTCCATATTTCACAATTTAGTCCTCCTGGAATGGTCAGGGTTCGACACTTCGAATTCCTTTGCCGATCTCATGACGTAGAGCCAACTGTAGAAAGATTTAGAGTCTTTTATCAGTTGATCCGAAACATGGGGTTCTACTCATTTGCCAGCCGAGGAGCTGCAAAGAAGATACTTCTTAACCCTCCCAAGAGTTTCCATAACTGGAAACCAAAATTCTTTTATATTCGCGAGGAGGTAATCCCGATCGCCATGACATTTCGCGCCTGGTCTGAGTCGATTGTGAAGGAAGATCTGGCGATCCCTAAGACTGAGGCTTGGTATCAGAAGCTTACTGCCATCCCAAACCGAGTGTTTGGTGAGAACGTCTTGGTAGCGGCGCGGATGAGTGATCAGTGGCCGGCAGATAGCGAGGACGTTCCGATTTTGATGTTTGACGACAGAGGTTGGTACTTTCCTTATTTCCTTTGATTTCTTGTTTCGTAACTTGTGTTTATTTACGTAATTTATCATGTAGAGGCGCATCTGTATCAAGCTGCCTTCCCCACCTTTGGTGGTTCCATGGGCGTTCGCCCGCTCCAGGCTGGAGAAGAATACTGGTATGAACGGATTAAGGGTAATTTTATGTACCCAGTTGCTGATGCATTTGCCGCTCCGCCTACTGCAACCGAAGGTGCGCATATACCTAACCCTCGTCCCTTGCGCTCTGTGACTTCTGCTGGGAAAGAGATTGTCTATCTTTCCAGCGAGGAGTCTGTGGGATCATCAAATGGAGAGCTAAGTTCGTGGTCTAACATCTTTGCAGGTGTGTTGTGCGACTTGGGGATTGACCCTGAGGATAAGAAGAAAAAACCTGTGAGAAAGAAGAAGGTTATCACCTTGGATCCTGAGGTGACCAGCAAGGGAGCTGGGAGTAGTCGCGCAACCGCTAGCGATGCTGACAAAGGTACTCTCCGCCTTCGTCAAAGTAACTTGGAGGATTACGTTATTATCAGTGATTCATTTGAAGGTTTGTCGCGTATAGGCAAGAAGAAGTCTGGCGGAGCTGGTTCGAAGAGCTCCGGGAGCGCGGGTTCTCGCAACCCAGATGTTGGTGCGACTCCTTCCTCTGTTGCGCATGATGAAGAGGAGGAAGAAGAAGCAGAAGAGGAGGCTGCTGCAAATTTAATCAGCAGGAAAAGAAATAGAAGTGAGACCACCGCTGGTGCTTCTACTACGCCGCAGGCTGGTGCGGTTCCCTTCGTTGGGAAACAGATCAACCTGCGCTCTTTTTATAGGTTCTCTCCTGGTAAGTTTTCTTAGTTTCTCTTCTTGTTGCTTTCTCTTCTTAACCCTTTAAGCTTCTGCAGAGGCCAAGAAAAGGACCCCTGAAAAGAAGGGTGTTGTGTTTACGGATCCCTCAGAGCCGGCGCAGAAAAGGCCCAAGGTTACTATCAAACCTCTCAGGACTGCTGGAATAGAGTCTGAGAAGGATAAACAGGTTGCTGAGGGGAAGAAAGCAAAGGCGGCTGAGGAAGCGAAGAGGAAGAAGGCTGAGGATGAGAAGAAAAAAGCTGAGGATGAGAAAAGGAAGAGAGCTGCTGAAAGCGAGAAGGAGAGAGAGAAAAATAAGGAGAAGGAGAAGGAGAAAACGGCTGCCGACAAGGTTGTTGAAATAACTTCTACTGCTGAGGGATTAGGCTCTGGTACTCATCGAGACAAATCCGCTGCTGCAGGAGGCGCGATTATTGGTTTTGCAGCTGGCCAGGCTGGTGTGGGAAAACATGGCGCGCCGCCGCGCTCTCCAATAGGCCCCCGGGATACTTTGGGGGATATTTATTACAAGTCTTATACGGAAGAGAGCCGTGGTGACGCTCCGCACCAACCGCCATAGGGTTTAAAGCAAAAATATACTTTTCTCGAGTTCGCGCCTTGCCGCGACTGGTTTCTGAATTCCATTCCTCCTGGTGAGGTTGAACGTCAAAGGGCGCGAACCCACAATGGGTTGTATCACTCCTATGTTGTTGGTGAGGCCAACACCCGTGCTGCTAACCATCAAATTGTTCGCGAGTGGCGAATCATGGTTAGGGAGAGGGAGGATTGAGAGAAATACCGCGAGCGGATATTAAGGCGTGTTAATGACTTCGAAAGATCGAAAGCTGCCTTTGATGAAGAGAAGGCAAAATTCGAAGCTGACAGGAAATCGGAGGAGTGGGGCCGTGAAGGCCTTAAGGGCAAACTTTGCGCTGCTGAAGACCTCTTAGCAAAGGAGAAAGCTGAGTTTAAGAGGTTATGCGAGAAGGATAACCAACGCGCGTTCGCAGCCAGCAATAAGATTACTGAGCTTGAAGGCAAGGTTGCTGAGCTGACAACGAAGGTTGAGGATGCGCAAGCTGCGCAAGCTGCTAAAGAGCAGGCTGAGGTTCGAGAAACTTTTCTTTCAGTTTATGCTTCTGTTAGCAGAGTTAACTGAGTCACTCACCCCTTGCAGGTTGAACTGGCTGAGCTGAAGGCGCAGCTGTCCGGTAAAGATAAGGATTTGACGGCCAAGGACGTCGAGATTGCTGAGTTGAAACGCCGCCTGCACGAGCAGGTTGACAAATGCGAGTCCTTGGAGATCGATCTTGAGGCGGAGAAAGTTAAGGCTGCTACTGCTGATGAAGCCAAACAGAAAGCTGAGGAGGCGCGAGACATCAGCACATCTGCTCTCAATGTGGCGCAAAATAACTACTCCGAAGCTCAAGGCATCATTGATACTTTGGTATCTGAGGCTGAGTGGCTGCGCGGCAGAGGATTATTTCTGGTATGACATTTTTAACTTTGGCTTTATCCTTCAAAACCTGGTTATTTATGTGTTACGTTTGCTGTATGTCACACCCCAATTTTCCACGTGTCACCGGTGGGCCCGGTGGTGAGTATCGTGACGTAGTTGGTATCATCATAGACAAACAACACAATATATATGAATGCACAACGGAAGCAAAAGATAAATATATTACAATCCGAATATAAAGTAATATCCAGTATTACAACGGAAAGTACAGGATCCACAGGCGGATCTTAAAACATAAACATTATTCAACAGACTTTAGACGCCTAGAACTTGCAAGATTCCTTATTAACGCCCTGAGCTTCCAGCCAATTACGTCCAGTACCTGTCACTTAACCCTTTTGGAAAATACGTCAGTTTTCACTGGTAAATACACTCAACCGACTCATTTTGAAAAGGTTTAATAAAATTGATTTGAATGCACAAGGCACAAACTCTTTATAACTTGGGACAATTATAGTTATAATCTTGTATACAGATTTACATGTTCGTTATACGTTCAGGGCCCGATGTAGAAACCGAGTCAGATTAATAGACACGCCACAAGTATAGGCCCACAAAAGAGTGAGATACCGTTTTTCCTTATGCAACTGTCAGGTGTATGCCTACACCCCGTGTATAAGGCGTGGCCTTTTTGTAAGACAATGATGTCAAGGATATCCGGGACATGGTCATTAACCCCTAAAGGTCTTTTTTTCAAACAATACAGATTAAACCGGGTTACCTCAATAATTTAACCATAATAAGATTAAATATTCAATACCCGACCAAGCGGTATTATTATAATATCGTATCCCAAGCCCGTATAGGGAAAATAAGTTAAGAGTATTTACCTGAGCTAGCTCCTGTCTTAAATAGTAAGAATTTTAATAACTCAGCCGTATTCACTTAAGTAAGCGTAGGTACCATTTACCGGAAGGCTGTAGTCTGGAATGATGGTATAAATAACCATTTAATTAAGCCTAAGCTTAGACCGGTTAGTCTTACAGAAGGATACGGTTCAAACGCATGATAAGGCGAAGACCGGTATAGAATGTGTTTTAGACCCGACAAGTTTGAAGACTTGTATAATATGGGTAATCTAAACACATTCTGGATTTTGAGATGAAAACGATATGGTTTGACCCGTTTCAGCTAATATATGTAAACTAGTTACATAAGCCGATCCGAACGCGAAAAGTGCGTAACGAGTAACCAACGAGTCATATGCAAGTTTCCTAAGTTAAAGTGCTTTAATTATGTTGTGATATCAGTAAGGTATCTTCTATTATGCCCCAAACGAATTTAAACTCAAACTATGCCTCATAAGGGCATTTTGGTCATTTAAAGGATTATAAAAGAGTTTAATTAGTAATCTGAGTTACAGGTCTGATTTATACAGTGAATACACTTAATTTAATAAGTTATAACAGTAGGGTATGACCTATATGTGAAACTTATCATTTAAAACCAAACTATGCCCTTTAGGGGTATTTTGGTAATTTCACTTAGGCTAAAAGGTCAAAACTGGAAACCTGAGTTTAAAAACTTTTACTTACTGTTAATATATAAGAATATACTAAAAATATTAGTAGGTATCAACCTTATATGTTTAATATGGTCTTAGCACATACTATGCGTTAAAAACGCTTAAAAAGGGCGATTCGGAGCCATTTCCGGGTTTTCAAAGGAAAGCTGATATTTTTATAATTCCAGAAGGCTCAAAATATTGTATTTATCAAATAAAATCAGTAGAAAAAGGTTTGGGGTCAAAAGGATTTGTAAAACTCATTTTATGGCTAAAAAGGGCAAAATCGTCATAACCCGAATCAAACCTAGAGACCTATGTTATGCTCAGCCAAAAATTAAATAAAAATCTTCAAAAATCCCAAAATATTATATTACATCATTGGGTTAAAAGTTTGATATCAAAAAGTGGGTTTAAATAGGCTATGTGCTAAATACGCCGTTTAATTAACATAAAGCTTTCAAATTACGCTATTGAGCATAACTCCTAATCTAGACCTCAAACTGATGTCAAATTTTAGGTGCAAGTTTATAAATCAGTAACTAAGGTTTCTACTCTTTCACATTTTCAAAAATCACGTTTTTTAGTCAAAAGGGCATAATAGTCAACATTTAAGCATTAATCGGAAACATGCATATGAATCAGATAAGTATTGGACCAAGTTGTATAATCTCAGAGAGTTATACTTATATGAAACCTGGGCCAAAATAAGCTCTAAGGCAGATCTTAAACATGCATAAACGGATCAGAACTGATAGTCAAAGCAAAAGTCAAAATATGCGACTTTCGGGTCCGATCCGGGTTTAAACTGAAAATTGTCGAGTTGATCATGTTGGAACATGTTCTTACATTAGTTACTAAGTTATTTTGATGATCAAACAGGTTGCATGTATCCTATATTGCTAATTATGCTTAATTTTGAAAATACACATTCTGTTGACTTTTTAAAGTAAGCTTTGACTCGACAATTAACATAGTTAGAGTGGGAATCTGAAAGTACCCTTTTAAGGGTTTGTTACCCACATAAATACGTACTTATAGGTACTTTCAATTCGAGAAAAGACTGAGCGGATTTCATTTAATCGCAAAGTCAAACTTAAATTACGACGGTTTGACTATGAGCTAATTAACTAAGCTAAAACGAATTAGAAAGGTTTATGAATACTTACAAGAGTCCTAATTACGATTAGAGACCACTAGAAAGTCTGAGGTTGATCAGAGGAGCTCCAGAATTGAGAATGCAAGTGAAGTATCAAGTGAACTTCCTCCTTTATATAGTTTTCGGGACCTCACGGGATCGCGACAAGTGTCGGGAGGTCATAACCAGATTATAACATGTGTAAAACCATTTTTAAAACCTGTGGGCTGCCCCTAGAATCGATTATGTGAGTTAGAAATCAGATTGCACATGAAAACAGCAAGAAACAGGCTGTTACAAGCTGTTTGCACTTCTGATGGACTCACGCGGCCCGCGTAAGAGTCAAAGAGATCTTACGCGGCCCGCCTTGTACTCAGTTCAGCAACAGCAACTTCAATTTATGGCAGAAATGGTCCCTGTGAGCTTTAAAAGTCATTTTAGGCACATTTAAGGCCCGTTAACCACATTATAAGGCTCCACTATGATGTTTAAGCATAGGGGACATGAAACATGTTCAAAAACATGTCGGATGTCGGTTCGTTTGGCCGTACGGTCACGTTGTGCGTCTAATTACGACGAAACACGAACGGATGCTAAAAACGATCCAAATTACGCGACGAATGGAATTTTATCAAGGCGATCACTAAAATAAAATATTTTAGTGCTTACATAAATTTTTGGGTGTCCGGGGATATTCAGAATGTGAGATATGCGCGAAAGTGCAAACTTGTGACCTTTTTGACACTTTTAGTCCCTGAATGACATAAAAGTTTATTTTTGCGCACCAAACACCTCTAAACCTATATCTAAGCTATACAAAGGATAAATAGGGTATGTTTAACTTATGGAAATATTCCGGAAGGTCCGTTACCATACGATTTGACCTCCTTTTACAGTTTGACGTAATTAGTCCCTTAATTGCGCAAAGTAGCGCGAAATGCCGTTTAATGTTATCCAAGCCTTCCATGGCCCATATTTATCCTTCCCAAGCATATACTTAAATATTTATATGCTCTCTTTTGCTTAGATGGTCACCGAAAGTCATAGATTCAAAAGTTGACGCTTTAGGCCCCTCTATTGCGCAAACTTGCGCATCTCATCATTTAATAGCATTGGAGCCTCATCTAATCCATATTAGGCATTCTTGGAAGTATTATTAATTATCATGATGCTTCGGGTTCGCTAAAAGGTCATTCAGAGGTATAATTAAACATATTGACACTTTTAGTCCCTCTAACTTGCAAAGTGGCGCGTAACTTTACTTATAGGCATAAAAACCTTTGACGGCCATTATTTGGCATTCCCGAGAGTATAATTAAATATTATGAAGCTCCCGGTTTGTTAAAAGGTCACTCAGAGGTAAGAATTAACATGTTGACGCTTTTAACCCTTTATTGCTCAAACTTTCAATTAATTATGCAAACGGCTACACTTAATCATCAAGTGGCACATTTGTGAATATAAACATCGTAAGAAACTTATTTTAGGTATGTTAACACTTCCAGTCCTTTCATAAGCAAAGTTTTCGATTTTTCGAAAAATTAGTCCCTCAAATTTACTATTTGACTTCATTAGGGTTTATTACACGTGTCAATACATCATTGGACGTGATTTTACGAGGTGTTACATCCTCACCCCCTTAAAAGAAATCTCGACCTCGAGATTTGCTAAGAAGCTGGAAGTACTTTTTGTAGCATAATGGACTCAACTCCTATAGCATATCTGGAGTCTCTCCAAGCTCCCAAAGTGACCTTTATATTTGGTACATGTATCCTTTTGGAGCTTCTTAACCTATCGATCCTTAATCGATATAGGTTGCTCATCATATCATAGATCTGCATATCAATATGTGATAATGCTTCTTGACTTATTGGTGAAATACATCCTCAATCCATTAGTGTAAAATGCATTGTATGCTCCGCCAAGCTCCTTAAATAGGTTTTAGCTCATAAGCTATTTGATCTTGATACATTCGATTTCCTTTGAATGAATCTATATATTCAGAGCTTAACTAGCCTGATAATTTAACAAACTGGTACACCCATTCAGGGTGATATCTTTTGTTGAACCTTGTTCCTTAACAAGAACTTAGGAGGGTTGTTACTTTCATAAATCCTTGATTTTTCTGCCGAATACTGGCATCTCACTGATGATTATGGGTTTGTTTGATCTTACTTGTCAAGGCAACTTTCAGATCCTGATAATTGGACTTACCAATCTTCTGTCTACTAGTAGATGCTTAACATTCCATCTATACAAGGTCTCCAAAAGAGCAGCCTTGATACTTATATATCAACTATTATAGAAAAGCTTAATTTAAGGTGAGATGGTTATTCCAACCATTGCTTAAAACTAATCTTAAGGAATTAGCTAATCATTATAGCTAGTTGAATAACTCGACGATCCTAGGTAGTTGATGGCGATTCTTAATCGTTGTCTAATTAGGGTTGCGGTAATCAATGCATGAGCAGAATGAACCGTCTTTCTTATTTAACTCTCAGAATATCGAGTTAGACTATATGAATCTCTTATCTTAAAGTTTACTTAATCAGGGTTTCGATTCCTCCAATGATGATACTAGCCGTCTTGGAGATTTCTTAATAATACAGCCCTAAATGGGTTATAAATCTTAACTCTATTTTCCCCTCAAGAGGGAAACAGGGTAATCTTAGGAGAAGATAATCAGGATATAAGGAGGTTATAGAGATTTTCCATATCTCAGGCTCTAGTTCATCCATTATTGCTTGTGTCAAATAAGTGACACATTTATGTCATAAGTCCACGAATTCCTTAATCGGGGATATTTACTTGGACAATTCAATTCTGGATATCTTCTTTGAATACCATTAGTTGACTTTAGTACCATATGACCATCGGAATATCTTTGTGGTCCCATGCATTAAACCTCCATACTGATCAGGCATGGAAGTAATCTATGGAACATATTAAGATACACCAATCCTCATCTGGCGCTTTTATCGTACCGTCTGGTATTCGCAATCGATAGAGATCAAAGAGATATCATCTATGTATGCTAGTGCACTTCCTCTAGAGAGAGGATACTTCTAAAACTATATGTCTGAAGGGTTTTGATAGGAACAAAAGAAATGGTTCTTACGATTTCGTCTGAAATTTTTACCTTACACTTATTATCTAGGGTTCTCATGAGAAAATTTCTAAAAGTTTGCTAAGCTTAAGATCTTATGAGAGACTTAGCAGCACCTGAACCCAGATGTAATTCTTAGCAAATAAATCTTAATAAGGGATTTACCTAGTGTCATTATTAATGTGAACTGCCTCTAATCATACATTAGGAGGGTTAAGCGCCTCCATTCTTAATCTTTTTAAACTTAGCTGCAAAATCTATGACAATTTTAGGGCAGTCTCAGCTTTGACTAGTCGTTTCTTAATCTATATAACGTGAGTAGCTGAGGTAGATCCATAATGGATTTCTTAATAATCAGGCTTTGAAGCTTTTCCATGAATTTTCTCATAGCCTTTCTAACAGCTGCGTTAATTGCAGTTTTGGAGATTAACTTCAGTAATATTGAGGTTCACATCTGATGCACCATTAACATTTGTCGTATCTCTAACATCGCGACTGTTGTTTATCTCTTCTGAGTTTTCCATACCCGGAGCTTTGGTATTAAATACCAAATTCAGCAAGTGCTAGGCAATCCATACCCAGTGTCTCTTTGAATTGTCAAAGGCTCCCCATAAGGAGTCTTGATAACTACTTGCTTCTTATCACACACAACATGGACTTGGTTACAAGACAACCAATCCATTCTTATCATTATAACGAGTCCCTCTTATTTTTAACGGAAACAAGGACAGCGGGTCTTTATGTGCCGCTTCTTGCCATAACCATAGCAGGTGGCGTCCTTAAAGTCCTTGCATTCATGGGTCTTGTGATCCATCTCTGTCACATCCCCTGGTCTGTTCATATAAACATTTTCCGAAGTGCTTCTTCCCGCAGGTTTTATATTTGGGTTTCGCCTCCTTTGGCTTGGGCTGGTTATAGTCTGAACCAATCTTACCCTTTTTGTAACCTTTATTTGGGGTATTATCGCACTTTCGCATATAATCCTATAATATACGGTCCACGACGTTGTTTACGGCTGTATCTATCATAGCCTGTAGCTTGGTGCCCGTTAAGTTCAGCCTTGCATTATTATTCTTGATCACTTGGATGATTGTGAGCTTCAGAGGAGTCAGCCATGGTGAAGCTTTGAAGGTTACAAACAATGTAGTAATAATTTGCTGAATTGTCGAACTTGATGATTAAATAGCCATGGTGTAAATCAACCATATAGGCCAATAGATAGTATTAAATTTATTGATTATGTTTTGCCTAGGTTTTCAAATAAACCATCTTTGGCGTTTAAACGGAATATAATCCTTCATATTTATTAGACAGGGGACATAAGTCACGACTGTCAATGTCGTACCGACATTTTATATAGCACAAGTGCTTATTCCCAAGGACTTTTTGATGGCACAGAGGCCTTGTCATTAGGGAAAATTTTAAAACATAATCAATGATTCCTTTGGATCGGAAAATTTCATAGTTCATTGTCTTGACAAGAAGTTATGAAATAAAACTATCTTTTTCATGTATACATCTTTGCCCGTAGGTATACATCCCATATGGATGTTTAGATGTGTACATCATGTTCGACGTTTATTAGTCATGATTCCTATTGATCATTTAGGCTAAATAAGGGGTTTGGAAGTTCCTAATATAAAGATGACAATCGTGATTTTATCGCATCACTGTTGTCGGGAGTGTTAACACGTTTTCAAGTGTTAATAAGGATCTGAATCTCTTTTAAACAGGTTTTACCATCTTAGCTAGGTCTTTAATGACATTCAAGCTAGGTCAAACTTTTTAAGATTCTCTTTTAATACATATACTAACAGAAAAGGAATAATATTCATTTTATTTAGGATTTTCATTATAATTATCCTAGATTTAATTAAAATACAACTATGGCATAGAAAGGCCAAGTCACGTAGACAAGTTTAAATTTATAAGCCCAGATTTTAGAGAATTGATGCATTAAGGTTTGAATCAAAGTTCATTACCTTTTCTTGACAGAGAGTTAAAGACTACCACTGTCTTTAGCCTCAGAGGACATTAACTATAGCCCGTAGGCACTTCTTCACTAATGGATGTTTATAATATGATCATCGTATTAGATGATATTAGTCATGATCACATTGATCATATAGACTATTAGGCTTGAGCATAGCTTACCACCTTAGACAAGGAATCATAAAGATCACAATGTCAATGTCTCAAATGGACAATACATTATAGCCCGTAGGCGAAACATCACTAAAGGATGATTATTTCAAATAAGGGAATTTAGATTAACCCATTTTTTAACGTTGGCCTGTGTGACTTTAACGATTCACAGTTTGCCAAAATTGTTATCATACTTACAGATGTTAACAGGGATTGAATCTCTTGAATAGGTCCTACCATCTTGGCCTCGTCATATAGGCTAGGTTTACCTTTAAGATTCCTTTTTAGTAATTAACGCAAAACAATCCTAACTTGGGATGTTAATAAGGATCTGAACCTAAATTGAGAAACTGCCATCTTGACCGGGTCTTAACGTGACACATGGCTAGGTCTTGTCCTTTTTAGATTTTGCCATTTTATTATAATGGTAGATCTTATAATATAGGAATGATATTTTTAAATATAATCGTTCCATTAAAACTTAAACAAGTATATGTGGTTGCCCTAAACGGGACTTCTAATAAAAATGACTCGCCCATGCAAGGGCTAATCAGAAAATAACAAAAGAAACAAATAAAACGAATTAGGATTGGTCCTATGTTCTTGTCTAGACTCAAGAATGTGCAATTGTGTAACTAAGATTAAACACAAAAGACTAGTGTTTAATTCACTCAGTGTTGGCTCTGATACCAACCTGTCACACCCCTATTTTCCACGTGTCACCGGTGGGCCCGGTGGTGAGTATCGTGACGTAGTTGGTATCATCATAGACAAACAACACAATATATATGAATGCACAGCGGAAGCAAAAGATAAATATATTACAATCCGAATATAAAGTAATATCCAGTATTACAACGGAAAGTACAGGATCCACAGGCGGATCTTAAAACATAAACATTATTCAACAGACTTTAGACGCCTAGAACTTGCAAGATTCCTTATTAACGCCCTGAGCTTCCAGCCAATTACGTCCAGTACCTGTCACTTAACCCTTTTGGAAAATACGTCAGTTTTCACTGGTAAATACACTCAACCGACTCATTTTGAAAAGGTTTAATAAAATTGATTTGAATGCACAAGGCACAAACTCTTTATAACTTGGGACAATTATAGTTATAATCTTGTATACAGATTTACATGTTCGTTATACGTTCAGGGCCCGATGTAGAAACCGAGTCAGATTAATAGACACGCCACAAGTATAGGCCCACAAAAGAGTGAGATACCGTTTTTCCTTATGCAACTGTCAGGTGTATGCCTACACCCCGTGTATAAGGCGTGGCCATTTTATAAGACAATGATGTCAAGGATATCCGGGACATGGTCATTAACCCCTAAAGGTCTTTGTTTCAAACAATACAGATTAAACCGGGTTACCTCAATAATTTAACCATAATAAGATTAAATATTCAATACCCGACCAAGCGGTATTATTATAATATCGTATCCCAAGCCCGTATAGGGAAAATAAGTTAAGAGTATTTACCTGAGCTAGCTCCTGTCTTAAATAGTAAGAATTTTAATAACTCAGCCGTATTCACTTAAGTAAGCGTAGGTACCATTTACCGGAAGGCTGTAGTCTGGAATGATGGTATAAATAACCAATTAGAATGCTAACGGGTCTTTAATTAAGCCTAAGCTTAGACCGGTTAGTCTTACAGAAGGATACGGTTCAAACGCATGATAAGGCGAAGACCGGTATAGAATGTGTTTTAGACCCGACAAGTTTGAAGACTTGTATAATATGGGTAATCTAAACACATTCTGGATTTTGAGATGAAAACGATATGGTTTGACCCGTTTCGGCTAATATATGTAAACTAGTTACATAAGCCGATCCGAACGCGAAAAGTGCGTAACGAGTAACCAACGAGTCGTATGCAAGTTTCCTAAGTTAAAGTGCTTTAATTATGTTGTGATATCAGTAAGGTATCTTCTATTATGCCCCAAACGAATTTAAACTCAAATTATGCCTCATAAGGGCATTTTGGTCATTTAAAGGATTATAAAAGAGTTTAATTAGTAATCTGAGTTACAGGTCTGATTTATACAGTGAATACACTTAATTTAATAAGTTATAACAGTAGGGTATGACCTATATGTGAAACTTATCATTTAAAACCAAACTATGCCCTTTAGGGGTATTTTGGTAATTTCACTTAGGCTAAAAGGTCAAAACTGGAAACCTGAGTTTAAAAACTTTTACTTACTGTTAATATATAAGAATATACTAAAAATATCAGTAGGTATCAACCTTATATGTTTAATATGGTCTTAGCACATACTATGCGTTAAAAACGCTTAAAAAGGGCGATTCGGAGCCATTTCCGGGTTTTCAAAGGAAAGCTGATATTTTTATAATACCAGAAGGCTCAAAATATTGTATTTATCAAATAAAATCAGTAGAAAAAGGTTTGGGGTCAAAAGGATTTGTAAAACTCATTTTATGGCTAAAAAGGGCAAAATCGTCATAACCCGAATCAAACCTAGAGACCTATGTTATGCTCAGCCAAAAATTAAATAAAAATCTTCAAAAATCCCAAAATATTATATTACATCATTGGGTTAAAATTTTGATATCAAAAAGTGGGTTTAAATAGGCTATGTGCTAAATACGCCGTTTAATTAACATAAAGCTTTCAAATTACGCTATTGAGCATAACTCCTAATCTAGACCTCAAACTGATGTCAAATTTTAGGTGCAAGTTTATAAATCAGTAACTAAGGTTTCTACTCTTTCACATTTTCAAAAATCACGTTTTTTAGTCAAAAGGGCATAATAGTCAACATTTAAGCATTAATCGGAAACATGCATATGAATCAGATAAGTATTGGACCAAGTTGTATAATCTCAGAGAGTTATACTTATATGAAACCTGGGCCAAAATAAGCTCTAAGGCAGATCTTAAACATGCATAAACGGATCAGAACTGATAGTCAAAGCAAAAGTCAAAATATGCGACTTTCGGGTCCGATCCGGGTTTAAACTGAAAATTGTCGAGTTGATCATGTTGGAACATGTTCTTACATTAGTTACTAAGTTATTTTGATGATCAAACAGGTTGCATGTATCCTATATTGCTAATTATGCTTAATTTTGAAAATACACATTCTGTTGACTTTTTAAAGTAAGCTTTGACTCGACAATTAACATAGTTAGAGTGGGAATCTGAAAGTACCCTTTTAAGGGTTTGTTACCCACATAAATACCTACTTATAGGTACTTTCAATTCGAGAAAAGAGTGAGCGGATTTCATTTAATCGCAAAGTCAAACTTAAATTACGACGGTTTGACTATGAGCTAATTAACTAAGCTAAAACGAATTAGAAAGGTTTATGAATACTTACAAGAGTCCTAATTACGATTAGAGACCACTAGAAAGTCTGAGGTTGATCAGAGGAGCTCCAGAATTGAGAATGCAAGTGAAGTATCAAGTGAACTTCCTCCTTTATATAGCTTTCGAGACCTCACGGGATCGCGACAAGTGTCGGGAGGTCATAACCAGATTATAACATGTGTAAAACCATTTTTAAAACCTGTGGGCTGCCCCTAGAATCGATTATGTGAGTTAGAAATCAGATTGCACATGAAAACAGCAAGAAACAGGCTGTTACAAGCTGTTTGCACTTCTGATGGACTCACGCGGCCCGCGTAAGAGTCAAAGAGATCTTACGCGGCCCGCCTTGTACTCAGTTCAGCAACAGCAACTTCAATTTATGGCAGAAATGGTCCCTGTGAGCTTTAAAAGTCATTTTAGGCACGTTTAAGGCCCGTTAACCACATTATAAGGCTCCACTATGATGTTTAAGCATAGGGGACATGAAACATGTTCAAAAACATGTCGGATGTCGGTTCGTTTGGCCGTACGGTCACGTTGTGCGTCTAATTACGACGAAACACGAACGGATGCTAAAAACGATCCAAATTACGCGACGAATGGAATTTTATCAAGGCGATCACTAAAATAAAATATTTTAGTGCTTACATAAATTTTTGGGTGTCCGGGGATATTCAGAATGTGAGATATGCGCGAAAGTGCAAACTTGTGCCCTTTTTGACACTTTTAGTCCCTGAATAACATAACAGTTTATTTTTGCGCACCAAACACCTCTAAACCTATATCTAAGCTATACAAAGGATAAATAGGGTATGTTTAACTTATGGACATATTCCGAAAGGTCCGTTACCATACGATTTGACCTCCTTTTACAGTTTGACGTAATTAGTCCCTTAATTGCGCAAAGTAGCGCGAAATGCCGTTTAATGTTATCCAAGCCTTCCATGGCCCATATTTATCCTTCCCAAGCATATACTTAAATATTTATATGCTCTCGTTTGCTTAGATGGTCATCGAAAGGCATAGATTCAAAAGTTGACGCTTTAGGCCCACTCTATTGCGCAAACTTGCGCATCTCATCATTTAATAGCATTGGAGCCTCATCTAATCCATATTAGGCATTCTTGGAAGTATTATTAATTATCAAGATGCTTCGGGTTCGCTAAAAGGTCATTCAGAGGTATAATTAAACATATTGACACTTTTAGTCCCTCTAACTTGCAAAGTGGCGCGTAACTTTACTTATAGGCATAAAAACCTTTGACGGACATTATTTGGCATTCCCGAGAGTATAATTAAATATTATGAAGCTCCCGGTTTGTTAAAAGGTCACTTAGAGGTAAGAATTAACATGTTGACGCTTTTAACCCTTTATTGCGCAAACTTTCAATTAATTATGCAAACGGCTACACTTAATCATCAAGTGGCACATTTGTGAATATAAACATCGTAAGAAACTTATTTTAGGTATGTTAACACTTCCAGTCCTTTCATAAGCAAAGTTTTCAATTTTTCGAAAAATTAGTCCCTCAAATTTACTATTTGACTTCATTAGGGTTTATTACACGTGTCAATACATCATTGGACGTGATTTTACGAGGTGTTACACTGTAGATGGCCAACTCCATCCTAAATGCTGGAGAAGTGGATAAGGCTGTTGCGGCCGTTATAGATGCTTCCCGCGCGGTTGGTTATCGTGGAGGCTATCTTGAATGTGCTCAACATGCTACAGAGATGCTTGGACAGGAGTTCGACACTAGTCACTGCTCAGTGACTGATCAAGCTGAGGCTGAGCTGGCTCGCACTGAACATGGTTATGACCATCTATCAATACCTGTGATGGATTTGGTTACTAAAGCACTGAAGCATGATGATTGGTGTCAACGGCTAAAGACTATCCTTGACCCACCATAAACCGTTGAATTATCTGATGAAGAGGAAACCGCGGGCGATGATGGCGATGGTAAAGGCGATGGTGACGGCGACAAGAACGACGATGATGACGCCGGTGATGGCTTTGAATAGATAGTGTTGGAGGCCTCGTGCCTTGTAAATTTTGTTTAGGTTTTGAATATAGCGTGTCGCGCGGTGGCGCTTGCTTCAGGTCAAATGAATGATAGGCTTTGTGTAATCATTGCGCGTCTGCTCTTATTTAAATATGATGTTTATGCTTATTCTGTCTCGTTACAATTATTGCACTGTTGTCAGAAACTTTGGTTAAGTTAGCGCGAATAAATGTAAGTGTAGCTCTTGTGTGCGTGTGACTGCCCGGTCTCGCGCTATGTTCGCGGAGGACCTCGGAGGCATAACTCAAGAGCTCGTAATTCACTGAATTGTTTTCGTGCTAATCAAAAGTTTAACATGCATTTGTAACTCAAGCAATATGATAAAAGAAAACATGTCGTATGCTTTCATTAATTGGGAAACAGGCGCTTTAGGCCAATCATACATTGTAGATAAGTAACATACAGGGCGTTTAGCCAACATAGGAAATTAAGTAGGCACGTGGCCAATATGAGAGAAATGGTGCGTGGCCTAGAGTAGTTACATATAGCACTTGCGCAGTTGTTGAGCATTCCATGTGCGCGGGATGATGTGTCCATCTAGGGTGCGCAATTTGTATGCCCCTTTTCCTAGCACTTCATGAACCAAGTATGGGCCTTCCCATTTGGGTGCTAGTTTTCCCGGGCGTTCAGCGTTTGAAGCTTCGTTGTCTCGGAAGACGTATTCCCCTGGAGTGAAGGTACAAATGCGGACTCTCGCATTGTAGTACCTTTCTAGTTGTGTCTTGTATTTCGCTTCTTTAATACGCGCAATCTCGCGTCTTTCTTCCAGAAGATCCAAATCGAGACGGCGCTCCGCTTCATTATCAACCGTGTTGACTGCTGTCAAGCGCGGTGAGGGGAGTCCAACTTCTGCCGGGATAACTGCCTCCGAGCCGTATACTAGGCTGAAAGGAGTTTCGCCGGTGCTTGTCTTCGGCATGGTTCGATGAGCCCACAGGATGCTTGGGAGCTCATCTACCCAGCCTCTTCTCTTTGTGCCCATTCGGTCTTTTATCCCCTCGATGATACTTTTGTTGACGCTTTCCACTTGACCGTTGCCTTGAGGATGCGCAACGGACGAGAAGGTATGCTCGATTTTCATTTCCTTCATCCAATTTTGAAGATCCTCAGAAGCAAAATTGGTACCGTTGTCTGTGACGATTTTGAGTGGAAGACTAAACCTAGAAATGATGTGATCCCAAATAAACTTGCGCACCATCATTGCAGTGGTTGAGGCGAGAGCTTTGGCCTCCACCCACTTAGTAAAATAATCAACGGCCACGATTATGAACTTGACGGCGCCAGGAGCTTCTGGGAAGGGTCCCACCATATCAATTCCCCACTGCTGAAAAGGCCAAGCAGTGGATACGGGAATGAGATCATTCTTTGGGCGCAGGGTTTTTGGAGAGTGTCGCTGACAGGAGTCGCATTTGCGCAGCTCCTTCAGGGCGTCGACATGCATCCCTGGCCAATAATTTCCAGCATTCATAATCTTCGCGACAACCATGCGCGGTCCTGCATGGATGCCACAGATCCCTTCGTGGATCTCTCTGATCAAGTAATTCGCGTCCTGGGGGTCCACGCAGCGCAATAAGGGCCCCAAGAAGGACTTTCGGTATAGAATACCACCGTTCATCTCATAATGCAGGGCCTTGTTTTGAATCTTCCTTGCCTCTGCTTTGCTCTCCGGGAGTACCCCCTCTTGCAGATACTGAATTATAGGGGTCATCCAAGATGGCTGCCCTATTTCAATCACATTTACCTGGCGCAGCAGGACTGATGGATTTTTAAGTACTTCAATCCTTACATCTTTGGCGAGATGTTGAAATGAAGTTGGCGTCTGCTGGTTTGTTCTGAGAGCGATTAATGTGTACTACCTTGTATGACTTGAATTTCTGAAGCAGATCTTTCGCCTGATCCAAATATAAGGCCATAACTTCGCCTTTTGCATCATAGATTCCGTTGATTTAACTGGCGATCAAAAGTGAATCAAGGTGCGCCTGAAGATTTTTAGCTCCCATTTTTATGGCGAGGCGTAAGCCTGCCAGAAATGCCTCGTACTCCGCCTCGTTGTTGGTGTTCTTAAAATCCAACTTGATGGCGTATGTGAATTCATGGTTTTCTGGGCTCACGAGGCGCAATCCGGCTCCTGCGCCATCTTCGTTTGAGGCTCCATCAGTGTACAGCATCCATAACTCATTTGATATGTCTTTCACGGGAGTCTCAACAAGCTCACAATCTTTGATTTTATCAACTGGGACTTCCGTGATGAAGTCCGCTAGGACTTGACCCTTGATGGCTGGGCGCGGCCTGTACAAGATGTTGTGGCCTCCCAGCTCGATCGCCCACTTTTCTAGCCGCCCAAACGTCTCTGGTTTTTGCAATATCGTTCCAATGTGAAAGTTGGTAAGTACTGTGATTACGTGCCCCGTAAAGTATCTGCTCAACCTTCTAGAAGCATGAAGTAATGCAAGTACCAACTTTTCCATTGTTGAATATCTCGTTTCTGGGTCGGTGAGTACCCTGCTGACGTAATAAATTGGAGTTTGGACTCCATTTCTCTCCACCAGTAATACCGATCCAACTGCCTTGTCCGATGATGACAAGTACAAGATGAGCGGCTCCTTTTCGAACGGTGCAGTCAAGGTTGGGAGTTCCATCAAACACTCCTTCATTTGCTGAAAAGCACTCTCTGCTTCAGGCATCCACCTGAACTCTTGTTTCTTCACACAGTTGCGCAGAGTGCTGATAAAAGGGTATGACTTCGCGGCGTGATTTGACAGAAAACGGTTAAGTGCGGCTAAGTGGCCGGCCAACCTTTGCATCTCTTTGATTGTTCTTGGTGATGGCATTCATTCTATTGCCTGGACCTTTTATGGATTCACCTTAAATCCGCCATTTGTGACTATGAAGCCTAAGAATTTCCCTTCTTCCATACCAAAAGAACATTTGGCTGGATTCAATTTCATATTCACGCTCCGCAACGAGTTGAATGTTTTTTCAATGTCTTTCAACATTTGGTCCTCTTCGGGACTTTTGATTACCAGATCGTCGATGTAAACCTCGATATGCTTCCCAATATCTCCAGCGAAGGTTTTATCCATCAGGCGTTGATATGTGGCACCAGCGTTTTTGAGGCCGAATGGCATCTTTGTATAACAAAAGATCCCAAGATCGGTCCGAAAAGCTGTCTTGTCTTCGTCCTCGAGCTTCATTTGAACCTGATGGTACCCCTTGTAACAATCTAAGAAGCATTTCCATCTGTATGGTGCGAGAGAGTCTATCTTTTTGTCGATCTCAGGCAAAGAGTAGCAATCTTTAGGGCATGCCTTGTTGAGATCGGTATAATCAACGCACATTCACCATCCTCCACTAGACTTCTCCACCATCACTGGGTTTGCGACCTAACTTTGATAACGTACTTCTCGCAAGATTCCAGCTTTGAGTAGTTCGCATACTTGCTCATTCATTGCTTTGGTTTTGTCTGCCCCTAAGTTGCGCCTTCTTTGGACCTTCAGCTCAACAGAGGGGTAGGTGTTTAAACAATGTTCGGTAATGTCGCGCGGGACGCCGGTCATGTCGGCCGGGGTCCAGGCGAAGATATCCATATTTTTGAACAGGAGTTGCTTGAGATGCGTTCTGATGTTTGGTGAGATTGTGTGGCCTATCGTCACCGTTTGCTCCGGGTACTTGCGGTTTAACACCCATTTCTCTGGCTCGGTTGTTGAAACCTTCGCCGCTTTTATTGGGCGCATCTCTTCTGTCGACATTACTTCTTTCTTGGCATAGATAATCGCCACCCCCGTCTTGGTTGGAAACCCTATCGCTGAGTGGGGAGTGGAGGTTACCATGTTCAATTCACCTTGGGTTTCTCTCCCAATCAACACATCATGCCTTGATGTGACAGGCATCACCATGAAGTTTACATTTGTTGTTCTTGAATGCTTCCAGTCAGAGAGCGTGACGGGGAAGCTGATTTGGCCTAGCGGGAAGACCATTTCGTTGCAAAATCCAGACAGTGGATAATCAACTGGCTCAAGTCTCGCTTTATCATCCTCATCAAACTGATTAAAACATTGCTCATAGATGATATCAGCCGTGCTTCTTGGGTCAATGAAGACATACTGCTTTTCATAATGGCCGATAATACCGGTAATGACGACGGGTCGAGTGGCGCGAGGGCCACCGCGCACTACCGGGAAAATGACCTGTTGCTCTTGCTATGAGGGTTCGTAAGGGCGCTTGCCTTTCTCTTTTGCGCTGTATCTTGGTCCGTTGACCATATGGGTTTCTAGGCGTCGGACTTTCTTGTGATTCCCCTCATCATGGCGCTGGATCTGTCGAGTTTCTTTGCGCAAATTTTTCACCAGGTGGCTTAGCTTCCCGCTTTTTAGCGCACTCTCAATCTCTTAACGTAAACTGAAGCTATCATCTATCAGGTGCCCTGTATCTTTGTGGAAGTCGCAGTACAGGTTGGGGTCTTGCCCCTTCTTGTTTGTCATAGGCCTTGGAGCCTTGAAATCATGATTCTCCGTCATCAACACCTCTTTTGGTGTTTTTATGAGCGGAGTCCAGTGCTTTTCTCGGTTATCATCCCTGACTGCTTTTCGATCGCCGATTCTATCAATTGTGTCGCGCGCATCTTCTCTATAGCGCGGCCTCTCTTCATGGCCCATTGATCTTCCGGATTTCCAATCGTTACCTTTGTACTTGTTGCGCTTGTTGTGATCGCGCGAGTTTCCCTTGGAAAATCGGTCTTCAGTATAATGATTCTTGTTTCCGGCGAGTGACTCTTCAGTTTGCGCGACTATTTTCGCGGCTTCCATGAGCTTAACCCATTCTTTGGGCATTCCATATTTCCCAGTGATAGTTCTGATGAGACTATCACAGCGAATGGCTTTCTTAAAGTGGCAACGCATGAGTTGTTCACTTACGCCACCGATTTCCAAGCACTCCTTGTTGAAGCGAGTGATGAAATCCTCTAGACCCTCGTTATCTCTGCGCCAGATGTCCTCTACCTCGGCTGTGTCGCGCTGGTAACGTCTCTGTTTACTGAAGTGATTCAAAAACTGTGTTCTGAAATCTACCCATGACTTGATCTTTCCCGGAGGAAGGCTGTCGAACCAGGCGCGGGCTGCCCCTGTAAGAGTTTGAATAAACAGATGGCACCACATGGGCATATTCCATCCTCCCATGCAACCAACGCTTGTGAAAACTCTGACGTGATCATCGGGATCAATCAATCCGTTAAACTTTCCAACTGTCGGAGGTAACTTCTCTCTTGAAAGCGGCGCCAGCGTGATTTTTGGAATGAACTTTGAATGTTCTGTAGCTTCAGCTGGTCGATAGGCGAGGCGAAAGTCTCGCTCTGCCTCTTCGGTGTACCCTACGTGTTGTCTTGGTTTGTAGTACTCATGGTTCCGTTGTAAACGATTGAAGACTGAAGATCCTTCATCGTCCTGCCAAGTTGGATCATTCAGGTCAGTATCTTCCCATTCATTGTTCATGTTGTGCGGCGTGAGCCGGCTATGAACTGGGCCTCTTTGGACGTGTGACGGATAGTCATAATAGCTTTCTGTTTCTCCCCGTGTATCGCACGTGTCCTGCAGGCTCAGTTTTCTGGTAGGGGGAGGTCTGTTAGCTCTGCCTTGGATGTTTTGCTGTGGGGGTATCTGGCGCGCCCCCTGACTCTGTCCCTGAGGAGTAACCAAGGACGGTTCTGCCGTTAAGACTGCTTGTTGTGCGATCAGAGATTGATACGCCGCGTTAATGGTGGCAATATTCTTGGCGTACCACGAGGCTGGAGTTTCGCCCTCTGGTAGCCCTAATAGCGCCGCAACGTTCTAAGGTGGAGCTGGGTTTGAAGGTCCAGCGCCATTGTTTCCTGGAGTTACCGTCTGAGTGATGCGGGTGATGTTCCCGCGCGGTCCCCCAGTGTTGGTTACTTCGATTTCGCCAATTTCTTCAATGTGTTGGGGTTGGACGTTTTGATTGCCCTCACCCAACACCGCATTAGAGTTTGTTCCGAAACCAAACTCGGGAATGATTCCTTGACCAGCCATGATCGAAGGAAGAAAAAGCAACGAAAACTCAGAAAAAAGAAGATGAAAGTGATTTGTAGAAAACCGGTGGGCGCCAATGAAGAAACACTGAACTAATTATGGGACTAATCAGGTTGGTTTATGTTCCTACCATAGTGGTTAATCTTCTAATGGCTTTCTAAGCTTCTTAATGATCGTCTAATCCTGCAAAACAGAACACTGTTACTCGTTAAGAGGGGAATATGGGGGTTTCCCTCTTAACCAGGCTCCGGCGTGAGAATAAGCGACTGTATTTGAGAAGATAAGTGTGTATTAAGAGTGAGAGTAACGGAAGTAGAATGTTTTAACCTGTGAAGTGAGGTCTCTATTTATAGCCGGAGAGGTGTAAGAGGATATGGGCTGATGGGCTTTAGGCCCGGATGCGACAACATATAGGATATGCTCCTTGTCTCACTGGTGTCGACCGTTAGTGGCTTCTAGGAGGTTTCTGGAGTTGGCGCAATGTGATTGGAGCCACGTGTCACTGTTGTCGGCCTGGCCGCCCTTCTGCCATCAGCAGGTAAGTGGAGATCATGGGGCAATTGTCTCTGCCCTATGATTGGTGCCATGTAGGCGTCCTTAAGTACTTTTTGTCTCCTGCATGTCAGATGATCGTGGAGCATGATTGAGCAGGGCTAGAAGGACACTTATTGGCTCTTTTCTTCTACCACTTGTACCTTGTGTACTATTTGAAACAGCCTTGCGCTGCTGCCCTGCGCGATTCTTGCTGGGCATGTAACTACCTCGCGCAGGGTTGTATGACTGAGTGCTCTTTCGGGATGCTAAGTGTTGATATTGGAGCTTCCTATTGTTCATGCCTCGCGCCGGTTAAAGTAGAATGTGTTGTAGCCCGCGCGAGGTAGCCAATAAGAAAATTGTTGAAATAAGGAGTATGGTCCCGCGCGCGGCCTTGACGGAGGTTTGCGCGGCTTTTTTGGGACCATACCCCTTCAACCAAGAATAACTTAGATCTAATCGATTTCCACACAAATAAACAAAGACCTTGCAAAGATCTAAACATATTCACGGTGAAAAAGGATCGAAAGATGGTTCCTAACTTTCTTTCAACTCTTTTACACTCAATGTACTCAAAACCG
Source organism: Helianthus tuberosus (assembly GCA_030545235.1). Classification (NCBI taxonomy): domain Eukaryota; kingdom Viridiplantae; phylum Streptophyta; class Magnoliopsida; order Asterales; family Asteraceae; genus Helianthus; species Helianthus tuberosus. Next base: position 123,098,649 of record CM060390.1, on the reverse strand, counting down.
ATAGAATCGGGCCTTGTTCTAGCCTTCTACTCTTTCTTGGTGTTGTGTTAGTACAAGATCTGGATTCTATCCACGAGACCACCGATTTCGGGTTAACCAAGAACCACCGTCTTGAACCGGTTAACTGGTTGAACTTGGGTAATTCCAGTTCGGCCGAGCTACTGGAGTCAAGGTGGAGTTATGTTGGTTAGCACGTTGTCACCCCGTCTCGATAAAACCACAAAACTATCAAAACAACCAAGGAGGAAGACGATCAGGCCGACCAGGTTAGAGTGATGGCCGATCGGACTGCTGTCCGAACGGAGTGCCACCCGATCGGATTACACCTTGGGTCCCACACTTTAATTTCAAATCAAATATTCAAAGGTTATGATCATCGAACGGACCGATATCCGATCGGGTTACCACCCGATCGACAGGCCATCCGAACATGTGATGATTCAGGCCTCAATCCTTAAAACAATTTTCAACATGTTCAAATACAATGGTTTGCCACCCGATCGAACTACAATCTGATCAAGTGACAAACTGATGTGAACTTGTTCTCACTAAGTGTTCAACCTACCGGATTGTCGCACTATCGAACGGCCGTTCGATCGATCGACCTGAAGGGTAGAAACACTTCTGTGTTTTCAAAATGCTACAACAAAAACTTCAAAAGTCAAGCCATCATACACAGACACATCCTTCTCAAAGGAGGAAACAATCCACTCAAAAGGTCACCCGATCGGATGACCATCCGAGTGGATTGTCACCCGTTCGATCAGGCTACCCAATCGGATAGCCATCCGATCGGAGTACTGTCCAATCCCCTGATATCCCGCACCCTATTACGTATCGCTTATCGTTATGCTATCGTTCTGATCAGGCTAATCTCACTCTACGTGCTCCCTTCAATCCATCATCGCTGTGAGTATACTCGAACCCTTTTTGCTTTCATACTTTTGGGGGTTACATACGTTACCTCTATTCAAATCACATCAATCACACAACGCAACACTATTTAAACGCTAACCGTTAGTGCATGTTATACGTGACTTAATGAATGCTTGTTTGTTATGTTTACACATGGAATGTTGTCTACCTGCCTTAGCAACGGTAGTACTATTTGTTTGGACTCAGCACCTGTTTACTCAGGGGTTGTTAAGGACAATTAAATACATGGGTCACAGTGGTGATCATGCATTACGAACTGCCTTGGGCAGTCAACCCGCAGTCATTGGTATCGATAAGTTCATGTCGATAACTAACATGCCTCATTTTACATTGTGTACGTGTTGGTTATGCGTAACGATTTTGAACTCTATTATATCTATCAAACTTGTATGCTCACCTTTACACTATGTGTATTGACTTTTACTTTAACGTATGTGACAGGTGCTTAGGATGCTTATTTGCTTACTTTGCTGTGATATCGAGGCTAGGAAAGACCTAGGTCAACAATAAACAATTGTCTGTAATAAAAATCTGAGTTTTCGGAACAGAACAATTTGACTAGATCTTTTCTGTAATAAGTGTATTATCTTTTATGACATGGTATGGGACATGTTGCTTTAAATAATTGGTAAATATAGTTGTTATGGAAACTTCTGGACAATCTGTTTCGCTTAGTGCCGCGCCCCGATGATTCCGCCATCAGTTGGGGGGTGACAGATTGGTATCAGAGCCATAACTATAGGGAATTAGGCCAGACTCGACCTAGTCTGGGTCGATGTCTTAGAAACGACCTAGTCTATAGTTAAGAACCAACCGACCAATTTATACAAATCCTTAGGAGTTTGGTACGAGCTTACTTGCTATATCTCGCTATTCTCGCCTGCACTACACTATCACCGCATGATTATTCAAAGATAAATGAGTAATTCGATCAAGATTAGGTGTGAAAACCGTAAACTCTCGACTAAATTGCTTGTTGACCTGTATTTATCTATAAAACGCGAGAATTCGCGTTAAATCAGGAGTGAAATCCATACTTTGACGCGAATTTTCGTCTCTATTTTCTTGTCGAAACCGGAACAAAGTTGTTAAGTTAGGGGTGAAACCCGAACCTTGATGACTTATTCCGCCTCATTTTGTTTTACAAAACTCTCGCCAAAGTCTCGACGGACTCCAACGACGTGAAGTCGCACCATAACTGGAAGGATGCGTGCCATTCGCCCAGATTCAAGGCGAGAGCACAGTTCCGAAGGCTAAAGTGAGTACGAAAAGTCCTTGTGAATAGTCGAATCGCTTTGGGTTGTCGATGTCAATCAGCCTAAGACAATCTACACTCAGTTTCGATCTCGCATTTTTTCGTCAATTTCTATGAGTTTCGATTCTGAGCCGCAACTGCTGACTCTGATATTTGTAGATTTTATGTGAGATTTACATGGATTTGCCATTTATATGCTTCGGTTTTGGTAATTTATCCGCTTTTCGCTTCTTGCTCCAATCGACACAACACAAACTACACTACACGTCTATCTCGAATCGTCGCTCGCTTATGCTATATGACTCGCTGTGTACCTCGCAATCGCTATACTCGAACGCTCGCGGCTTTGAATGATAGGTTTCTGTATTCTGACTGCATCTATGTGCCTCTAGGAGAACTATGTGCTTATATGCTTCTGTGTTCTGTGCCTTACGTGCTTCTGTGCTTATGTGAATCTATGATTATGTGCCTATGTGTTACGTGATTATAGGTGTTCCTGAGCTTTAGTAGTATTAAGGCGTGTGAGGCGAGATTCGATTAAATTATCTCTGAGTCCCTTGGAGATGTCTGTTGCAGACAATGTCGTCATCTGGACCTCGTCACCCCTGAGTTACTCATCAAGAACAGAGAGACAAACGCATTGCCGCTTTCGTAGCCAAGCAAGTGGCAAAGGTAGTTCCTCAGATCGTGAGCGAGATATACGAAAACGTGAGCAAATCATCAAAGGAATCCAGGACCGATGCTCCAAAAGCTACTCCCAAAGCTACTTTTAGCTTCAAACAGTTCAAGTCTTGCAAACCGAAAGAGTTCACTGGCGAAGACGGCCCTACGGCCTTGTTTCAATAGTTCGACTCAATCGAGGTCACCCTACGTCAAAGTGGATGTCCTAACAACCTCCGCACTTTGAATGCTACCGGCGTCTTCCAGTCCCGCGCATTAGACTGGTGGACGGTCGAGAGAAACAAATGCGGAAATGATGCAGCCTATGGTCTGTCATGGGATGAGTTGAAAAACGTCATGCTGGAAGTGTTTTGCCCTCCCAATGAGCGCCAAAAGCTGGAGGACGAATTTTGGCATCTGAAGCAGAAAGAGGGTGACAACGCTGCCTTGACTGCTCACTTCAAGCAGCTCAGTATCATCTGCCCTGATCAAGTCAAGACTACCGACATGACAATCAAGAAGTACATCCGCGCTCTGCCGGATTGTGTTGCAGATTTTGTGCATGCCGCAAAGCCAGCAACGATCGAAGAAACTTACTTGCTTGTCGCCGAAATCAACGACAAGCGAGTCAAGGCTGGTTTTTGGGATAAGCTTTCAAAGAACCTGCATCAAGCTACCACCGACGCACCAACCGCTGACACCACCGCTGCTCCCCAGTCTTCCAAGTCCTCTCGTCGCAAGAGGAAGAACAACTACAGCAACTCCAGCAACAAGAACTATGCCATCACTATCGCCGCTCCCCTTCAAGCAGTTCCAGCTCCGCAACAACCGCAACAACAAGCTGCTCCAGTTACCTATGCGCCGCCTGCTAAGCACGCGTATACCGGTCCTCATCCCGCCTGCCCGACATGCTCTTATCATCACCCGGTGGGTATTGCCTTCAGATATTGCGTTCACTGCAATATGTATGGCCATTTCACCGCCAACTGTCGAACTGGCCCCCACAACACCGCAGCTCCCGCTCCTGCTCAACAAGCTCTTCTCGCCGCTCCTCAAGGCCAACAAGTGGCTCAGGCACCCGCGATCAACGCCAGAGTCTGCTTCGCGTGTGGTGATCCCAACCACTTCACGGACATGTGCCCGAACAGGGTTGTGAAACAAGAGCCCCAGCAGCAGCAGCCCCAGCAGCAATAGCCTCAACAGCAATAGCAACAAGCCGCCCGCGCCAGAACTTTCAACATCAATGTGCGCCAGGCCCAGGCTGACAACAATGTTGTCAATGCTACGTTTCTCGTGAATGGTATTTATGCTTCGTGTTTGTTTGATAATGGAGCCGATAACTGTTTTGTATCGTTTGAGTTCGAAAAGCTCCTTAATCGAAAGCGCTCCCATCTCCCCTCAACGTTCGATGTCGAAGTTGCCACCGGAAGAACTGTCGCCGTTAATTCCGTTCTTCGTGATTGCACTCTCGAGCTCAACAATCACGTTTTTCCTATTGATCTCATTCCGATGCAGCTCGGAAGTTTTGACATCATAATAGGTATGGACTTTCTTCGTGAAAACCATGCTGAAGTTGTGTGTTTCGACAAGATGATTTGATTCTCGCTCGCGAATGGTGATTTATTATGTGTATATGGCAAAACTGCTTCGAAGAGTCTCAAGCTTATGTCATGTGTCCAAGCTAGCAAGTATCTCCGCAAGGAATACAGAGCTTTCTTGGCTAACATCGTAGCAGCGGAGAAGGAAAAGAAAGGAGTAAAAGACGTACCCGTCGTTTGTGAATTTCCTCAGGTGTTTCCTGAAGATCTCCCCGGCTTACCTCCGAGTCGTGATATATCGACTTTCGTATCGACCTCATTCCTGGAGCCAACCCTGTTGCTAAAGCGCCCTATCGCCTCGCTCCCCCTGAAATGCGTGAACTCTCGAGTCAGCTCCAGGAAGTACTTGATAAAGGCTTCATTCGCCCGAGCACCTCCCCATGGGGCGCGCCAGTCCTCTTCGTCAAAAAGAAGGATGGGTCGTTCAGGATGTGCATCGACTATCGGGAGTTGAATAAGTTGACCATCAAGAATCGCTATCCCCTGCCCCAAATCGATGATTTGTTTGATCAGCTACAAGGTGCCTCATGTTTCTCCAAGATTGATTTACGCTCAGGCTATCACCAACTTCGCATCCAAGAGGAGGATATACCCAAAACCGCTTTTCGCACCCGTTACGGCCATTACGAGTTCGTTGTTATGCCTTTTGGTTTAACCAACGCCCCCGCGGTTTTCATGGATCTGATGAATCGCGTGTGTAAACCATTTCTCGACCGCTTTGTCATTGTGTTTATCGATGATATCCTGATTTATTCAAGGTTGAAAGCCGAACAAGCGCAACATCTACGTTTGGTTCTCGAGCTAATCTAGGGAAATCGACTCTACGCCAAGTTCTCCAAGTGTGAATTTTGGCTGGAGGAGGTTCAATTCCTTGGTCACATTGTCAATAGTCAAGGTATTCACGTTGATCCCGCAAAGATTGAAGCAGTTAAGAGTTGGGTTACGCCTAAGAACCCGTCTGAAGTCCGTTCTTTTCTCGGACTAGCGGGCTATTACCGCCGATTTATCGAAGGATTCTCTAAAATCGCTATGCCGCTTACCTCTCTCACGCATAAAGACAGATCCTTTGTTTGGGGAACTGAACAAGAGTCTGCTTTCCAAACGCTCAAGCACGTGCTTTGCAATGCTCCCGTTCTTGTTTTACCCGACGAAAACGATGAATTCATTGTCTATTGCGATGCCTCAAACCTTGGTCTTGGATGTGTTCTTATGCAACAGAACAAGGTTATCGCTTACGCGTCTCGTCAGCTCAAGATCCACGAGAAGAACTATACAACCCATGACCTCGAGCTAGGCGCAGTTGTTTTTGCGTTGAAAATCTGGCGACACTACCTGTATGGTACAAAGTGTACGGTCTTCACCGACCACAGGAGCCTACAACACATATTCAACCAGAAGGAACTTAATATGCGTCAACGCCGATGGGTAGAACTTCTCAATGATTACGACTGTGAGATTCGTTATCACCCTGGCAAAGCAAATGTCATTGCCGACGCTCTCAGCAGACGAAGCTACCTGCATAGCGTTCAAAACATTCCAGCCCAGCACCATCTTGAGTCTCTCATTCGCGAAGCCCAGCATGCATGTTTTACCGAGCGTACTTTGAAGAAGGAAAGAATTCATCACGATAGAGCTCAGTTAGTGAATAAATCGAATGGGATATTCCATTATCTGGACCGAATTTGGATCCCTAAGCGGAACGATTTGCGACAGACTCTAATGGACGAAGCCCACAAATCCCGATATTCTATTCATCCCGGTGCTGATAAAATGTACCAGGACCTTCGCTACAAGTACTGGTGGCCGGGCATGAAAAGGGTTATCGCTCTTTACGTTGGAAAGTGCCTGACTTGCTCGAAGGTTAAGGCCGAGCATCAAAGACCCTCTGGCTTGCTGGAACAACCCGTAATCCCGATGTGGAAATGGGAAAGCATAACCATGGACTTCATAACCAAACTCCCACGTACAACCGCAGGTCACGATAGCATCTGGGTTATCGTCAACTGTTTGACCAAATCAGCTCACTTCCTGCCGATACGAGAAGACTACAAGGTGGAAAGATTAGCCCGAATCTACACAAACGAAGTTATCTGTCGACACGGTACGACTCGTGACATCATTTCTGATCGTGACGGTCGGTTTACCTCGCGACTGTGGGAAACATTTCAAGCTGCACTCGGTACTGAGCTTAATCTGAGTACCGCATTCCATCCACAAGCCGATGGTCAGACTGAGAGAACGATCCGTACTCTTGAAGACATGCTCCGTTCGTATGTCATAGATTCTGGTGCTAATTGGGACGCTTACCTGCCGTTAGTCGAATTCTCGTATAATAACAGTTATCATTCCAGCATTCAAATGGCATCGTTTGAGGCTTTATACGGAAGAAGATGTCGATCGCCTATTGTATGGCACGAGATCGGGCACTCGCAATTAACCGGTCCTGAGCTATTGCAAGAAACGACTAAAAAAGTCCTCCAAATTCGAGACAATCTGCTGAAAGCTCGGAGTCGTCAGAAAAGTTATGCCGATAGACGACGCAAGCCCCTTGAATTTGATGTTGGCGACTACGTACTCCTAAAGGTATCACCTTAGAAGGGTGTGGTCAGATTCGGCAAGAAAGGGAAACTAGCGCCTCGATATGTTGAACCTTTTAAGATTCTCGAAAGAATCGGAAAAGTCGCCTACAGACTCGGACTACCGGAGGAACTTAGTAACGTCCACTCGACTTTCATGTTTCGAACCTCCGAAAGTGTCTGGCTGAGCATGATTTAATTGTACCTCTTGATGATCTTCAAATAAACGAAACACTACACTTCGTGGAGAAGGCTGTCGAAATCATGGATCGCCAAACCAAGCAGCTCAGGCGCTCGCGCATTCCTACTGTGAAAGTCCGATGGGAAGGCAAACGAGGCGCAGAGTTCACTTGGGAACTCGAAAGAGACATGTAGACAAAGTACCCACAGTTGTTTGTTACGGCTTCGGCCTAATTTCGGGACGAAATTCCCTTAAGAGGGGGAGGCTGTAACACCCCGCGTTTCGAAAGTCAAGGTCAAAGTCAAGATTTAAGTCAAAGGGAGACAAGGTTGCTAATTGTGATCTGTCACTCCTTGCTCAATTCCTGTTTTGACTTCTTTGACTTATAGATAGTCTATTTTTATGCTTAACGTTATTTGTATTATGTGGAGTACCTATTAACAATCGATATTTATCGCATATTTGATAGTTTATCGCTTATCGCGCTCGCAACTCGGATTACGCGATCGGGATACTGTTTTAAGTGTGTGTGTGCCTTATGTGTTACTTGTGCATGTTTAATTATGTTTATGATGTGGTGAATAATCGAAACGCAATCGAAACTCAATCGCAATCGAATCGCAAACATTAAACGCAATGAAAAATGATGATTGTATGTTAGATATAGTAGTTGGGATTAAAAGTAATTTGAATAGGAAACTCCATCGCATCGCAACGCTCGCAATCGCAATCGAAACAGCAAAACTCGTCGCACCGAACCCTCGAACAACTGGCTAATCGACCAGGTGACCGGCCGATCGACCAGCCGTTCGATCGAGCTACCGCTCGATCAATCAGCCAGTCGACCAGGCTGCCAACCGATCGACTAACCCTTTCCACTTTGGGAAACCCTATAAATACCCCCTGTCACCATCACAACCTACCACTTTTGGCACTCTCCTGTCCGACCAGCGCTCCCACCTTACTTTTCCCCGATTTCTCGCAATTCCGGTAAGATCTCAACTTAAATCTTGTACATCTTTGATCTACACTTGATCCTACACCTTTCTATCTTTTGAATCTTAACTTTTAACCGTGAAATCACTAGATTTTAGGTGTTCTAGGATGATGTTATCATAGAGTTCTTGTGAACTTCATGTTTTGACTTCAATCCACCAACAATAACTTAGATCTAATCGATTTCCACACAAATAAACAAAGATCTTGCAAAGATCTAAACATATTCACGGTGAAAAAGGATCGAAAGATGGTTCCTAACTTTCTTTCAACTCTTTTACACTCAATGTACTCAAAACCGATAGAATCGGGCCTTGTTCTAGCCTTCTACTCTTTCTTGGTGTTGTGTTAGTACAAGATCTAGATTCTATCCACAAGACCACCGATTTCGGGTTAACCAAGAACCACCGTCTTGAACCGGTTAACTGGTTGAACTTGGGTGATTCTTGTTCGGCCGAGCTACTGGAGTCAAGGTGGAGTTCTGTTGGTTAGCACGTTGTCACCCCGTCTCGATAAAACCACAAAACTATCAAAACAACCAAGGAGGAAGACGATCAGGTCGACCAGGTCGGAGTGACGGCCGATCGGACTGCTGTCCGAACGGAGTGCCACCCGATCGGGTTGCCACCCGATCGGGTTGCCACCCGATCGGCTTACACCTTGGGTCCCACACTTTAATTTCAAATCAAATATTCAAAGGTTATGATCATCGAACGGACCGCTGTCCGATCGGGTTACCACCCGATCGACCGGCCATCCGAACATGTGATGATTCAGGCCTCAATCCTTAAAACAATTTTCAACATGTTCAAATACAATGGTTTGCCACCCGATCGAACTACAATCCGATCAAGTGACAAAATGCTATGAACTTGTTCTCACTAAGTGTTCAACCTACCGGATTGTCGCACGATCGAATGGCCGTTCGATCGATCGACCTGAAGGGTAGAAACACTTCTGTGTTTTCAAAATGCTACAACAAAAACTTCAAAAGTCAAGCCATCATACACAGACACATCCTTCTCAAAGGAGGAAACAATCCACTCGAAAGGTCACCCGATCGGATGACCATCCGAGCGGATTGTCACCCGTTCGATCAGGCTACCCGATCGGATAGCCATCCGATCGGAGTACTGTCCGATCCCCTGATACCCCGCACCCTATTACGTATCGCTTATCGTTATGCTATCGTTCTGATCAGGCTAATCTCACTCTACGCGCTCCCTTCAATCCATCATCGCTGTGAGTATATTCGAACCCTTTTTGCTTTCGCACTTTTGGGTGTTACATACGTTACCTCTATTCAAATCACATCAATCACACAACGCAACACTATTTAAACGCTAACCGTTAGTGCATGTTATACGTGACTTAATGAATGCTTGTTTGTTATGTTTACACATGGAATGTTGTCTACCTGCATTAGCAATGGTAGTACTATTTGTTTGGACTCAGCACCTGTTTACTCAGGGGTTGTTAAGGACAATTAAAGACATGGGTCACAGTGATGATCATGCATTACGAACTGCCTTGGCCAGTCAACCCGCAGTCATTGGTATCGATAGGTTCATGTCGATAACTAATATGCCTCATTTTACACTGTGTACGTGCTGGTTATGTGTAACGATTTCGAACTCTATTATATATATCAAACTTGTATGCTCACATTTACACTATGTGTATTGACTTTTACTTTAACGTATGTGACGGGTGCTTAGGATGCTTATTTGCTTACTTTGCTGTGAAATCGAGGCTAGGAAAGACCTAGGTCAACAATAAACAATTGTCTGTAATAAAAATCTGAGTTGTCAGAACAGAACAATTTGACTAGATCTTTTCTGTTATAATTGTATTATCTTTTATGACATGGTATGAGACATGTTGCTTTAAATAATTGGTAAATATAGTTGTTATGGAAACTTCTGGACAATCTGTTTCGCTCAGTGCCGCGCCCCGATGATTCCGCCATCGGTTGGGGTGTGACACCGCGTGTTGGACGAACTTGTCAAACGCAGAAAAATAGATGTGACCCGACGGGCCAATCAAACGGGAAAAAAATATACGAAAAAATGTTGAACACCACACGCACGTTGCGGTGCGTTAACTCACAAAATTTAGAACGAAACGAAAAACGTGGGAAAGATGAAAAGTATGGTGAACCAAAATTGAAAATAAAAAAGAGTTAGGATTAAATTGCAAAAGATGAAAAACATTGGGTTAAAAGTAAACAACAAAGGGTCTAAATCGAAAAATTGAAGTTATTTATTAATTTTAGATAAAGATAAGGATAAAAATAAGTGATATCAATATATTGGTTATTAATTAATATTAATATTAAAAAAATTTATTAAATAAATATAAATAAAAATTTTGAGGTTGAAGGAGAGAATGTCATATGGCATTATTTGGAGTGTTTTATTATAATAACTATATCACACACTTAAACTTAGATATTTTTATAACAACTATATAACTATACAACAAAGGCTAGCAAGAAGCTAGACAAAACAATATACAGTCAGTCAGGGCTGGTTCAACCATTTTAGAGGCCTAAAGCAAGTTTCAAAATTGGGGTCCTTCTTGCCTATTTTTTTTCTTATCTAAAAAGAATAAAAGAACGTCGATCGGCCTAAAGGAGATTCGAACCCGCCCCCTTAAGGTAGACATAGGGATGACAAAAATACCCGAGCCCGACGGGTATACCCGAAACCCGACACAAATGGGACGGGTATACCCGATACTCGACGGGTATTGGGCCGGGTATGGGATTAGTTTTAAAAACATTCGCGGGTATGGGTCGGGTATGGGATTAGGTGATACCCGACCCGATTACCCGAAACCACATACCCGTTTACCCGAACTATATACCCGATCATATACCCAAATTTTTAGGCAAATTGGAAATAGATAATCCTAACTCACTGTTATTGGCCAATAATAATCCCAACTCATTTAATCACCAATAATAATCCGAACTATTCACTTTTGTTTGTAAAATACTCCCACATTAAAAAAACACTAACTAGGTTAAAATATTGCTGATGTGGCTTAACATGTGTGGACTGACGTGACTGGTTAACATCTTACCTGTGTATAAAATGATTATCAGCCTCATTGGCACACACAATCGCACTCTCCTTCAAAACCCTAATTCTACAAATTGGGCAAATTCAGTCGATTGTGTGTGCAAATGAGGCTGATAATCATTTTATACACAGGTAAGATGTTAACCAGTCACGTCAGTCCACACATGTTAAGCCACATCAGCAATATTTTAACCTAGTTAGTGTTTTTTTACATAACTAAGTTTTTTTCTCGAATAATAAGCATTTTTATTCATACTTGCCAAGTTACATGATATGATCCATTGTTTTCATTGAATGACACGCCTCTTAATGAAATAACAAAGAGTTTATAGCTTTCCGGATTAACCAAATTGTGATTACATAAAAGCCGTCAATAACTTGTTTCCTTTCTTTAACCTCGATTGAATTCTAGTAATCAATCAATCAATCAATCATACCCAGTAAAATCCCACAAATAGCATAGCTATTGGCAGGGTCTGGGGAGGGTGGGATGTAGGCACACCTTACCCCTATCCCTAGGGATAGAGAGGCTGCTTCCAGTGAGACCCTCGGCTCCAAAACACCCAGGAAAGAAAGAGGAAAAAATATAGAACATGAGGTGTATGTGTGTGTGTGTGTGTATGATGCTACCAATATAACATGAGTGGTAAAAGAGTGCATGGTAAACAAGACAAATATAACAACACAAACAGCCTATACAAATATAAACATATCTACTACTATACACTACCCCTAAAAGCACAATTGAACCCTCTCCTAGAAATCTTTAACCTTAATCCTCCGTCTCCACGAGCTCCTATCATGGACCATGCTCTCAGAGAGGTGCAATTTTTGCAAATCCTGCCTAATCCGCTCATCCCAAGTGATTTTGGGTCTGCCCCTACTCCTCCTCCCCTCCACCACGAGAGTTTCAACTACTCTAACTGGCTCTATTGTCTGCCTCCTCTTCACATGCCCAAACCATCTCAATCTTCCCTCCTTAATCTTAGCTGATATACTAGCTACTTCTAACCTTTCCCTAAAAACATCATTTCTTATCCGGTCTAACCTTGTGTGCCCACACATCCATCTTAGCATTCTCATCTCTGCCACCTCCATCTTGCGTGCTTGTACTTCCTTAATGGCCCAACAATCGGTTCCGTATAACATAGCAGGTCTAATTGCAACTCTATAAAATTTCCCTTTCAATTTTGTTGGGAACCTTCTATCGCACAATACCCCAGTGGCAGCTCTCCACCTACACCATCCAACTTGGATGCGGTGGGCAACGTCACTATCTATCTCCCCATCCCTCTGAACAAACGATCCTAGATACTTGAACTTATTAACCTGCGGAACCACTTGACCGTCAATGGTGATCTGGATGTCCTCAACGTTGTCTACTCCACTAAAGTCACAATATAGGTACTCAGTCTTAGAACGACTAATCCCTAAACCTCTGCCCTCTAAAGCAGATCGCCACTGTTCTAACCGCGCATTCAGGCTATGTTTACTATCAGCAACTAACACAATATCATCTGCGAAAAGCAGGCACCACGGCAAAGCCTCCTGAATTGATTTTGTCAACTCATCTAGGATAACTGCAAATAGAAAAGGGCTCAGAGCAGACCCTTGGTGTAGTCCTACCTCCACCGGGAAAGACTCAGTATCCCCTACAGGCGCTCGAACAGTAGTCTCGGTCCTAACATACATATCCCTAATTAAGTCTATATACTTCCCAGAAACCCCTCTACTCTCCAAACTACCCCAAATCAGTCTACGTGGCACACTGTCATAGGCCTTTTCGAGATCAATGAACACCATGTGTAGGTCCCGTTTCTTCTCCCTATACTTCTCCATCAATCTCCTTAGAATATGTATTGCTTCCGTAGTCGATCGCCCTGGCATGAAGCCAAATTGGTTTACTGTGACTTGGGTTTCTCTTCTGATTCTCGTCTCAATTATTCTCTCCCATAATTTCATTGTGTGTCCTAGCAGCTTAATCCCCCTGTAATTCCCACAACATTGGGCGTCCCCTTTGTTCTTATACACAGGTACTACTACACTATTCCTCCATTGGTCTGGCATTTTCCCCGATTTGAAAATAAAATTGAATAAAATAGTTAGCCAATGTACTCCTTCTTCTCCCAAGAATTTCCATACCTCAATCGGTATGTTATCTGGCCCAACTGCCTTAGCCCTTCCCATCTTTCTAAGAGCTGTCTTCACCTCCTCCCGTGTGATACGTCTACAGTAGCCGTTATTCCGTAGTTGCCTTTGCGTAGGTGAATCATCATTTTCTTGTTGGTAGTCCCTTCCGCCATTGAAAAGATTGTAGAAGTACGTTTGCCATCTCATCTTAATGTCGTGTTCTTTGACCAAAACGCATCCATTCTCTCCCTTTAAAAACTTCACTGCTCCTAGGTCCCGCCTTCTACGTTCTCTAGCTTTTGCAATCTTGAACATGTCATGCTCCCCCTCCTTTGTTTCCAGTCGATCATACATCTGCTTGTAAGCTGCGTTCTTCGCCTCTGACACAGCCTTCTTCGCTTCTCTCTTGGCCTCTTTATACCTCACCCTTAAAAGCACTTGCTCCTCCTCGACTGTACACCTTAAAAGATCCCTAAAGCACCCTTTTTTAATCCTTATTTTAGTATGCACTTCCTCATTCCACCACCATGACTCCTTATGTCCATACCGCTTTCCTGTTATGACCCCTAGCGTTTCTTTCGCCACATTAGTAATGATGTTTGCCATGTCCTCCCACATTTGGTTTGCGTCCCCATCTAATCTAGGAGATGTCCTTGAGAGGACCTTATCTCTAAACACATCGATTTTGTCGCCCTTTAACATACTCCATCTAACCCTAGGTCGCATTACCCTCTCTCCCTTGGTCAGCTTTCCTCTCATGCTTATATCCGCCACCAATAAACGGTGCTGAGCCACTGCTGTCTCCCCTGGTATAACCTTGCAGTCCCTCCACCACCTTCGATCTCCTAGCCTCATCAAAAAATAGTCAATCTGAGTATTACGTCCACCACTACTAAAAGTAATCAACTGTGATTCTTTCTTCTTAAAGAAAGAATTCAAGATACCTAGGTTGTGAGCCACCGCAAACTCTAACAAATCCCTACCAGGGTTGTTCCTATCACCAAAACCAAAACCCCCATGAACTTCACTAAAACCATCACTATGTCTACCAATATGGCCATTAAAATCGCCTCCTATGAAAATTCTTTCTTCCCTAGGTATGGCCCTCACAACTTCGTCTAGGCAGTCCCAAAAGTCTCTCCTCTCTAGATCCCCTAATCCCACTTGTGGAGCATAAGCGCAAACAACTGTCACTACTTCCTCTCCTAGTACTAATCTCAACACCATGATCCTATCATTGTGTCGTATCACCTCTACCACATTTTTGTACAAGTTTATAGCCACTAGAAATCCTACCCCATTCTTTACTCCATCCGACCCTGAATATAACAACTTGTACCCATTTCGCTCATCCCCCTTATGTCCCTTCCACCTAGTCTCCTGAAGGCACGCTATTTCTACCCTACGTCTTTTAAGTGTATCTATGATCTCCAACAACTTACTACTAAGGGTCCCTACATTCCACGTAGCCACACGCAAACTATACCCCTCTACTTTTCCCCTCCCTGCACCCCTCGTCCTCGAACATGATCTCAATGGAAAATCATTATATCTACCGTCTATGATTGCTACAAATCACCCGATAAACCAAAAAGGGCACACGCATAAACAAATAGGTCGATCCCGTAAAAACTCGCTAAAACACTATAGTGGGTAACATAAAACACACAGTGAACACAGCATACAATGGGTAGACAGTGTCAATGGGTGAGCACTAAACATACACTAATCAATATGGTGCGTCTAAAATCAATAATTAATGAACAAATATAGTGTTATAATCAAGTTTACTAATAAGAGTTTTAAATAATAACCCAAAATATTAGATAACAAACAAGCAAGGAAACAGGGGATATAAAAGCTATACTAAAGCACTCAATAATGCAGCACATAAGATGCACAAGTAATCAGAGGTATGACTTTCCTCAAAAAAAATACGGTACTCCTAACCCAGTAAATAAAAATGCACAAGTATCAGCCCAAGTTCATGAGACAAATAAACTTAAAAGGTGCAGAAAACTTACAACCGAGGTGCCCAAGTTAGGGTATTCCAAAGATAAGATTAATGACTCGTAACCACAATTAGGTCTACAAGTTTAGAGACAGAAAGATATCACCTTTTATTGATTAGAATCCGAGATGTCTTAGCGTAGCAGAAATCCGAGATGTCTTAGAATCTAAAGCCTCTGCCCAAAGACTGTAACAGGGGTATGGTGTAGCCGGAGAAAGCTCGCCGGAGCTGGTTCTGGAGCCGGAGTAGTGGAGGGGACAGTCGGAGCGAAGAAAAGTGGTCGGTAGAGTCGTCGGAGCTGGGCTTGTGGTCGGACACTGCCCCCGTAAAATCCGTCGGATAGGATGGTTGTCGGAGAAGAGATAAGTGGTCGCCGGTGGTTGTACCTGCAAGACAAGAGAATAGGTCGCCGGAGGTTGTACCTGCGAGACAAGTGGTTCTCCGGTAGTGGTCGCCGGTTGTATTACCGGCGAAGGAAAGTTACCGTTGTTGGTATGTACGGAGAGAAAACGGAGTTGATGGGTTTATTGTATCAATACTGAAATTGAACTCCAGATCTAAGAAGAAAGGTTAGGAGGAGGAGAAACAAGATATGAATTCTAGTAATACTAGTAATACTGAGATTGAATTCTAGTAATACTAACAAGATATGAAAGGTTAGGAGGAGGAGAAACAAGCATACCGCTCCAAACGCACAACCAACTCCAGATCTAAGAAGAAAACCGACAACCAAAGGATAAATGATCAACGTCTTCATTCACCATGTCGCAAAATGCACAAGCTAACAAAGTAACATGCACCCCCCCCCCCCTTTCGAAACGTCTATTTTTCTATTCTAAACGATCGTGTACCAACTATAGATTGCCGTATACAAACTTAAACGCCCATTTACAAAGAAATCGCCATGAGTATACTGGTGTAACGACTTATGTGACCGGGTGAAGTGTGTGTTTCAGCAATGTGCATATCGAAACACGCCAAACATACAAGTATTCGACTCGTTCATCAAAACAGACACATTTAAATCATCACATCCACAAAAACCTAAGTATCTAACACATCTAAATCATCACATCCACAAAAACCAAAGTATCTAACACGCGAAAACATAAAGTTCACAGTGACATCAATGAACGAAGATCAGCTAAATCAATCTCTCGTTTCTCATCTTTTCCCTTGTTATGAAACGCTTCTTTCGCCAGCTTCTGTTTCTTTTCTTGCAACAACAATACCCTCTCATCGATACTATCCTTAGCAATCATTTTCACCACTTTAACCGCCTTGTTTTGCCCGATCCGATGTACACGATCCATCGCTTGTTCTTCAACCGCCGGATTCCACCACGGTTCCATCAAATACACTGTGGAAGCCGCGGTTAGGTTTATCCCCGTACCCGAAGCTTTAAGGCTCGCTAACAAAACCGTGGGCCCTTCCGCCCCTGATTCACCAAACTCTTTAATCACATCCGCTCGTTTTTTCGCATTCATTGCACCGTCCAAACGCAAAGTCTTGAATCCAGCTTCTTTTAACGGTTGTTCAAGTAGAAGCAAGAGCTTACGAAACTGAGAAAACACTACGGATTTTACGGACGGGTTTTCGGTTCTAGATGCTTCTATCAGTTTCAAAAGAGCGGAAGCTTTAGAAGATGGTTTACAATCGGATTTATCGACTTCAGGGGCGTATTCGGGTGGTGGTGAATAAAGGTCGGATTCTGTTAACCCGCGGCGGCATAATGGGCATGTAGATACCGAACTTTTTATAGCGCGGATTATGCAATTTTCGCAAAAGATGTGAGCGCAAGATGTGATGATTATTTTGGATGGTGGCGAGAGGCAAATCGGGCAATCTATGTCTTCACTGTCTTGTAGTAGTAAAACTAGCTTCTTAAGAAGTTCCGGTTTGTTGGATGCATCTAAAAGTTCATATTAATATTGGACACCGTTAGTCGATTACATCAAAAAATTAAAAGATATAAACGTAATAATATGAAGCACATACAGTTTTGGTGGTCTAAAACAATTCTTTTTATTTTATTTTCAGAATCGTTAGTTTGTATTATGACTTTTAAAACTATAAAGACGGTCAATGATTACAATACGTATACATTACTACCTAGTATTATAACTTTTGAAACTATTAAGATGGTTAGTGATTACAATACGTATATCGGTATATGTTAGTACCTATTCTAAAAATGAAAAACATATATAAACAATGGGGAAGGTTCTATGCAGAACACTAAATATTGCGAGAACACGCAGGACAAAATGAATCACTCATTTTTTCAATCCTAAAAACCTAAAAAGTAAATGAAAATGTTATAAATGTAAGATTTATTGTTTCTCACAATAGAATTTAAAACAAAATATGAAAAATCTTTAGTTTTTAAATAACCTACATACATGTAGGTTTTGTGTAGGCTAAATTACCTACATGTATATAGACTATGTGTAGGGAAAAATATATGATTTTTTTATGTATATATAATACACATATGAATGTAAGAAACATAAAATTTAAGAAATATAAACCTTAAATCCCAAAATTTAGTGATTTAGAGTTGTTCTTTTTGTTCTCGCAATAATTAGTGTTCTGTAATGATCCTTATCCTATAAACAATAAAGGTTAAATGGTAGGTTCCAAGTTTCAAACTGGACCGAATTGTAAAACCAAACCATAGTTACCTAATTCGCGGTTCGCTCCGGTACGGGTACGTGGTTCGGGTACGCGATTCG
The DNA here is from genome assembly GCA_030545235.1 of Helianthus tuberosus. Classification (NCBI taxonomy): domain Eukaryota; kingdom Viridiplantae; phylum Streptophyta; class Magnoliopsida; order Asterales; family Asteraceae; genus Helianthus; species Helianthus tuberosus. Next base: position 123,080,485 of record CM060390.1, on the reverse strand, counting down.
CTAGAGGTGACGTTTTCGGTACGGAGGGGGGTAGGTTCATTTCGGTACGAACCGGTACAGTGTACCATGGAGTCTGGTTCGGTGTACACAAATTAAAACAGAAATTGCAAATTACCAAACATAATGTAAACTAGTGAAGATAGAGGGGGTTAAATGTTTAAATACACAAACTACTTTTATACTTTTTATGTAAAAAACTACAAGTTTTAGGGTTTAAATGTAAACTAGTAAAAATAGAGGGGTTAAATGTTGAAATAACTAAACTTCTTTAAACCCTAAAAAGCCCTAAAACACCTACGCAGTCTTCTTCTTTATGTTGTTGTCTTCTTCTTCTACCCTTTCTTCCTGGTTTCCGGTTGAAAACAACACCGGCCGTCGGAATTCGTCATCTGGAACGTCGAACCTTATCATTCTGGAACACCGAACCTTATCATTCTGGAACGCCATACCTGAGCAACTCGGATCGCCGGACCTAATCAATTTGGATCGCTGTACCAGGACGTTCCGGATCGGTAGCGAATTGCGATTGGGTACACCACGATCCAATACGTGGATCGTGGGTACCCTAGCGATTTAGGTAACTATGAACCAAACCATGAAAACTGAACCGTTTGGATCTCAAACCGACTGACTTGCTTCGGTTTGAGCGGTTCGGTCAATTTTAACGGTTTCTAAAAACCCCTACTTGGCTCAATTAGTTTTTATAAAGGATGAATACCATATCATATTAATTTAATAAATATCATAGTCATCCTTTATAATTACTAAGAGAGTAAAGTACACAGATGTTCCCTGTGGTTGACCAAAATTTTGGATTTGGTCCCTAACTTTCCAAAAGTACATGAATGGTCCATGTGGTTTGCACTTTGTAACGTATTTGGTCCCCAACTTTTGCCAAAAGTACATGAATGGTCCCTGTGGTTTTCACTATGTAATGCATTTAGTCCCTAACTTGGACCTACTAAAACCTTTAGATTTGTTAGATGGGGACTAAATGCGTTAAAAAGCGCACACCACAAGAACCATTCGTGTACTTTTGAGAAGCTAGGGACCAAATCCGTATACATATACTCTTACTGAAAATATATTGTTTATCCGTTTCACAGTGTTCAGTTTACAGCAATCTCAGTTACTTGTAACAGTTTGTTTGCATACGAAACAACTTTATATTTACGCGATCTGTGACATCAAATTGGCATCAAGTGGAAAATTAAATAGAATGAAAAGCAGAAAATACCTTCAAAGTTGTAGGACAAAAGTGACGATCTAACATCTGAAGGGACCAATTCCGTATGTGTACATATTTGGCGAAGCCGTAAAATGATGCTTAAAACCGTAGAGTAGTTATTTGTCACACTTCCTCTAGCAATATACTTTGCAACAAAATTCTTGGCTTCGGTTTCCATCTCGTCATACAATTTCCGTTCGTCTACAGAAAGTTCCACGTGACATGTATGGATAGTTTTCGGAGGTAACCCGATCTCGGCCTTTTCCTTTGTTCGTCTCAAAGAAAGGGTCGCCATCAATGTCTAAATATTAAAAAAAAACACAATTATTTTTAAAGGTGGATTATTCACTTATGGTTGTTGAAGAAATAACATAACTTTTGCAATCATATTTGACACATCTACTATTGATAATGTTTGTAGGCTGGACCAACCCGTTTTGAATCTTACAAGAAACACCCTGTTTAAACCCAAACCAGTCTTGACCCGTTACCCATCCCCCTGAACCGCCCGTTTTGCTGGCACTAAAACTCGAACATGACTTGTGGTTTAACAATTGTCACAAATTTACTCATTTTTTAGAAAATAATAACATTCCTAGAAGCAGTGTACAAGAACAAGAATCCACATGAATGGGTCAATTCGGGTTATGGATTATCCCTAATGGGTCAGATCCAAATTTTTAGCTAACAGGGAAACAGTTGAAAAGGTTTAAATTCATCTAAAGTGCATTTGTAATAAACTATATTTGTAAACATATTTAACGCAATAAATATCGACAAAAAAGGATAAAACAATGTCTGTGGAACAATTTGACCCGACCCATACTAAAAACAACCCATTTGAACCCAAAACGAGTTAACTTCAATCGGTTCTTTTACGCATTTTTACCTGGAGCCTTGAGAGCCCGTTTGCATTCCCTTGAGCAATAGGCCGTTGCACCAAGCTATCCCAATAGCTTTTAGTCGAAAACGGGTCAAATCTTAAAAACGCCATGAGAGAGAATAAGTCCATTGAACCATTTTGTATCGGTGTTCCTGTAACAACCCATCGGTTTCTAGCATTCAACTTATTCACAGCATTACTTTGTTTTGCCCTATGATTCTTGATTATATGCGCTTCATCCAATATCACACGCCACCAATCTATCTTCTTTATTGGATCGGTTGATGAACCTAATTCACTACCTAATGTACTATAAGTTGTTAAAACTATATCATACTTTTGAAGCTCAGAAACATCTTGCGTTCGATCCCCGTAGTACATATACGCTTTTAACTTCCCACGTTTCGTATGCTCGGTTAGCTGCGTTATCCACGTTGAAAACACAGACGGTGGACAAACAACCAACGTCATTTTCGACCCAACCCGGCCCGTACATTCTTCTGTTTTCTCTTTCTTACTTCCCTTTCTCGATCTCTTACGACTCTTCATAACCGATTCCTCGTTTTCCGCTTCCATCACTTCACACTTCCCATCGTCGAAAACCTTACATTTATCCAAAGCGATTAACGATAGTAACGTAAGAGTCTTCCCCAACCCCATATCATCCGCGAAAATCCCACCACGTAACGGGTCAGGTCGTTTATCACTTTCGTAACGCGTCAACACGTTCACAAACCCGTTATCATTCTCCACCCAAAACGGCGGCAACTCATCGGAATTCTCCCGACGGTACAACCAATACAAACCCTGTTTCTGATGCACAAAAAGATCAGCAAGAATCAAATCTTTAGGAGGCTCAATCTCTCCAACAACACTTTGACTCAAATTCTGGTCAACCAACTTAAAAAGCTCATCCAAATCAGTCTTTTTCCTCTCTTTAACCACATTAGCCTCAGACCCACTAAACATAACACTATTCTCAACAAACAAACACAACCCATTATCTAAAAATGCAAACTTTACAACCTCAAAGTTATCAATTTTGGCAAAAACATGAACATGACATGGGATTTTATACCTAACTCCTTTATTAGACTGTTTTGGGACAATCCCTTCAACATGGATGAAATTGGAGTCAATTAAGGGTGCAAGAACACTGGCTACCTTCCTTTCAATGTGACCCACTTGATGGGTTCGAGTGTTGACCACTTTGATGGCGTTTGGGTCGTACTGGTTTAGGGGTTCTCGAACCAGACCCACCATTTCGCGGCCGCTTATTCGGCCGGAATAATATTGGAGACCCACTATGTTGGCGATTATGAAACCTACCATGTATGTTTCTGAATCTTGTGATGATTGTAATTGTGATTGTGATTGTGATTGTGATTGCGATTGATCGTCGTCTTCGAGACTCATTGTGGAGGATTTTGGGGGAAGGGTTTTTTAGTCGGTTTGGTTTCAAAGGAGTTTGATTTTTTGTATTTATAAAGCCGGGATGTATAGAATTGAATGAGATGTAATTTTTTTTTTATTATTTTTTTGAAGGGTCGTAATATTAACACATGGGAAAACTTATTTACACATGGTGTATACGGGCCGTATACTGTTATACGACCCGTATAGAATAAAAACAACTGACAAAGTCTGCTGGCACAGACTTTGTCAAGTTGTTTTTATTCTATACGGGCCGTATAACAGTATACGGCCCGTATACACCATGTGTAAATTTTGAAGGGTCGTAATATTAACACATGGGAAAACTTATTTACACATGGTGTATACGGGCCGTATACTGTTATACGACCCGTATAGAATAAAAACAACTGACAAAGTCTGCTGGCACAGACTTTGTCAAGTTGTTTTTATTCTATACGGGCCGTATAACAGTATACGGCCCGTATACACCATGTGTAAATAAGTTTTTCTGGTCGTATACAATGTATACGAACGTGTATACGGGGCCGTATACTGTTATACGGCCCATATGGAACGAAATTTTGATTTTTAAAATATTTTAGAGTGGTGAGGTGCTCAAAATAAAACATCAACAAGTAATAAAGATTGAATAACAAGAAAACGTGTCGTATGACTGTAATAAAACGGAAGCTATCAACGCGGGATTACGGGCATGGTGTTATTCTTTATTTAATATTTATAGAATAAAAGGAAGGGTGAGGCATTTGATGAGAGTTGTAAGGAGTCTGAATAAAACGGAAGCTATCAACGCGGGATTACGGACATGCGTTTAATTCCCAACATATTTGTTTTGTCACGTACATTTCGTAAGAAACTTTTCGTGCACTGAACCTTCACCTCCAATCATTTCCTGGTCAAATCACACACTATAAAGTCTAAACTTATCGTGTGTTGTAGTTTGGAAAGATGACCGAATAGAGATCTGAATAACAAACTGTGGAGAACTTGTTTGCGTTATCCACCAACAATCCGTTCATTATCTGTTGTTATTTAAAACAATAGCAATTAACGTTCGGTTGAAAGACAAGAATACAACGTTCATGTATCACAAGGAATGACCGATCTAAGGCAGAGAACCTGATTTAGATACACAAATTCATCACCGGTTTCTACAGCACAAGCACATACGCAATGAAGTATTAAAAGATGTTAGTTTCTTGACAGTATGGTTTCTCGACAAATGAAGTATTATCTGTCCTTGCTGCCTCTTCGGTTGATAAAAGACATAGGATGATTTCTCTATTACAGCACTCTTCTGAAAGACAAGAATACAACGTTCATGTATCACAAGGAATGACCGAGTTTGGAAAACGGACGGAATCCACGAAGAAACTGTTGGAATTTGTGGATTTCGGTTGGTTCAGAAACTTAACAAGAGAAGCAACTAAAAAAAGGAAAGAAAGACCTTATTTTACCATTTTTACCATATGTATATGGGCCGTATACCGTTTATACGGCCGTATACGCTCGGTAAAAAACAAATTTACCGATCGTATACAATGTATACGATGATTGTATACGGGCCGTATATTCTGATACGGCTCGTATACTATGGTAAAAAATGGTAAAAAAATGGTGTATTCTCTTTAATCTCTTAGAACGATCCTTGTATTGAGAACCTGATTCTGGTTTAAACAATGGAATTTGTGATTCAACAAAAATAACTGAAAATAACTCGCCATTCTCTTGCACCTGTATACGTTGCAAGGTATAGAATGTTTGTAGTATTCTTGGTTCAATACAAACTCTTCTGAAAGACAAGATAATGGTTTCTCAACAAATGAAGATGAAGAAACGAGAGTTTGTTTTGAGAAATTTACAAGGTAAACCTGAATTTTTAGATTTTTAGACACTTACTTGAACATGAGTCTGAGTCCATTGTGGTTCGTGAATGCTTCGATTTCAACAAATCTTTCAAGGTCTTAAGTGATGGACAACTGGTTAAAAGATGTAGAAGAGTTTGTGTAGAGATCTTTAATGTGAGATTCTTCAAGTTTGCACATTTTGAGAAAATACCAATGTGGTCATTTTCAAGTGTGAGATTAGCCAAACGAGGATGAAAGATACTCAAACCATCTGATCCCGTTGTTGCAAACTCCTTTAATGTGAGATTCTTCAAGTTTGCACATTTTGAGAAAATACCAATGTGTTTGTCAGCTTCGTAAATACACAACTTAACAAGATAAGCAACTAAAAAGTTAACATTCAGATTCAGATTCAGAAAGCAGATGGTTTCTTCATTTATTGGATCGTTCTAATAGATTAAAGAGGATTTTACCATTTTTTACCATATGTATACGAGTCGTATACGGTTTATACGGCCGTATACCATTGGTAAAAAATATTTTTACCGATCGTATACAATGTATACGATGGTTGTATACGAGCCGTATATTATTATACGGCTCGTATACTATGGGTAAAAAATTGTAAAAAAATGGGTTATTCTCTTTAATCTATTAGAACGATCCTTGTTGTGATGCTTCGAAACATTCACGAACCACAATGGACTCAGACTCATACTACTAGCAGTAGAACCCGACACGTCTTCTGTGATGATTCGAAACATTCCGAATAACTAGCAGAAAAACCCGTATACGGTGATTGTTTATCCATACTATTCTTCATAGCCATATTCCCACTCACAATTTGTTGATACATATCGTCCGTTCAACTTGAGTATTTTTTCTAACTTTATGCTTGCATCCACCACAGTGAATATTAACTTTGTGTGAAAGAGTTTGGAAACCGGACGAAATCTATGAAGAAACTGTTGGAATTTGTGGATTTCGGTTGGTTCAGAAACTTAACAAGAGAAGCAACTAAAAAAATTAAATTGATTTCTCTTCCGGTTACCAGGCCTATCATCTCCGTCTACGTTTGGTTTCCTCAACGAAGAACCATCAGCCATTATCAGCCCTTTTTTCCTTTGGTTTCTGGTTGATTTTTGAGGGTGAGGGTTTTGAATTGATTCCTGCGCTCAAGTTTCAACTACTGGAGTGAAAATTGGAAAAAAAATGGTTTATTCTCTTTAATCTATTAGAACGATCCTTGTAACCATCAACCGTTCAAGTTGATATAGGAGAGTACTGAACAACCGAGATAACAGCTCCGGTATTTTTCACCAACCCATCTTTGGTAGTGTTTGTTTGAGAACCTGATTCAGATACACAACGGTCTCTTTGCTTCGTCTACTAGAACTATTTGTGTATGCATTCTTTTGGTAGTTAACAACGCTAATTAGAAAAAAATCTGAAAAAATTAATCATATCGATTGCAATAACAGGATGGATGTGACACACATAGATAGATAAAATGTCACAGTTGTCAAGACTGTTTGTCGGGTTTCCAATGCTCACACAGGGTGATAAACAACGCTGATACACGTAACATCTAGTTATATTCAGATTTAAACAATGCCCGCCTCAATCTTCAATACTTCAGTAAAATACCACTAGTAGAAGAACCCGACACGTCTTCATGTAACAGAGAATGTTTTAGAAATTGAAGGAAAATGAAAAGATTTGTTGAAATCGAATTTGACAACTATGACAGCTTATTAAAAGTATCGTGTGTTGTAGTTTGGAAAGATGACCGAACAGAGATCTGAATAACAAACTGTGGAGAACTTGTTTGTGGCAGGTTCTTCTACTAGTTACTCGGAATCGATAAATAACCAACACGAAGATCTCTGCGATCGCTAAGGTTTTCATCAACGAACTGATCGGTAACGTTACTCTACCTGTGCTCCGATTTAAGCGGCATGTTCCGATCAACGTTTATCGACATTGTTAAAGGTGATGAAGAGTTTTAGAAACCCTAGAATGATTGTGTTTTTACGGGAATAAAACGTGATACTTGAAAAAACGCCAATATATACGGCCCGTATATAGTTATACGGCCCGTATACATGTGCTAACATAAAAAACCCTCAAAAATAAATCAATTGAGCCGTATACGTTTTACAAATCGTATACACATGTATACGACTCGTATAACTGTATACGGGCCGTATATAATAAAACCAAAAAAAACATTCTCTGCGCATTTTCCTATTCAAAAACATTCTATACGAGCCGTATAATTGTATACGGCCCGTATACAATAGGGGATGTGAAAATAAGATATAGGGTATGTGGGAATAAGGCACCCCTTTTTTGAATAGCTGACGGATAAAAGGTTGGCTACTCGGGATAATCATTTGAACAGTCAACAATAAAAGACGACTCCATACGTCTACGACCGTGGATAGCGCTGGTTAGCTAAAGTCACCTTCTCCAGTTTTGGAGAAAAACCGTCGTCCAAAGGTCTGATGCGAATAAAAATAATAATATAGAGAGAGGGAATGTAAGTGTGTAACCTCCAGCCTAATTGATTTTGACTTAATCAGATTAAAACTGTCAACTTTTAATCTCAACCGTTTAAAATAGACATTTATGCTAAGTTTTGAGGGTTTTTTAAGGTTTGTCAAACCCCTTGATTCAACTCCCCACTATCCCACTACCCCACTGCATCAAACACCCAAAATTAACGTAGATGTGAGTTTTTGAGTTTGTTAGAGAATCACAATTAGGTAACCATGTAAGTTTTTGAATTCATTGATGATGTCGATTATGTAATCAGGTAAGTTTTCGTTATGCGGGAAGTTCGTTTATATTGATTTGTTTAATTAATGAACTACTACAAATAATAAATTGTGTTTATTTAGTTAAATGAATGAACATGAACAGATGTCGCATGTGTTCATTTTTGTTCGTGAACGTTCGATAACGTGTTCTTTATGTTCGTTTGTGTTCGATACTTCATTAGGTTTTTTAGTTTTTATAGTTTTTATATTTTGTTTAAATACTTCAAAAGTCTCATTAATAAACTATTTAATAAATATTAGTGTATTATATATTAGAGTAAACTGCAATTTTACACCCTGAGGTTAGGGGTCATTGGCATGTCTACCCCCTTAAGGAAATAATTGCAATTTTACCCCCCACTGTTTGACCTTATGTCGCACTTTTACCCCCCGGCGTCAAAATGGGTAACCAGTCAACATAATAACCTGACGGTCAAAGGGTATAAATGTCATTTTGCTCTTATGTCAAGCTTATTTGATACAACACCCCCTATAAGAATCATACCACCGCATAATTACCCCCCAACCTTCCCACCATCGACCTTACCTTCTTCTCAGGCGATCCGTGTCTCTCCGGCGACGGCGACGACGACACTTCCTCTTCCGATCATTCTTCTCCTCGTCGGATCACAACAACCACGGCCGCTAGCTTGATTCTCAGTGGAAATGCCGGTCTTTTGGATAATCCGCTATATCATCCGCCACACCAAAGGTATAATCGTCCAATGTTAGTTAATCAGTGTCATATTTAGTCATTATCATGTTATAAAACAGGGTTTAGGGTCTGATTTGGTTCACTGTTGGTTTTTCTACAGTTGACCTGACGATGAGCTTATCAAGCTCATCTTTGGTGCTCCACCTGGTGGTCTCCATGTTTGGGAGGCCTGTCCTCAACTTCCATCTACCACCGGAGAGTTGAGCGGATGGATGTTATTTAGCTTATGTGTAATATGTAGGTTAACTTAACTTAATCGAACCTTTTGTGTAATATGTAGGTTAACCGAACTTAACTTATTTAGCTTTTGTTGACATTATGTTTGATAAAAATTAGGAGCACACTCATGTGCATTTGCAGGTTGTAGGCATAAGCTGAACAGAGTTTGGGCATAACACACACTGGTTGTAGGTTGGTCACAGTTTGGGCATAATCATGTGCTTAATCAGTGTGCTTAAACATGTGCATTTGCAGGGTGTGCTTAATCAGTGTGAATGCTTAATCAGTGTGCTTAATCATGTGCATTTGCAGGGTGTGCTTAATCAGTGTGAATGAAATAGCAGCACACTCATTATGTTTTGCAGCTTGTTTGATTGTATGCATTTGCAGCTTGTTTGATTGTATGCATTTGCAGCTTGTTTACACTCATTATGTTGACATTAGCAGCATACTCAACAGTGCCATAAGTTCACATTAGCAGGACACTTATGTGCTGCAAATTGTACCGGCCATAGAACACACCCTGGTTGATCTTGTATACACTCATTATGTTGACCTGGTTGATGATGTATACACTTATGTGCTGCAAATTGTGCAGCACACTCAACAGTGGCTTAATCAGATTCTGGATGTATACACTTATGTACTGCAATTATGATTCTGGATGTATACACTCATTATGTTGACATTGCAGGTATGATTGTTTTCTTCCCACTGGTTGAACAGGTATTTGCTTGTTGGTTTGAACACCTTATAGAAATAACTGATTGCATATAAATGTAAAATTGTTAGTGCAGGTTCTGAATTAGTAATATATGCATAGAACAGGTTCAGAATTAGTAATTTACCAGTTTTGGAGTCTTTGCTTGTTAGATTTCAGATTTTTTAACAGGTATGATTGTTACGTTTCAGATTACGTGTTCAAAGAACAGGTATTTGCTTGTTAGGTTTTAGATCAAAGAACAGGTATTTGATTTTGGCGGGAAGGGTTTTGTAAATTTCAGGGGGGGTAATGTTGTGTGTTAACACAAAGTACAGGGGGTAATAGAAAAGGAAAAATTAGTAATTTACCAGTGGGGGGTAATTGTGCGACTTAACAGGAACGTTGGGGGTAAAATGTAAGGGTAATATAGTCATTTCAACTTAGACTTAACAGTTCTGTTACCCATTTTGACGCCGGGGGGTAAAAGTGCGACATAAGGTCAAACAGTGGAGGGTAAAATTGCAATTATTTCCTTAGGGGGGGTAGACATGCCAATGACCCCTAACCTCAGGGTGTAAAATTGCAGTTTACTCTATATATTATATGTCTTATAATATATGTCCATTTGTGTTTGTTTATGTTGTTTGTGTTTATTTGCGTTCATGAAAAAATGTTTGTGTTTGTTATCTAAATTTAACGAATGAACACGAACATGTTTGTATCCTTAAATGAACGAACACAAACATGAAATCTCATTTGGTAAGTTTTCATAAACAGTTCATGAACACATTTATTTCCTTAACAAATAAACGTAAACAAGGCCTTGTTCGTGTTTGTTTTGTTCGTTTGTAGCCTTATCGACCGGTCTTGACTCATTTCGTTTTATATTATATATTGGTTCTAGTGTTTCAGAATTGTCTAAACATTGATATTGTTTATTATATATATAATATAATAGATACATAGACTAAAATGCATATTAACCATAGTTATTAAAGGCGTTAGGCGCATAGACCTCGCCTAGGGCTTAAGCGCAAGGGGTGGAAAAAGCGAGGGTCTGAGAAAAAAAAACGCACGATGAAAAAAATAAAAAATATATTATGTATTAGAAAAGTAATAATATTTTTCAAATAAAATAAACGAAAGTTAGTATATAACATTTATTATCATCTATTTAGTACCAAAAGTTCTAAAATATTAGTGTATTGGTGTAGAAAAGTAGTTTTTCTTAGATAAATGTAGAAATCTTGCTGAAATCTTGCTGGAATTTAGAGAATTTGGCCGGAAACACTCTGAAATCTAGGACTTGCGCTGGAATCTACGCATGAACCATCACCAGGATAATTAAAGCGTGATTGCCTTAACTTAAAGCACAATTGCCTCGCCTAGAAAATGAGCCTAGGCGCAAGAGGCGATGGCTTTTAACAACTATGATATGAAGTTCCATATGTTTGAGAATTATTTAGAAATAATACTATACTAATTGTATTTTATTTGTATGCATTTGTGCATATACACCAGGAGTGTACATTGTTATACTTTAAAAAATCATGAGTAAAGATATAATCCAAGAAAAAGTGGACGAAAGGAAATAACCCGTATTTTAATTAACTATATTCATTAAAATACTATTTATATGTGTTGTTTATGTGGTTTTTATAGTTCTTAACATAATATTGGTTCTGAAATGAAAATATTCACGTCCTTGTATGCATATGATCCAACTTTGTGTTAATAGGGCGAGAGAGCAACCAAATAACGCTAAAAACAACTTTCAAACAGGTTTGTAGATGAATCAGTTTAGCTAGTTATGAAATATGATCAACGAGAGCTCGCCGCTCGGATAATGATTTCGTTGACTACCCTTTAACATGTGCACAGATGATCTTCTAACCAAATCACACCCTATTCAGATGATTCTACCAACATTTTTTGTAGTTTCTTGTGCACATATTCACTTGTACATAGTTTACTATACGAACACTAAAAATTGTCTCTAGTCAAACTTTAATCCATATACTATAAAGGCTTGCGAGCCTAAACGAACAAGCCTTAGCCCGAGCCTAAAATATGACTCGTTTAATTTAGTTATCAAGATACAAAGCTCATTTAGGCTTGCGAGCCTAAACGAACCCAAACAAATTTTGTATTTTATTTTTTTATATATAATATACCAATGGCGAGCCGAGCTCTACCCGAGCTTTGGCTCATTTAAGCTATCGATTTAGCACGATTAAAATTGTTCTCAAATTACCTCGAGCCGAGCCAAACTCGAGTTCTTGGCGTTTACTTTTGAGCCGATCTCGAGCCTAGTCGTAGTCGGGCTCGGCTCGTTTACACCACTACCTGCAATGCATTTCCTGCCTCCATTAGAGATCCTTGACTGTGTTGCAAGACTGAATTGCCGGAACTTTGACCCAAATGCTGATAGACCACCATACAGATCCCGCCGACAAGACAAGCACGATACAAGTGTATGGTTTACCGACTCATATATGTACAACACACATTAAAAGGCAAACAAAAATCAGATCAGAAAAACAAAAAATATAACTCATACCCGACTGTAAAACCACTCATTCGCAGTTCTATACTCACCAGGTAGTTGCTACCCGCCTACCCATACCCTGTAAGTTCACGGCTTTCCTTGTAGGCATTGCGTATATGCATTTACTTACTTATATGATTAAACACGAAACTCAATCCTAAATTCACCACAAAAGCTAACTTGAATATCAAATTCTCAACTACACTACTAATAATATTTTTAACGACTTTAAGTTTATATCAACGTTTGTCTACTGTCTGTTATATTTATATAATATACATTAACGAATATGAGATTGATTTTAAGATAATTTGGTGGCTATCACCTAATACCAAACATGTACGGCTGTACAAAAAGCGTAAAAAAGGCCAATTCATAGATAACAAATAATACATGGAGGGATGACAAAAGCCATTGGCCTTTGTTATAGATTATATACAAAATCACTCAACTCGCTTGCAATATGCATTCCAACCTTGTACTCGGTACTCCCAAGCCGCATCAACCGGATTATCGGCCTTTGTTATTCCACGACCGACAATTATTATATCACTACCCCTCTCAGAAATTACCTAAAAAACAAAATTTTTATTTTTCATCAACCCTAACAACATTAAAATTATTAACACAAATGTAAAAAACACACTTCAAAACTTACTGAATGTGGGGTGTTATATTGCTGGCCCAACCCATCACCGCCTTTAACCAACTGAACGCCCGGCGTTGCGTGAATAAACGCGGGATTAGACGGGCCCGAGCCCGTGGGCCACGATGCTGGATTAACCGAGATAAACCCAATCACAAAATCCGAATTCTCTTCTGCTATTTTTGCTGTGGCAGTTGTGTAGTCCCCATTAGCAAAATTACCAGCAGAACTCATTTCCGCAAGCAGCAGCAACCCTCTCCCACGAGGTAAACCCTAAAAGTCAACAAATTATTCAAACCTTTTTACTCTGAAAAAAGTCAAACTAGTCAACAAACCTTTAATTTCAACCCATCAACGATCCCAGGACCGGAAATAATGTGACAATTGACTATATCTGCCCATTCCAATATACGAAAGATGCCCCTGTGTTATGTTTAACGTATTGGTTAGTTCACTTAACATATTCATTATACAAATCTTGAAATATTATTATTCTATTAACGAACGTGTATAATACTCACCCTTCATACTGCATTGTTACCGTGTTGCCAATGTCAGCAAATTTACGGTCCTCAAAAATAAGGAAATTATGTTTGTCTGCAATCTTGAGAAGATGCAATGAATGTTAGCAAAAAACGAGTTAACCAAGCAAAAAACGAGTTAATCATATACCATTTTAGTCAAGATTAGATAATCACTTTCGAAACGCATATCCAAACAATCCAGCTTTACATGTATGTACAAATATATAAATTTTAAAATTAGAGACTGAAAGTTGAAACCTTTTTGAGAGTTTAGAGGTATACCGAACGAAGCTTGGATCCAAAATCAGGAGTAAAATCAGGCAAAATGTCTACATGAGTTTTCAACATGCAGATCTCTGGTCCAATCTGGATGATAGATTAACATACAACTGAGCCACGAAACCGATAATATTGAATCTAACAACAGATGTATAAAATAACAAGAAAACTGTACCCTTTTTTTCAAGAAAACCAAAAAACAAAATGTTACACTTAAAATCATGAAGCCCAAACACAACACATGTATTTATCTAAACAAGTCAAACGGGTTGGCAGTTGTAAATGAGTTGCAACAAATAGTTGTACGGGTCGTAAACAAGTAGACATTTTTAAATGGGTTGTTAAAAGGGCCAGACGATTTGACCCATTAATTATTTTTACAACCCGAACATGACCCGTTTATTAAACGGGCCAGGCACGCAAGCCCAATAAATGATAGTATTAATTATTTAGTCACCTTATCAGCAATTGCTAACACTTCAGCTGCAGTAGAAACATCAGCAGCCAAACACAAATTACTCTTTTTCTCCACCATAATTTCAAACAACTTTCTCCCTGTTGGATTCTTAGCCAATTTAGCCCTCTCCCCATACGAAACCCTAACCCTAGCCGCCGAACAACCACCCGCCGGATAACCAACCGCCGGAGAAACCTTATTATTCTCTTCCAAAAACCTAACCACCATCGCCTCCGTCTCCTCACTAACCCTACCTTCCCGTTTCAAAACCCTAACCAACTCCCTAAGTTTCACCACCGAATGAAGCGTGATCCCACGCGCCGCCAGATTCTCCCTCCCGCCCTGCTCTCGATCAATCAACACCGCCGCATCACTAACCCTAAGTCCGACGGCACGGAGCGGCGCCGCTGTTTCGATAACCGACGCTCCACTCGTGACTAAATCCTCGACAATCAGACAGGTTTGATTAGGTTTGAAAACGCCTTCGATTGGTTTAGAAGTGCCGTAAGGTTTGATTTCTTTACGGCGCATTAGCATGGGGACGTTGGAGGTGGTGGAGATGACGGTGGCGATGGGGAGGGCGGTGTAGGGTACGCCGCAGACGACGTCGTAGGATGTGGAGGGAGGGAGGGTGGAGATGATGGTGGAGGAGATTTGACGGAGGAGGTGAGGGTGGGAGATGATGAGACGGAGGTCGATGTACATTGGTGAAGTGATGCCGGACTTGAGCTTGAAGTTGCCGAATTTGAGAGCGGAGATTTCGTGGAGTTGAAGGATCAATGACTCCACCATTGTTGGTTGATGATGAAGAAGACGATGGTTCAGTAGGGTTTTGGGGAAGAAGATGAGAAATATTAAATATTTCAAATCAAAGGGGTGTGCGATCCGGTTGGGTAGGGTTGTAAACGAATCGAACGAACACGAACAAGGCTTTGTTCGTGTTTGTTCGTTAAGAAAATAAATGTGTTCACGAACGGTTCATGAACACTTACCGAACGAGATTTTATGTTCGTTTTTGTTCATTAAGGAAATGAGCGTGTTCACGAACGGTTCATGAACACTTACCGAACGAGATTTTATGTTCGTTTTTGTTCATTAAGGAAATGAGCGTGTTCACGAACGGTTCACGAACACAAATAAATTTGGCGAACGCGACGAAGGATAAAGGTGGATGGCCAAGAGAGTAGCACTGGAACTTGAATCCCTTGTTGTGGAACAGAGGTCGATCGTATTGGTCGATGTAAATAATGAGAAAGGAAAGGGAAATGATGCATAAACAAGGTGAAATAGAGGTTTCTAGTTTAATTGTTAGGGTAATAAAATAAATAAAAGTTCAATAATATAAAAAGCATAGGTAAAATATATGAAAGTACAAAAATTTGTAATTTAAACACAAACATACGAACATAAATGAACGCAAATGAACGAATGTTCACGAACAACTTACCGAACGTTCACGAACACAATTGAACGAACGAGACCTCTGTTCATGTTCGTTCATTTAATTAATCGAACGGAATTTCTTGTTCATGTTTATTAAACGAACGAACATAAACGAACTTCCCGCCGAACGGTTCATGAACTGTTCGCTGAACGTTCGGTTCGTTTACAGCCCTACGGTTGGGTGAGTCATCGGTTAATTTGTTAGTTTGCAGTTCGATGAATTTTGATTAATAACGGGATTGAGTTTGTTGGCCGTTCAAAAAAAAAAAATAATAATAAGGGCTAAATTTTTCCCTGAGAAATAAATGTAATGGTGGTATAAATACATGAAATAGATTTAAAAATACATGAAATCTAACATATAATAAAAGACTATAAATAATGTCACATGACATTTTTTTCCTTCAACCTCACAACTTTTATTTATTATTATTTTTTTCCAAATTACTAGCGGTAAGACCCGTGTGCAAACACGGGTCGTTTCTTATAAAACCATGCATAACACATATTGACAGAGAGTAAAAAAAATAATTAGTGGAGACTTACAAACTTGATATAAACTAATGGTCAATATGTTTATTCAACAGCAATTCCATTATATTGATAGCAAACCACTGTTGTCTATTAACTGTTAAAATCCTCTGTTGCTTTCCAACAGACTTTCCTAAAAAATTTCATCCATTATCTCCAACAGAGCTTGCCAGATGGATAGATAGTAAGTATCAGATGTTAGTCAACCCATCTTAAAAAGGTCAGTCAACAGAAATTACAAAGGTTAGTAAACATATGCTAAGAGAATAATGTTATTAACAAAAAATTGAGTACTCTCATTAAAAATTAGAGCTGCAAACTCGGGTCGTTTGTTACACAACCATGCATAACACATATTAATAGAACATATAGATATGTGTATAGATATTGTACCAAAACGTGTTATCTATTATAGCTAAAAGACAACTATAAACATAGATTATCGGCTAATATATCAGTTACATACAATTTAACTATTTACCCAAAAATACAATATAAACTATTTATAGACATAGGTACTTAATAGAATTTGAATACAACTTAAGGTTCAACAAACGTTAACTACAAACACACAATCACCTGCCTCAACAACTTTTAGCAAAACTAAATCAAGGAATCAGCAGACTTTAGAAATCAGCAGATCTTTATTCTCTCATCAACATTTCCCGGATTTGCCCTATGAATTGGAGCTCAAAATCCAAGGAATCAGCATCATCTTCATCCCTATCAAGCTGAAGGTTAAAAAGATCTTGGAGGTCAAGTGGACTCAGACCAAGTGCATTCTCCCTTGATATCTTTTTAACACTACCATCGGACTTGATCAAAGTCAATTCATGGGTATGTTTGTCAGACTTCCACTTTACTATTTTTGGATCTGATGGGTTTCTTGGGAGAAGTTTTATTTGATAGGAGTTTGGCGATTGAGGCCTGTTTGCCAACTTCTAAAGTGCTTGAGCAACTTGAGCTTCTAATTGCAATGAAGCATCATCCAATCCATATCGTAACTGATTTCTGACAGACTCTTTTCTGTACTCAGCATACCTATTTTCCTCTTCCTCGTCCATCAGTTGTTGTCTTTTTCTTTGGTTCAAGGCGGCAATGGATACATCTGCTGATGAGAACAACTTTTTAGATGTAATGGTCTGCCAACGTCTAACAGTGGTTTCATCTTTGTATACTGGATTTTTAGGAAGGGATGGATCTGTCTTTCTTCGCTCTTCTAACTTATCGTAAGCTCGATCAATATACTTCCTACACCATTTTCCAATTTGTCTAGCAGTCCCAAACTTAGCTGCTACAAGTTTTGCATTCATTCTCTTGTACTTCAACACTTCATCCACTTCAACCTTTTTGTATTGTTTCCAGTTGGGAGCAGATTTTTGCATTTGAGGATCTTTATTCATCTTTTCAATTCTATTAACTTCCTCATTAAGAGCTTTAAGGGGCCAGTCTTTGAAATCAGACATGTAGGCTTCGTAGGGCTTGGTATCCATGATAGTGGTCAAGAAATCATTCCTTAATGTCTTTTTTAGCTCAGCATTTGGTGACAGGTTTGACATATTCTTACTCAGGTCTCTAGCAAAATCTTCCATCTTCTTGACTTCACCAAGCCAATGTTGCATGCGAGCTGATAAGTTAATGTCTCATAGCCCTTTACACTCTTCTTTTGCCTTTTCTTCTGCTTGTTTGCCCTTTAGCTTCAGATATTCATAAATATTCTTTGGAGTTTCGAATCCATGAAGAGATGGGAATGTTCTTTTGGATGGATCATCCTCTGTGTAAAATTGGGTCATTTCATCTTGAACTGCAAGCAGTTCCAGAGGGAAAGTTACTGCCAATGGGTTGATCTTTGTTGATGGAGGTGGGACGAATGGTTTGGGTGAAGTTTGAATGAATGGAGTAGCTGATAACGGAATTGGTGCGGGTATATCTTTTTCTTCCTTCTCTTTTTCATGCACCATGAATTTTCTCTTTCTTGTGTAAACAGATTTTGGAGAAGGAGGAGTTAGGGAAGAAAAAGGTGCTATGAGTGTAAGGGTTGAATGTGATGGGAATTGAAATTGGGTAGAATCAGTGGATTGACTAACAACTGGTGTCTCAACCGCTGTTATGTTAACATGTGTTGAAACATTTGTTGCATCAACAATTGTTTCAGTGGAGGTTGGCAGTGGTTATGAGGATTTTGTATTCTGCTTTTTGACAGGTGGTTTTTCTGGTGAGAGTTTTCTTTTAGGTGTGTCAGAATCTGGCTTCTTAGGTTCAGCAGTGCTTTTAAGTTTCGCATCAGTGGTTGGTTTTTCTGGTGGTGATATTGGTTTAGGAAACATGAAAATAGGAGATTCGTTATGTTTGTGTGATTTTCTTCTATTTGACGTTCCAATGTTGAGCACTTCATTTTCCTCTTATGTATACTTGCTCTTCTGCTTTCGTTCAATCTCCTTATCTGTCTGTTTGTTGACGGTATCATCAATTCCATTTTTTTTACCAGTATCAGATTTCCAGGAGATTTTGCAGAAGTTTGCTTGGCAGGCTTTGGATTTTGTTTTGGCTGATTTCTTGGTGTTGGTTTGCCAAAGTTTTTCATGGAATCCTTTTCCCTCTTTTCAGCATCATCTTCATCATCTTTTTCAAACATAGGTGCAGGGGTAGTACCAGTTAACTTTGCAATGCATTTTTTTATGCCCTTGATGTCAGCCTGTGTGTCTTTGTATCTTGCTTCAACCATAACTCTAATTAGCTTCATGTGGGAATTAAGTTGAATCTCAGCCAGTTCCCTTTGAGCTGCAAGAATGGGTTGTACAGAATTCCAAAGCTCTTGGCATAACTGCTGATGAGAAGGTCGACTTTTGAAAGCATCCACCAACTGCTTCAATTGATCTTTCATATCAGCAACAGTTGTTTCCAAGTTAGATATCCTGTCCGTCAAATCCTGGTATTTTAATCCATCACCTAACTTAATAGGATCATTTGAATTCCCACCAGAGGTGGTTGTATCTGCTTTTGAAAGGGGAGGTGTCTCCAAATTTTCATTAGCAGATGCCCCTTGTTCTTGGTTCTGGGGACTTCCCTCTGCATCAGTGGTTACCTTAGTGATCTCACCCGTGGTTAACTTGAACTCACCAGTGGATACATTGATAGACACAGCAGTGGTTGCCTTTAAGGGAGTCTGACTGATGAAACTACTGTCCAAATGTAAAACAGTGGATTTGACATTTGTAGTAGCTGCTCCACTTGAAATACCATCAAGAATTTGCTGAAATTCAAGAGGTGTAGCCTCCTCAACTATTTTTGGGTTAGGTAATTGAAAAGGTTCAGACATAGTTATTTTTGAAGTAACACTCTCAGTGAAGTGTTCGTGGGAGGGATTGCTATCAGTCTGAATGTCAATAGCTTGAAGCAGTGTTACAAACTTTGGTGGAATAGAAGATGAAGGGATTGCTGTCGAAAGAGACATTGCCCCGGGAGAAGGGCTTTTAAGTATACTCTCATATGAGGGTATGGCATCATATTGTGGTGTCCCTGTGACTACAACATGTTCCTTTTGTGAGGAATCAGGAGGAGTTTGGTTTATGGGTTGAGATCTTTCCACATGTTGTGAGGAAGTAGCAACAGTGGTTTCTAGTGACATTTGTGTTGTCACAGGGTTAACCTCTGGGATCTCATCTTCCAGAGGACCCGTTTTGCTGGTTTCGGTGGGCTTTTTGGATTTTGTTTTGGTCTTTTTGAGTTTTGTTGGTGGGGGTTTCACAGCAGTGGTTGTAGTGCTGTGATCACCAAGAGCAGTAGGCTCAGCAACATAGGTTTGAGGAGCAGTTGTGGACTCATCTGAAATTTCCTCATTCCCCTCTGCTTCAGTTTTGGAAACATCTGACTCTTTAGCCATAAGGCGAGTAAAAGTTTTAGATGTTAGACTATTCATTTTAATAGCTTTATCTTTTTCAAAAGCTTTTTGAGAAACATGTTTTTGCAGATAGTAGCTTAATAGTCTAGGAAACATAAGAAAATCAGCAGTATTCCCCTTTTTAATAGCAGCAGTTTTCCTCTTTTTAATAGCAGCAATTTTCCCCTTTTTAATGTTTTCTAAATTTGCAACCAAATCAACAAACAGTGCATGGGAGTAGTTAAAATCAGTATTTGTCAAAATTGCATACCCCAATGACTGAATTTTCAAAGGTATTTCATTAAAAGAAGTAGTTTTATTTGAGAGACATATTAAGAGAGTATGGAACAGGAATTTCATTTGTGTTGGAAAATTACGTTTAAACATAGTTGCCTGATTCAACTATCCATCATATCCCCTCCCAATCAAGTATGTTTGAATCTCATTTTTTTGGGAAAGATGTCTTACCTGCCAAGTCGTTTACCTCAAATGTTGTTGATATGGTACTGGGGGTAATAGCAACCGATCCACCTCCGACTTTTGAAGTTATACTTACGGCCACATTGTTTTGTTCTTCAATATTCGCATTTGCCCAAAAATCGCGGAGAGTCTCTTCGTAAATGGGTGCATCGGCGGTAAGAATGACCTATTATTTAGATGATGTAAGAACATCAATCATTGAATGATAGAGAGTATTGTTCTCGGTTTTCTCAAAAATAGCCAGATAGTTATGCGATTTTTTCATCATCAAAGCCATGATCGGAATTGAAAGTTGCGAGAGGTTGACGAAAAAGTGTTGAAGAAGAAGGTGGAAACCGCTCCGATGAATTTTAAACTCGACACGAAAGTAAAACCTCTGTTTAGGGATGAAACAAGGGTTTATAAAGTGAAAAAGTGAATGCTGACGTGTCAGAAGTTACAAAGATCCGATGGCTAACATCTGTCCACGTCAGAACCTCTGCTCTGATAATGGATGACAGTTGTTTGAAAACCACTGTTGGCCAACAACAGATGTTAGGCAACATTAGTAACTCAGCAGTCCTTAGATTAAACAAAAACTATGAGAACAGACAATACCCTTCAGCGGTGTTTGGAAACTACTGTTGGGCAACAACAGATCTTATGCAATAACAGTTGTTTTCAACAGACTTTTAATATAAACAAATAAATTGATATTAAATATCAGCAGCCATTTAATGCAAAACATTTAAAAAAAAATCATGGGAAAAATATAAAATTAAATATCAAGAAACAGAAAGGACAAATTTTAAACCTCTGCCATAAAAAAAAAAAAAAAAAAAAAACTCTTCATTTAAACACCAACAATAATCTACATGACAAACAAAGGCTACTACCACTTCATCGGACACAAATGTTTTAAACAGTGGTAAATCAACAGTCGCTAGGATAAACAGCACTTATTAAAATATACAATACCTTTCAGCAGTGAATGAATTATTATCCAAACAGAAGTTGATAAAAAACATTAACAAATACTATGAAAACACTGATAATCAGTTTTGATTTTATATATTAAGAAATAGCTATTTTTTAGGAATGGAGTTTTCATGTTCTGAAGACATTTTACAAAGATCTGTTGAGCAGCAACAGATGTTCAGAAATTCTATTGTGTTAATCGTTGATAATTCTTTGGAAACTACTGTTGGGAATAACAGATGTTGGCAACAGTAGCAACTGAACAGTCGTTACAAAAAACATAAATTATGAGAACAGACAATACCTTTAAACAGTCGATGAATCTTTTGCCAAACAGATGTTTTAAAAACAGCTGTTTCCAACAGACTTATAAAGTTTTTTGTCAAATTTTTAAAAAATACCTATTTTTTAAGAATGTTCAGAACTTCTATTGTGTTAATCGTTGATAATTCTTTGGAAACTGCTGTTGGGAATAACAGATGTTGGCAACAGTAGCAACTCAACAGTCGTTACAAAAAATAGAAATTATGAGAACAGACAATACCTTTAAACAGTCGATGAATCTTTTGCCAAATAGATGTTTTAAAAACAGCTGTTTCCAACAGACTTTTAAAGTTTTTTTGTCAAATTTGTTAAAAATACCTATTTTTTAAGAATGTTCAGAACTTCTATTGTGTTAATGGTTGACAATTCTTTGGAAACTGCTGTTGGGAATAACAGATGTTGGCAACAGTAGCAACTCAAAAATTACAATAGCAGGTATCAAATCTAACAACTGTTGATGCTCAAATTAGTAAAAATAAAATGCTCTACAAAGATTAATAGAATTAAAATTTACATATCACATATGACGATAGATCAACAATTACATTGAGAACTGAACAATGAAATTTAATAATCTTCAGCTCTTGAACAGTAGCCTATCCTCATATACTTGATCATAATCCTTGATTGATAAAGCGATACTTTAAATCATAAGAACCTACAGAAGGGTATGATGACATTTTTAACTTGTATATTTCTTCAAGTCTGATGTAAAAGAAGGATATAATGGTAGTAAAACGTGATGAAAAGCTTCTGCACTGTTTTTGAATTCTGAAGTACAGAAAGACATCACCATCAGGTTTCTGGACACTTGGTCTCTCGTAAACAGACCAAGATGCAGTCCATCAAAACACCTCTTTAGCTGTTGAACAGTAGCCTCTCCTCATATACTTCATCCTCAAGTTGCTTGATAAAGCGATACTTTAAATCATAAGAACCTACAGAAAGGGGTATGATGACATTTTTAACTTGAATATTTCTTCAAGTCTGATATAAAAGAAGGATATAATGGTAGTAAAACGTGATGAAAAGCTTCTGAACTGACAATCATACTATATAGTGAAATAGCTAACAGGCTGATGATTAGGCTGATTGAAGAACTAATATATAAAATGGACATCATCAGTTTAAATTTGAAATACAAGAAAACCCGGAACAGCATCGGCGCTTCATGAAGTACTCCACTTTCTGCACTTTAGACTTCAAAAATAGTGCAGAAGAACTCCCCACTGCTTGCTCTGAAAAAACAAAGCTGAAATATATCAACACCTTAAAATAAATATTATCAACATATATCAACAGTTTAAATGAATCTACAAACCTAAAATAACCCGCAACTGATTGTTTGAATTTTAAACAACTCTGATTAGGCTGAAATATAAAGCGAGAATTAGAATAGATCAGTTCAAAATTTAAGATTCAAAATCAGAGAAAAAAACATACCCTCAACGATGTTGCAACAATGATGTTGGAAAAATTACGTGAAGTTCAAAAAGCTGTAACCGCAGATGAATAGACTGAATATGCAAATTCTGCATCCTTCAAACAATCTATAAAAGGAGAAATCTGAGTGACATAAGAAAAGCTGAGGTGAAACGTTGGTGTGTGAAACAGAGTTTCAAGTAAAACAACGATGTTGGAACAATGATAATGTGTAAACAGAGTCAACAAATGTTAGAACAAAGAACTGCAATCGAAGATTAACCGGATCAATCATGAGAGCTATGCATTTGAGTGAGAGAGATATGATCGCAAATATGAGTGACAGAGATAAATTGAAATTTGAATATGGAGCCAAATTCATATATGTTATTTATAGGGAGACAGATTCATATGTAGTTTGAATTTTGAATTTGGAGCCAGGATTTTAAATTTTGAATATGGGCAGAGGTTTGAGCCAAGCTTATGCATTATTGAACGTGGCAGTGGTTTTGATAGGCAGTGGTTATGTTTGCCAGTGGTTTGATGGGCAGACTTTTACCTTTGAGATTTGGATGTGGGTCAACTTTGAAATTTAAAGGCTTTTAATATTAAGGTTTATGATGTAAAAATAACATAAGAAAAGCCTTGTTGGACAACCTCTCCTGCTGACACATCAGCTTTTCGTATGTCATTGGGATTTCTCCTTTTATAGAAAGTATAGATATATAAAATTTTAGTATTTAATACATATCTTTATCTCTATTATAAATAATAATTTCAAATAATATCATGTGCCACAACAAAATAATTCTCTCATATTTATCTTTTAAATTAGTTTTAGTTTAAATATTAAATCTTAATTCATATAATCTATACTTTCTATAAAAGGAGAAATCCCAGTGACATAAGAAAAGCTGATGTGTCAGCAGGAGAGGCTGTCCAACAAGGCTTTTCTTATGTCATTATTACATCATAAAGTCTAATATATAAATCACTTTAAAATAGATTTAATTTAATTTGAAATCACTGCCTTGTGTATTCAAATGTTAAAGGTCTGGCCCACATTCCAAAGGGCAAACCACTGCCCATCTACGAGAAAGTAGCAGATGGTTCCTTTGGCAAACGTATACCTAGCAGCAGATGTTTTGAAATTGCGGGTAATTTGAAATTCAAAATGCATGGGGATATGTAATTTTCAATTAATGCATGTCACTCACTCACTCCTGTCAATCATCTTCTTATATAAACGTGTTCTCTTCTTTTCTATTTTCAAACCACATTTCTAATGTATCTCTCCTTCAAATTCCTTCCTCTCAATACTCGGCATTTGTTCATAAAGGATAAGAGAAAACTGAAGCTCTCTCTGACCCGCTTTCAGAAAAAAATTTGGGGATATGTGGTTTGCCTTGATCATGGTAATGTGATATATATGATTATGTTTGTTTTTTATTTTTACTAAAGTTTTGTTATCTGAGTTATGACTAAATGATGATTGTGAATGATCTGCTGCAGATGATGATGATGATGATGATGATGATGATGATGATTATTCTACGGTTGTTTCCAGTATCATTGTTCCAACATAGTTTAAAGTATGTGTTTTTTGCTACTCCAATTTTGAAATTTTGAATTTTTAATTTTGAAGTGATATACTCTAATTCTCGCTTTATATTTCAGTCTAATCATAGTTGTTTGAAATTCATACAATCTGTTGCGGGTTATTATAGGTTTGTATTAAAAGAAGCATAAAGTTAAATTAAACACAAAGAAAGATTATTAAATGTACATTTAAAATAATTTTTGCTTATGACTAAATGATTATTATATATGACTTTGGGCAGATGATGATGATGTAGAACCCGTAGTAGTTCCTACTAAACGCAAGAAATGATTTGCTACTGCTGTAAGATAAGATTTTATCTTACTAGAGCAATGGTCTTTCCTGGCTTTTTTGTATTAAAAGAAGCATAAAGTTTGGTTTAAAGCAGCTCTTTATGAACAAAGTTAAGGATTAAGTATATGAGGACAGGGCTACTCTTCAACAGCTGAAGAAGTGTTTTCATGTACTGCATCTTGGTCTGTTCAAGAGAGATCAGGTTTCTAGAAACCTGATGTTGATGCATTGAGTACTTTCGTGGAGTTCATGGCGTTTGTCGAAGATATACATTGATGGAGTTTAAAGCTAAAAGCACTAAATTTTAAGCTAAAAACACTAAATTTTTGCTGTTAGGTTCGTAAATTTCTTGGTGTTGTTATTAGATTTTAAAGTTTCGTTGTAATTTTAAGTTGAATAAGTATTATTATGTAATTTTTAATATCATCTGATTATTGCAGATCGGTACTTTTGATGTAGAAGTGAAATTGTCTCTGAGTTTAATTAGATTATGTTGATGTTGTATCAATTTCTGTTAGTGTATAGATCTGTCAAACTTAAAGTTTGCCAAAAGAGAACATCTGCTCTAAATCATCATCTGCTGATCTAACGGCTGTTTGACTTGCTACTATGGCCAACATCTGTTGTTGCCAACATCTGTTTGACTTGCTACTGTTGCGAACAGGAGAGGCTTTAACAGATGTTCGCAATATCTTTGTATTCCAAATGAATAGATTTTTTTATCTGAGTTATGACTAAATGATGATTGCTGATGTGTCAATTTTTTATCTGAGTTAAAATGCATTTAATTTCAAACTACTGCTCTATATTTAAATGTCAAAGGTCTGGCCCACATTCAAGAGTGCAAACTACTGCCCATAGCCAAGAAAGTATAACTTAGCAGATGTTTCCTTTGGCAAACATATACCATAGCAGTGGTTTTGAAATTGCCGGTAATTTCAAATTCAAAATGCCTGGGGATATGTACTTTGCAATTAATGCACGTCACTCAATCCGTTCTGTCTTATGGTAAAGGTGTCTTATAGGTAAATGAAGAGGTTAATTGTAATTATAATAACGTGTTTAATTTTATATTTTTCCCATGGAAATGCATTAAAAGCCTAACGAGTGTCGCATCATATTCTTTCCTCTGGCGATGTATTTAGTCATAACCTCCTTCATTGGGTCTATAAAATACATTGGCAGAGGTTTTGATCATTACCGTTTTCATCCATCTACTCAATCATCTTCAAAAGTTTTTTGTTTATCAATATCATTACAATTTCTTTTACTTTCAAAGACGGATTGGTTCACTGCAAAATGGAAAAATTTGGGTTTCAAGTGATTGTTGACGAGATTTTCACAAGGCTCTCTGCAGAAGATATTGGTCGTTTCAAATGTCTTTCCAAGAATTTTTATAGGGAATTGTCAAGTCATGGATTTCAGATGATTCATGCTCTCCGAAGTGGAGATTCAGTACAAAAGAAACTACTCTCCTTTAAAGACACGTCAATTGTCATTGATGACGTAGTTGCTGGTAATTTGGATGTTGTTAGAAGCAAAACCTTAATTTTTCCTAACAATGTCCACCCTAGCTTCTTACGTATTCTATCATCATTTAATGGTTTGTTGTTAGTTTGCAATGAAGGAATTTGCTGTGAGCTGATTCTTTGGAATCCAACTACCAGGCGCTATAAGGTTTTGCCTGATGACTACTTCAATTACAATCATGATCGAAACTCTGATACTGGTGGAATTTATTTTGATCAGTTCAATGATCTGAAAGTGTTGAACCTCAGATGTTACCGTAATGTAGCTGCTGCTCGTGTTTACTCACGACGTCGTGAGTCATGGAGAACAATAAATTTCGGTAGCGTAAACAATTATGGTTCAAGTGGCTATTCATGGTCTACAGGAGTTTATGCTGATAAAACCGTATATTTTATGGTTTCAAATTATTGGTATCCACTAGGTGAGAGGAACATCGTTGCTTTTGATGTTCTGAGTGAGACTTTCAGAATGCTTCGTTTTCCAGAGAGTATTGTAGTCAATCCTTGCCAAGGGCATTTTTTGACCATCGCAAAGAGGCTGCATTTGATTGTTATTGGAAAGTCTGCTAAGCTAACTGCTGATTTGCTCATATATGAAGAATAAGGCTGGATGAAGGTGTTTGTTTTCAATAATCCTCGTGTAGTTGATTATGTAGATAGGCGCCAAAGGACTAATATAATTGAAGACAACAAGTGGCTGATAACAAGCATCTGGGGGGATATGATTGAAGTTGATCTGAGCAACGAACTTCTGAAATACCTCCAACATGTTGACAACTACAATGGTCCAAAAGGAGCTTTACTTATCGAGACTACTGTTTCACCAATTGATTAGGAATTAGTATGCTGTATTTTATTGAATGTTGTTTGCTGTTTTGACAATTGTAGTTTTTATATAATTAGTTGTGTTAAAATGATTAACCATGTTTGTTATTTAAATTAAGTAAATGAATATTTATGTTTGAGAGTGTAAAAGCTTGTAATATTGGCAAAGGTCTGTTTAAATGATCAAAGCTCTGTTATTGGGAACAGATGTTTGAAAATTGTTAGGACCGGTTTTGACTCCGAAACGATTGCGAACCGAACGTGTGACGTGCGGAATCTGTACACGAACGTGACCGAACACACGAGAACGTAATATAATCGTGATTCTATTAATCAGATCTGAAATCGTACAACACCTGAATTACGTACACGGAACTTTCTCTCTCTAGACTTTCTCTCTCTAGCTCTAGATCTCCAAAGCTCCAAATGTCAAAAGTCTCAAAAGTTTTTAATCTAAGCCCTAAGACTTCTATTTATAGGCTAAGGCTTTAATGAGAAAACTCATTAATTACAATATTGCCACCTTGCCTTTCTTATCAAGATATAACAATATAAGGCTAGTTAGAACAGTTTCAGCTACGATCTGAATTGACGGAGGTGATAGACATAAATGCACCAACAGACTCCCCCTTGGATATTGCCGCAGTCAATCCGTAGTCAAACTCGTAGCGTCTTGTCTTTCTCTCTCTCTGAGTCTTCTTGAAGCTTTAACACATTTTCAGCAACATAGACTCCCTCTTTCTTGAACAGAATCCCGGTGGATATGTCTTCAGCTACAGCTCCCTCTTTCGATAGACTCTTCAGGCTCCCCCTTTCGTCAAGCTTCCGTGCTTTGGGATCGACACCTGGCTTTCCGGTTACAAGCTCCTCTGGGATAGTTACATGGCTCCTTGAATCCACGCTCCCCCTTGCGTTGAGCTCGTCTTCAGACCCCCCCTTAGACTAAGCTGTCGGGATCGTAGTCTAGAATAGCATCTGCAAATACTCAAACATTTATAAGTAACAATGTTTTGAACATTCAGGATTGAAAATCCTGGCTCACTCAACATAAGCTAAAACATTTCAACAATGAAAGCATTTTTGGTTTTCCAGTAATCGTGACCTGGCTCTATTAAACTTTCTAAATCAAGATCCTGGCTCTAAGATATAATAATATGAGAATATCCAGAATTACTTGATTTTCTCTCCCTATCAACAATCTTCAAAGATTTGGTAATTTTATCGAACAGGATTGGAAACTGGCTCTTTTTCATAGATTTTAACAATATAAGCATCCAAATCCCTCACAGTTAATCATCCAAGTCCAAATTAATGACCTTGGAGATATCACAAACTGTTTTTGATTTTTGATTTTAAAATTTCAAGTTTCAAATTAATGAACTTGTTTATTTTCAGAAACACAATCAGCATACTTAGATTTTGAAACTCAGCTTCCCAGACATCGGTTGTCGAAAATAAAATGAAAATCAAAATCTTTTTGTAATTTTCTGAAACATAAATCAGTAAAGAAATATTTACAAACATATTTACAGACAATATTTTTGTTTGAGTTTGCGTTAGAGAATCATATCAGTTTATGACAAATCACTAGTACCGTTGAGCTTTAAACACTTTTAGTTCTAAACGATTCACTTAGATTGTCAGTATACTGATCCACTTAAATTTTCACACAAATTTCAATTGATTCGAGATACGAGATTAGTGTTTTAATGACTTAAACTTATTCGCGTGTCCCACCTCAGAATATACTCCCGTATCCAGACTTCTATATTCAGTCTTACAGGTAAGTGTACACTAATGATATATGTAAACGGGTAATGCGAGGCCATGAGAGCTCAGGCTATTGCTTCCGCAAAATCAGAGAGATGATGGCTCGACTTTAGGTGAGTTCCCTTTAGAGAATCTTTTCTTCAACGGCACATGATTAGCATTTTTCAATGTTTCATCATTTTTTATGCTGAGGGTGAGCTTTATGAATAAAGCAGTACAAAGTATTATACGAGGACTAGGCTATTTGTTGGTACATACGTCTGTCGACTTCATCTTGTATCGAGTCTTACATTACAATTGTTATATCAGGACGCATTGTACGAGAAATAGGGTAGGATTTATGTGTGTTTGAGCTAATTTCGTTTGAACATGACATGTGACACATTCAAACGAAATTACCTTGTTTAATTTCGTTTGAAGGAGTCCAAGCCACATTCAAACGAAATCACTCACCCTATAAATACCTTGTGTGTTGATTTCATTTGTAACTTTCTGGTCAGTGTAACGAAGTGCTGCCGAAGTGTTGTCAGATTGTAAATTGTTATCAAATCATTCATACAACAGTTAAAAGGGTAAATCTAGCTGAATTGACCTCTACATGTCTGTTTCCGCCTTTCGTGTTGAGCAAAACTCTTCTGATCGACTCGTTCGGGTCTGAAAACGATCCTATAAGTGGTATCAGAGCTCAGGAGGAAGAGTTCATACCAATTCAGCCGCAAATTCTGATTTTCTACACCTTCTTTCAAAATTAAACAAGTTTCCACGGTTAAAAACGTCTGATTTTCACATATCATGTGCGTAATGTTGTTTTAACAAACCCTAGAAAGTTTCAGAACTAAATTCGACCATTTGCTTGACCAATTGGACCAAAATCAGACCGAAATGATGATGTCATGCTGATTCTGTTTGAATTTGCTGGTTGATTTTGTTTGAGATTGCACATTGTTCCTGATTTCGTTTGAGATTACATGTTGATTCCGTTTGAAAACAAGTATCTCGCTTGAAAAGTTAGATAATCTCGTTTGAAACTGTTATTCCGTTTGGGAATTTCGTTTGAATTGAACAATTCCGTCTCAAATTGTGATTTCGTTTGAACGCTCATACAGAATCAGCAATTTCGTTTGAAAAGTCTCAGGTCGCGTGAAACATCTCAGTGTGTTGACTCATGTGATTGATTATCGGCCAATCAAATCTGAATATAGCATTACAGTTGTCGATTAAATTTACTTAATGGTCCAATAGAATTCATTGGATTGATAAAAGAGTATCAGGTTAATTAAATCACATTTAATACATCACATGGTCATGTGATTCTCGGTCCGTTATTCAAGAAGTTTTATCAGTTGCACATGTGATCAATCTACATCATTCAAGATTTAGTCATTTGCTTTAACGGTCCAATCATATGATGTTTCAGTTGTCGGCTTAGTGGTTTTTGTTGGACAAATCAATTGTCTACAAACTGATTGAATACATGTGATATAGTTGCGGCCCAATGAGATTCAAATTGGAGGTCCAATCAGATTAAATTGTGTATTCGGCCCATGTGCTTTTGGTTAAAAGTAATTCAGTACAGCCAATTATTGTTGTTGTCGGGTGTTTCACTAAGTGAACCAGTTCGTTTAAAAGCTTGTGTGAGAAATCCTTCGATACCGAATCATGGAAGAGGAATTTTACAACGCATTCGCTACCCCGGTTACTCCGATTACTCTTGCACAGAACACGATGTTGGAAAACGAAACGGGGACTATGCAAAAACCACCTAAGCTCATGAACATCGAGGAGTATAGAGGTTGGGAAGGTCGTTTTGAGAACTGGGTACAAGCAAACTATCTGGATGCTTGGGAATGTGTTGAAACGAAAATATATTAGACCTACAAATGATGATGAAGAGATTGTTCCAATTAAAGATTTAAGTGCAGATGCTAGAAAGAAATACAAAGATGAGAAAATGATGCTAAGTCTTTTACAACAAGATGTGAAGGAAGATATTTTGGTTCTATTGCAACATAATGGAACTTCTTACTCAATCTGGAAAGCATTAAGATCGAAGTTTCATGGAAGTCAAGAGATGGTCAAAAACAAAAAATCACTTTTGAAGAAAGAGTTTGATCTGTTTCGTGGGTTGAAAAATGAGAGCATAAAGAAAATCATTGAAAGATACTGCAATTTATTGGCCAACATGAAGAGACTGAGCATTGAGAAAGACAATGAAGAGTTGATTGAAAAGTTGGCTGATGCGTTACCATACGAGACTTGGGGTACATATCTCATGATGTTGAGGAACAAAAAAGGGTTTTAGCAATCTGACACTGAGCAAGTTCATTGAAAAAATTGAGGCTCAGGAAATGGAGCAGAGAAAGGTTT
The DNA here is from genome assembly GCA_030545235.1 of Helianthus tuberosus. Taxonomy (NCBI): domain Eukaryota; kingdom Viridiplantae; phylum Streptophyta; class Magnoliopsida; order Asterales; family Asteraceae; genus Helianthus; species Helianthus tuberosus. The sequence continues at coordinate 123,048,758 of CM060390.1, read as the reverse complement.
TGAAAATGAAAGATTTCGACGGTGAACAAGACATTAGTCTTTATTACAAAGGTGGCGTCAGTGATAAAACCACCAACATGTCACCAAAGATTGGAACAGTATTCAATGCAAAGAATTCATCTGAAAGTTCTTCCAAAGGATCAAACAGCAACACAAGTTTTTCATCATATCCATCATTTGATCCGAACTTTTCAGCAACAAAGAATGGCAAAAAGCTACAATGCAATATTGTACTGAATCTGGAGAATGATGAGGATTATTCAGCAGAAATTGCTAAGAGTCATATGTCTTTGTTGGGAACTGTGTTGGAGTCTTATGGTAGTTTTGTTGCAGGTCGGATCGGGAATCCAATGCTTACAAAAGAAGATTACGATCAGATTGATGCTGAAGAGATGGAACTGATGGACATAAAGTGATGTTTGGCAAGTGTATTGAGACGAGCTGAGAAATTTAAGCAGATCACAGGAAGAAATGATTTATGTGAAGCTAATATTTCTACTTTAGGATTTGATAAATCTAAAGTCACTTGTTTTCGTTGCAGGGAAAAAGGACACTTCAAGAGGGAGTGCAAAAACCACGAAGCAAGTGGAGCTCAAAATCCGTTTAACAACAACAATGATTACTACCGGAAGGCTATCTATCATCAAGTTGCTCAACAACAACAAGAACCGCAAGTGGCACATGGTAGAAAAGTGATTGAAGAATCTTCAAAAAGAGCTTGTATGGTAAATCAGGATGACAAAGAGCCAACCAAAGGATTCAGTTGGGACAAATATATCTCAGCTGACAACAAAGCATGCCTGATAAACCAAGATGATGAAAAATTGCCTGAAGGTTTTAGCTGGGCAAATTTCAATTGGGATGATTATGATCCAAACAAAGATTCAAATCACAAAGCTTATGTCGCTCGAGTTGAAGAAGATACTGATGATGATCGTGAGTATCATGCTAGAAGATTGGCAGCTTATTTTAAATTGATGGAAGAAAGTGACAGTGATGACGATAAAGCTAACAAGAAGAAGAAAAAGGTCAAAACACCTGTCAGCAGTGATGATGAAGCTGTTCCAGTAATAAGGAAAAAGTTGAATGTACCAAAGTTCAAAATTGATGAAGAAGTTAATGCTAAAAAGATTCCGGTGATTTGTGAGAATTGCGAGACAATCAAGAAGAAAAACAGTGAACTGATTAACAACATAAATCAGTTGAAGGAATCTTACGATGTTCTGAATAAAGCCATGAATCAGTATAATCAATCAAGTGAAGAACAAGCAATAGCAATGAAGACACTTCAGGGAGCTTTCATGATGAAACAGAAAAGTGTGAACAATTACATTGAAAAGTGTGTTGTGCTAGAACAGAAACTGGAAACCCAAAGAATTGAAACTGAAAGAGTAAACCGTTTGTTAAAAAGTTACTCATGTACTTCTTATGTCACTGACAGGATTTATCCAACTGTTGAGGGCATGAAGGCATTTGAAGATGATGAAGTAACTGAAGAATAGAAAGTTTCTGAAGAAAAGACTCCTGTGAAGAAAGAAAAGAAGAAGGATAACAAAGAAAAGACATCTGGTAAAAAACAAGGTTTCAGTTACAACAAGTGTCCACCCCCGCTTGAAAATGGATATTCTCCGAGAAATCCAAATTCAGAAAGAGTAAAAAAGGCAACAAATTTACAGTGGGAGTTGGAGTCTTCAGTTAACTTGCCAGATAGTATTGATGTCACGTTTACGTCATCTAACACTGATCATGAGTCCGAGTTAATAAAGAAAGTGGTCAATCAGGTGTTGGATAAAGATGAATCCGAAGAGTCAAAGTCGGAGTCTAGTTCAGAGTCAAAGTCTGAGTCCAGCACTCCGAGTCAAACCGACAAACAGAGCAAAAGAGTATACAATAAAGAATTTCTTCTATCAAAATCTGATTTGAATGACGAAACATTCAAAGTTGCATATACATTGAATGATTCCGACAAATTATATTCTGATGAGGAATTTCCAATAAGAGGTGTCAAACCTGACATGATTAAAAAGGTTTTCAAACTAACAGAAATTAATATTTCTGAAATAAAAGATGTAAATCTTAATGATAAACCTAAAAAGTACACCTCAAGAGTTCAACAAAGAGAAAACAAGAAAAAGGGTTACAGTTCTGGTTCTGGTTATCGAAAGAAACAAAACCATAACGGTAATTTCAAAAAGAAAGGACTTGGTTTTATTCCACCAGAAAAGTATAAAAATGAAAAATATGTTAGAGATTTTAAATCGAAAATGATATTTGTTTCAGGTACGTCTACTGAAGAAGAAAAAGAAAATCTATTCAGAAACCAGTCGAACAAAGAATTCCTTGCGAAGAAGCAAGAAGAGTTGAATATGTTTGATCAGAAGAAAGAAACGAGAACCTGTTTCAAATGCAACATTGTTGGACATATTGCCAAAGATTGTTCCAAGGCAATAAAATCAAAATAGGGAGTTTCTCATAAACTGAAAGATAAAGAGGTTGAGTTTGAACCACCAATCGATAGAACTAAACTTTTCAAGAATTCAACTTTTGAGATTGGTGAAAGTTCAAACAGGTTTTACAAGAAAAGGGCAAAACTTGACAACCAAAAATGGGTTGTTAAGAAATCGGTTGATAGTTCTAGCAATGATTCTGATTCATCAAAATCAGAGGAGCTATTTTCTGGCGATGAATCTGATTCCACAAAGTCAGAGGAGCCACAGGTTGAGGTAAAAGGTGAAAAATCAGTGCCGACTGTGGATGATGTGAATTTTCCACCACTTCGGGCTGAAAATTTTAAAAAGAAAGTTGGAAAAGTTGAGATTTCAAATCAATTCTTCTCTGAAAAGAAAGAATTTGATATTGAAAGAGCTTTTAACTCCAAAGTCCATAACATTTTTGGAAAAATGGTTAACAGGAAGGTCAAAGGAGTGAAGGAGTTTTACGAAAAGAAGACGAAAAAAGATAAAGTTGAACCACACCTAGTTTGTGACTGGGATGGTACCTACTACGAACAGTAAAATCCTGGACTTGCCGGAGCTCCCAAGTTGGTAATCGTGGAGCAGGAATCGGCATCTTTCTTATGTTTTTGGTAAATTGAAAATTGGTCACAAGTATGACTTGCCGGAACTCCCAGGTTGGTAAGTGAGGAGTAGGTATCGGCATTTTGAGAATTTAACCTACATGTGGTATTGGTTGGTAAGCTATGTGGTTGAAAAAGAGTTTGTGATTCAAATGGTTAATCAAGGTCATTAGGTTGAACTTGATTGGATCATACTTACAAGTGGTTGAAAGACAATGTGATGAACCAAACTCCTAATCTACAAGTTAAAATCAACAAAACGTATTTTCCGGAAAAACCATTTGATTAAAATAAACTTAAGTGTTTTGAAATCAATGGGAAAATAGTTTGTTGTGAGGGGGAGTTCTGATTGTTTATGCCAAGTGGATGGCGATTTGAAGCGATTCGATATCGGTTGTCAATTTACTTGTATAGTTTGTTTTCAATTTTCTTTTAAATGTGTTTGCATTTTAGGGGGAGTAGATTTTCAGAAAATCCAAAAACATTTGAAAATTTGAAAAAGTAAAAAACATGATAAAATGAAAAAAATGAGTTTTTGTGTCAAAGAAGAGGAAATGATAGTACATCAGTAGACAGTTACAGTATGCTAAAGAAATGTAATGATTAAATAGCGTTAAACGGTCTCACTGATGATATGTCGATAGGTTTTTACACATTTAGTAAACTTTTTCGGGATATAAACTTAAATTCAAACTTGCTTATTTCGTGGGGAACACTACTTGGATATATAGGTAACCCCTGAAATTTCGTTTGAAAGATCCCTCTTTCTGAGATACTAGGTCTTTATGCTCAGTGATATCTGGGGTATTATCCCGGGACTTCTGATTTTGCGGAAGCAATGGCCTAGTCCCCGGAGAATACTTTACTGCTTGCTTGAAACATAGCGTCGCCCTCAGCAAAAATGATGAAACAATAAAATTGATAATCATTGCTGTTGTAAAAAAGATCCTCTAAAGGGGACTCACCAAAAGTCGAGCCGTCATCTCTCTGCTGAACGGAAGTTCTGACCTGAGCTCTCACGGTTTCGCAATTTAACCCCTTACAGATATCATCTGTGGTATACTCACCTGTAAGACTGAATATTGGGATCTGGATATGTGAGTATATTCAAGAGGTGGGATACATGAATGAGTTTAAGTCCTTAATACACCTAATTCATATCCTGAATCAGTTGAAATTTGTGTAAGAATTTAAGTGGATCAGTATATCGACAATCTAAGAGAATTGTTTAATTCTTAATGTGTAACTAAGCTCAACGGTACTTGTGACTTGTCATAAACTGATATGATCCTCTTACACAAACTCACAAAAATATTGTCTGTAAATATTTCTTTATTGCATTTCATTCTATATTTAAAAATCCAAAAAGATTTTAGTGTGTTTTAGCATAAATTTTGAAAAATTCAAAAAGATTTTTGACAACTGGTGTTGAAGAACTAATTTTCAAAATTCCGAGTGCTAGACATGATGAACATATGGTTTGGGAGAGTGTGTTGTTTTTGATAAGTAAAACGATATTTCTTCAAGTGGTTTATCAAAGATTAATGTTGTAAAATCATTCTTTGATTGTATAATTCCTGCAAGTGGTTCATTAGATGGTGAGATTGTTTTTACAAGTTATCATCAGAAAATTTATTATTGGGTAGAGAATGTGCAGGATAAGAGCTAGGTGATCTTGGATAGATGATAGAGAGTCAGGTTCTGATACCTGAGGACTCTGTGATTTTAACAAGCCAGGCTGCGATCCCAGCATATCGAAAAGGGGAGTCTGAAGACACCTAAAGGAAGGAGTGTGTTGGTGCTGGTGAAAAGAGAAGAGAAAGATTTGAGGATGCTTACAGCGTCAGATACTTCAAAAGAGTTTGAGAGGACTGATAAAGACTGAAGATGCGAAGACTCGACACTTTAAGACTCGTCAACATTCGAGGGGGAGTCTGTTGGTACATGCGTCTGTCGACTTCGTCTTGTATCGAGTCTTACATTACAATTGTTAGATCAGGACGCGTTGTACGAGAAATAAGGTAGGATTTATGTGTGTTTGAGCTAATTTCGTTTGAACATGACATGTGACACATTCAAACGAAATCACTCACCCTATAAATACCTTGTGTGTTGATTTCATTTGTAACTTTCCGGTCAGTGTAACGAAGTGCTGCCGAAGTGTTGTCAGATTGTAAATTGTTATCAAATCATTCATACAACAGTTAAAAGGGTAAATCTAGCTGAATTGACCTCTACATGTCTGTTTCCGCCTTTCGTGTTGAGCAAAACTCTTCTGATCGACTCGTTCGGGTCTGAAAACGAGAAAACGATCCTATACTATTGCTCCCGCAAAATCAGAAGTCCAGGTATAATACCCCAGATATCATCACGTACAAAGACATAGTATGTCAGAAATAGAAAGCCCTTCAAACAAGATTTCAGTGGTTACCTATATATCCGAGAGATGTTCCCCACGAGATAAGTAAGTATTGATATTTAGGTTAATATCTCGAAAAAAATCTACTAAGCGTGTAAAAACCTACTGGCATATCATCAGTTAGACCGTTTATTACATTTTAACTTTCCATTTCTTTAGCGTACTGTGATTGTCTACTGATGTACTATCATTTCCTCTTTTTACACAAAATTTTTTTTTTCTTTTTCTCATGTTTTTGTCGTTTTTCAATATTTTTCAATTCAAAATGAGTTTTGTGTTTTTTTTTCAAATTTTCAAATGTTTTTGTATTTTCTGAAAATTTCTTACTCCCCCTAAACTGCAAAACCATTTAAAGAAAATTTGACAAACCGACACTGATAGCTTCGTATCGCCATCCATTTTCTGCTTCTCATGCACTGATTTTGCAGAAAATATAATCTACCCCCATGATTTACAACACATTGATATTTTACAGTTTGAAAACCATTTTTCAATCTTGTGAAATTAATCATGTTTGTTCAGCCGTGAGGGTTTCGGCGTATTCAATCAACATATTTTTGTAATTTTTGAATTTTTGACAAAATTTAAAAACAAACATATTTTTGATTTTTTAAAATTTTGACAAAATAAAAACATATTTTTGGTTTTTAAATTTTTAAATTTTTAGGGTTTTGAAATATTGTTTATTTATGTAAAAAAAAACAAACAAACTCCCTGTTCAACAGTCGCAGGGACCGGCAGCCTCTTCCTTTCGTGCCAGGCTGCTCCGATGTAACACCCCGAAAATATAAAACTTTATATTAGAATTGTAAAGTATAAATAAACAAGAGTTTACTAACTAGGAATTTTTAACCTAGTTAACTACAAGTCTAGAAGTAACTTATAATAGGGTTAAAACAACCATACTTTAAGTTAAACAAAAGTGGAGGGACTTATGTTGTAGAACTTGAAACTTAAATTGATTAAAACAAAACAAATAAAAACCAAACACACAAGAAGTGTGTCTGGTCGATCAGGGAATACAGGGGGCGACCAGAACTCCTCACCAAACCCTAGCTCCACAAAATTGATCAATTGAAGGCCAATTTCAGTCCCAAATCAAAATCCGAACATAGATTAGTGATCCTCATTACAAGGGGGTTATAAGTTATGTAAAATTTGATGTTAATTCTATGTTTGAAATTCTCATGAATTTGGGAAATCCGAAATTTGATGTTGCATGTTTGTTATTTGGATAGAATAGAGATGATATAGTGTCTAGGAGTAAAACCTAGATAATAACATGTGAAATCATGCCTAAATTCTGGAAATTTCATGAGTGCATTGAAGGTCATTCATGGGTTTTGTGAGAAAATGATGAACACTAGGGTGTAGAATGCTAATCTAGTGTAAATTGATGCATAGAAACTGATTTCTGAAAATATGATGTGTAATTCTATTTGTAATAGCTCAATTGATGTTAATCAAGGCTAAGTAGCAAGCCATGAATTAGAAAATGAAAGATGTAAAATTCTGCCCGTTAAGTGTTTGTAAAAAAAATGCCCCAAAGAAGGCTCAAAAATTTAAATTTAAAGTTAAAACGCATGATTGTGATGATTTGGCAATGTAACACCTCGAAAATTCGTGTTCAATGAAATAACGACACGTGTCATGTAAGACAAAAAGCGTTATAAACCCGGATTTAATAAAGATGTTTGGCAGGATTTAAAAGTGTCGTCATGTTAATTTTCACCTCTGAACGACCTCATTTATAAATCCCAAGACCCAATTATATATTATGAACATCTAATATACCTTCAATCCAGCAAATTGATGGCAGTAATTGAATTAAAAAAATGCAAGATAGGATCCTATGGAATTTCTACGGTAAACCTTCATTTTCGGCACTTTCAAAAGGATTCAAGAAACATGGCCAAATGTTAGGGTATATAACTGTTCAAGACCCATAATATAAGGCCCCTACTGTTAAAACATGTCCCAAATTCGAAACACTCAAGTTACCCCTTCAAAACCCGAAAGAACAACAACTTTTTGCTTCTGGTCAAAGGCTTACGGACCGTAAGCCTTATCCTTACGGTCCGTAAGGGTGTGCCAGCGACTGAAGATTGGGCTGTTTGCTGTTTAAACGCAATAACTGACCTTTGAACGATTTTCCTCATATTTGGACGACCCCTAAATGGCTCCTAGACACTAGGGACATGTGTTAGTGATCAGGGAACATGGATAGACTTATTTGTCAACAATCCATTGAGTTTTGATCACTATATAAAGCCACTAAGTTGCAACCATTTTTCTCACATCTTCCATCTGCACTTTGGAACATTTCTGGAGCTCAAGACTTCTCTCTAAGCTTCACAAATCGTGCATAGGACTTCAGTAAGTTGCTTAACCTTCCTTAGTTGAATTTTTGCTTAGTTTTAGCTTAAAAGTCAAACCTCGTAATTAACGGTTGACTTATCGATTAATCATTGATGGTTCAGTGATTAGCCGAATTGAAAGTAGTTATAAGTTGGTAATTATGTGGGCATTAAACCCTTAAAAGCGTTCCCCCTGGTTCCCACTCTAACTAGGTCAAATGTCGGGTCAAACATGTTATTAAAAAGTCAACAGGATGCTTATTTTCTAATTTAAACTCAGACTTCAGTTTTGAGCTTTTTGGCTTATGTGAAATTACCAAAATGCCCCTACGGTGCATAGTTTGGTTATAATAGATAAATTTCACATATATACTTTACCCTACTGTTATAACATAGTAAACTAAGTATTTTTGCTGATTATATCAGACCTGTAACTCAGGTTAATACTTAAACTCTTTTATAACCTTGTAAATGACCAAACTACCCTTACGGGGCATAGTTTGTGTTTAAATTCGTTTCGGGCATAATAAAAGACATCTTACTGATGGCACAACATATTTGAAGCATATTAACTTAGGAAACCTGTATATGGCTCTTATGAATACCCGTTACGCTTATTACGCGTTCGGTTCGGCTTATGTAACTAGTTTGCATAAATTAGCCGAAACGGGTCAAACCTTATCGGTTTTATCTCAAAATCCAGAATGTGTATGAAATACCCATATTAAGCAAGTCTTCAAACTTGTCGGGTCTAAATCACATTCTATCCGGTCATTCGCTTAATCGTGCGTACGAACCGTATCCTTGAAACTAACCGGTCTAAGCTTAAGCTTAATTAAAGACCCGTTAGGATTCTAATAGGTTATTATAAACCTTCGTTCCAGATTAGGAGGACCAGTAAAAGCTACTTTCATTTGCTTATTGTGATTATTACTTTGCTCAGGTAAATACTTTTAACTTATTTTCCCTATACGGGTGTGGGGTACGTTATATAAAACACCGCTTGGTCGGGCATTAAATCTTCCATCGTTTGGTGGCTAATTGATATTTGATCGGCCCGTTTAAATTGTTTTGTTTGCTTAAAGCCTTTGGGAGGTTAATGACCATGTCTCGGATATCCTTGGCATCATTTTACGAAATGGCCACGACCTAAGCGCGGGGTGTAGACGTACACCTGTCAGTTGCCAAATAAATAATGTGGTGTGTCTATTGATCTTTAACCCGGCATGATCCGGGCTACTGAACGCATAAGGAACATGTAATTCTTTTACGAGATTAAATATTTAAATAATTATCCCAAGTTATAAAATGTTTATGCCACGAGCATCCAAATAAATTTTTAAAATGAGTCAGTTGATTGTATTTACCAGTGTAAACTGACGTATTTTCCCAAAAAGATTAAATGCAGGTACTAAGCTTAATAGGCTGGATTCTCTCCTTAGCATCAATAAAGAGTCTCGCAAGCTTAAGATGCCTATCGTCTGTTGAACTACTGTTTCCTATTTATTTCGATCCGTCTGTGGATAAACTTTCAACCATTTGTGATACACGATATTACAATATTTTATTCAGTTGAAATGTATCTTTCAATTGCTTCCGCTGTGCATTTAAATATTGTGTTGTTTGACTATTATGTTGCCAACCACGTCATGATACTCCCCACCGGGCCCATCGGTGACACGTGAAATTCGGGGTGTGACAGGCAAATTATGCGATATATGATTGAATAGGAGTTCTAAACGAATCGTGATTGAACTCTATAGGGAAAGATACCGGAGCGTCGAGTGGACATGCCGGTGGTGATTTACGATTGAAGGGCGTGCACTAAAGGTATGTAACTTGACCCGTTACATTAAGTGAATTGCTATTTAATTATGTATGGTTACATTGTAGAATAAAAGTTGTGTTGATTGTAGCGACCATGTTCGTTACTTAAATCCGTAGGTTAGGAATTGGTTTGAGTCGTTTGGTAGTCATCAAAATGGAGGATTCCGTAGATGAGCCAAACGGGTCGAATAATGGTGTACATTGTAGTGTTAATATTTTAAGTAGATAGCGATGGCGATAATGATCACAAGAGCATGAAGCCGTAGGTTTGGTAATGAAGTGCCGGTGATAATAAGCCCCGGAAGTTGGGTAACGAGTGCCTTAGGTTTACTAATTAAAAAGGGTAAGTAAAATGTGTGTAACTTAAAAGGGGCGAATAATGCATACGTGACTTTTATTCGTTCAGAACGTAAATCCAATTTTTGGTACAACAAATATGATAGACACGTCGGTAATGAATTTACAGATGTATAGGAAAAAGAATCACCTAAAATGGACAACGAGCGAAAAGTTATGGTCATTTTAAGTCAAAAATCTGAATTTTCCGGAACTGGCAGCAAATGCAGGACACAGAACTGAACCCGCTGGAAAACGTACTCCCCCGCACCATGCGGGGGAGACATAGTGAACTGGCGCGACACGCGGGGGCTCCCGCGCCACGCGACAAAACGAACGGATCCTGGCACGATACGCGACAGGACCAGTTTTGAAATTTTATTTTATTTTTCATATTTCGACATCGGAACTTGTTTATATGTACTAAATTAATGTCAAAACTAACGTTTTTAGTGGTTTTGACCCTAGGTGACAATGGGGATCTTACGGATGGCGGTCAAGCAAGTTTTGAAGAACCGAACACACTTTAGAAGCTTCCGCGATATCTAACTTTAATAGACAATGTTTTGGAATGTAAACAATTTGCTAAACAACTTATGAATGTTTGAATTAATCAGTAGTTGACTAATGCTTTGCTACTTATGAACTTTATCTATGGAACTTATGTTATAATTTGGACGTCTTTTATATAAAATTGTATGAATTATTATTAAATTCAAGTAGTAATTAGACGGGTGTTTCAAGTTGGTAATCAGAGCTTAAGGTTGTCAACAAAGTGTTCGGTTCAAGCTTGATCGATCGTCCGGTAAGAATTAAATTATTATTTTAATAGATTATATCTTATGTAAGAAATGAGAAGTGAATTGATGTGCAAGGGAAGAGTGTGTTAATTCACTCAAACCCGGAAAGTGCACCAAATGTGAATGGTTAAAGCAAGTTGAGAACTTGGCTAAACCGAAACAAATGAAGCAATGCTATAAATGAAATGTTTAATGTCTAATGTAAACATTTCAGTTTCAAGATGTCGGAAAGAAATGATGATGATCCGGTGCAGACAAGCACCGAACAAATGAAAGAGATTATTGCCGAAGAAGTGGGGAAGGCAATTGAAGGTAGTCTATCCGAGTTCATAGACAAAATTCAAAACACGGTGTTGTCACTTGTCGAAGAACGAGTCAAAATGTTAGAGGATAGTGTCAACCTTATGAAAGAGAAATAGGGAGAACGTAAAGGGTGTTCATACAAAGAATTTATGGCGTGTAAACCGCCAATCTACAACGGGGAGGTTGACCCGATAATTTGCCAAAGATGGTTGGGCGACATTGAAGGGGTGTTTGAAAGGACCCATTGCTACGAAAGTGACTTCGTTGCTTACGGAACAGGTCAGTTGAGAGAGCAAGCCAAAGATTGGTGGGATAATAAAAAGAATGAAATAGGGGCCGAAGCGGCAAGGGCCATGTCATGGGAAGAGTTTAAGACGCCATTTCTTAAACATCATAGTCCCAAGGCGGTCATAAATAAAATCAAGGAAGAGTTCATGCAACTTAGGCACAAGGGTGAGACCATAGACAAGATAACGGCGACGTTTATGGATAAGATGAAGTTTTGCAATGAATTGGTGACGAATGAAGAACATAAGATATACTATTACTATAACATGCTGAGCGCTGAGTATAGGGAGTTCATGACTCCTTCAAAATACGAGACCCTTACCGAGATTATAAACGTTGCTCGGGAACGGGAAATCGAGTTGAAGAAACAAGTTGAGAGGGACGAGCGAAGGGCGCAGGATGTGAATCCAAGCCCTACAAAGAAAGCTCGAACTGTTGAATCAGGAAAGAAGGTGGATGCGAAAGGCGGATCACCAAGTTGTAAAGTGTGCGGGAAAGGGCACAAGGGGGAGTGCCGCTTCAAGGACAAACCATGTCTTATATGTGGGAAGACGGGGCATACGACATCTCTATGTCCGGGTAAAGTCTCGATTTGCTATAAATGTTATCAGCCCGGCCACAAAAAGTCCGAATGCCCGGACTTAATTGGAAAGAGAGATGTAAAGGAATCGCTAGCAAAAACTCCAAAGGCGAAGGCTAGGTCCTTCCAACTTACCACGGCTGAGGCGAAAACAGAACCCGATGTGGTCTCAGGTATATTCACAATTAACTCAATTCCTGCACGTGTATTGTTTGATACGGGTGCGAATAAATCCTTCGTTTCGTATGGATTTATTCGACATCCTTCATTTGTATTGACGAAATTATTTGTGCCCTTAGAAGTTGAAATAGGGGACAACAAAGTTTTATAGTTTGTGATATTTTTCGAGGCTGTAAATTAAGCATCGATGATGAAGAATACCTGATAGACCTAATCCCTATGTCAATGGGGGAATTTCAAGTAGTTTGTTGGGATGGATTGGCTATCTCAGCACCACGCGAAGGTCGTATGTTTTCGTAAGGAGATAAAGCTAACATCTCCGAGCGGAAAACACGTTACAATCTATGGTGAAAAGGGAGGCAATCCCATAATATGCTCGATGATGAAAGCTCATAAGCTATCGTAAAATGAAAGTTTTTTGTTAATTAAATGGCATTTTTTGCATAAATCATATTTAAACCCATTTTTTGGAACTAAACTTTCTACCCACTATTATGATATAATATTTTGGGATTTTTGGAAATTTTTGTCGAATTTTATACTGATCATAACATAGAGTTCTAGTGTAAATTCGGTATTGACGAAATTGCCCTTTTCATTGATAAAATGAGTTTTACATGTCATTTTGATACCAAACCTTTTCCTACTGATTTCATATGTTAAATAAAATATTTTAAGCATTAGAGACTGATCAAAACTTCAAAATTTTATAAACATTTCAAATATCGACAAATACCGACTTTTACGCTTATTAAGCGCATAATATGGTTTAAAACCATATTTAACGCCTAAGACTTATTACCTATTGATGTTATAAGCAAATTTTTATACTTTAACATTAAATAAAAGTCTTGAACTCAGATTTCCAAATTTGACCCTTAAAGCGTATGTGAAATGACTAAAATGCCCCTACGGTGCATAGTTTGGCCATTAATGATAAGTTTCACATATGTGTGATATCTTACTGATGTAACTTGTTAAAATAAATATTTTTACTGATTGTTTTAGACCAGAACCTTAGATTGCCATTTAACCTCTTTTATAAACTTTAAAATGACCAAAATACCCCTACGGGGCTTAAATTGGTTTTAAATTCGTTTTGGGCATAATGGAAGATATCCTACTGATATCATAACATATTTAAAGCATATTAACTTGAGGAACCTGTACATGACTCATTTGGTTACCCGTTATGCATATTCGCGTTCGGTAAGGTTTATGTAACTAGTTTGCATAAATTAACCGGAACGGGTCAAACCTTATCATTTTTACTTCAAAATCCAGAATGTGTTTAGTTTACCCATTTTATACAAGTCTTCATACTTGTTGGGTCTAAATCACATTCTAATCCGGCCTTCGCTTAATCTTGCGTTTTGAACCGTAAACCCTTCTTTAAAACTAACCGGTCTAAGTTATAACTTAAATAAGACCCGTTAGAAATCTAATAGGTTATTAAAACCTTCGTTCCAGATTAGGAGTCCAGTAAAAGCTACTTGTACTTGCTGATTTGATATACGGCTGAGAATAAAATTATATTTTAGGTCAGGTAAATACTTTTAACTTATTTTCCGTTATACGGGCTTGGGATACGGTATTATAATAATACCGCTTGGTCGGGTATGAAATCATTTAATCGGATTGTGATTAATAAATTTACATAACCCGTTTTAATCTGTTTTGTTTGATACAATGCCTTTGGGGGGTTAATGACCGTGTCCTGGATATCCTCGGCTCATTCATTTAAAATGGCCACGACTTAAGCACGGGGTGTAGGCATACACCTGACAGTTGCGTATGTATAAACGGTATCTCACTCGTGAGGAAACTCCTTGTGGGCCTATACTTGTGGTGTGTCTATTAATCTTATACCGGCTCTTCTATTCTGGTCCTGAACGGACGACAAACATATAAATCTGTATACAAGATTATTTTTAAATAATTGTCCCAAGTTATAAAAGATTTTATGCCTTGCGCATCCAAACCAATTTTATAAATACTTTTCAAAAGAGTCAGTTAATTGTATTTACCAGTGTAAAGTGACGTATTTTTCAAAAAGATTAAGTGTAGGTACTACGCGTAATGGCTGGATACTCCTAGTATTAAATAAAGAGTCTTGCAAGCTTTTTAATACTTAATGTCTGTTGAACATTATTTTCTTTCAGTTTTAGATCCGCCTGTAGATCCACTTACAAACGTTGTGTAATATTTTATTATACTTTCAATTCGGTTTGTATTATTATTTTAGACTTCCGCTGTGCATTAAACTGTGATTAATTGTCTATAATGATATCAAATACGTCACGATACTCCCCACCGGGCCCATCGGTAATACGTGGAAATATCCGGGTGTGACAGGTTGGTATCAGAGCCAACATTGAGTAAATTAAACACTAGCCTTTTGTGTTTAATCTCAATGACACAGTTGCACATTCCTCGAATTCCGAGTCTTGGCAAAGGACTTAGGATTAATCCTAATTTTAATTGTTTTTGTCTTTTGTCGTTTTCTTTTGTTTTGACAGGTTCTAAAAGACAAAATGCCGCCACGTGTAAGAGGTAGAGGTGGAAGAGGAAAGGCACCAATGACTGCAAGAAATGACCATGAAGCCGGGCCATCCCATCGACGAACACCATCGGCGAACCTTAGCTCTAGTCCTCACGAGGATTGGAGAACTTATTTAGAGCCTGCGAGACACTCTGTCTCGCTCAGTTCATCACCATCTTATCATGATTCATTCGGGCTGCATCAGAACAACGAGTCCGACCATTCTCACCATTCCTTCAAACCGTTGCAGCGATTGGGTTCGCACCGTGCCTTCCAAGACCCGACCCCATACTTCCATAGCCGGTTCAATCCAATGAACCAGGTACAAGAACCAGAGGGTCCCAACCCTTTGGGACCAGTTGATCATTATCCTAAGATGCAGGATATGGAGATGGACGAGGATCCAGACCCACCGACCGGGACGCCGACGCATCCTATCGACATATCTAGCGGATCATCATTTAATGGTTCGCCTTACAGGGGCCCTGAAATTTTTGTTGAAAGATGGGTCACATACAAGTGGGAGTACACTCCCCCTCACAACCCACCTCCACAACAGCAGGATCCCTCAGAGGATCCGCATTTCCAGGCAGTCACGCCACCACCACCGCCACAACCAGAACAACAATTGCCTCCAGAACCACCGAGGCGAAGAAGATTAGGTGCACGGATGTCCGTGCGTGGGGGATTTCATTTCAGCACCCCCAACACTCCAGCAACAGCAACTACCCGCCATTGTACGAAGACCCGCAAATGGGTGGGCCTTCGAACCCAGTTTCGAAAGTCGACTCTGCTCCAGTCGCACCACCACTACCGCCCATGGGTTATGAAAACCCAATTCCTTCTTACCCCAGTGCAGTAGCGTATAACCCGTTTGAGCAGCAAGCTTATTCGTGTTACAATTACAACAATGCCCCTGCCGTCGACCCATACCTCGAAGCGGCAAACTACAATGCTCTCTACCCTGGAGGACCCTTTTCAGCTACATACCCAACTGGGTACCCAGCGTATGGGTATCAATACTCACCACCTCCTCAACCGCAACAGCAGCAGCCGCCACAGATCCAGCCACCGCAGCAGCAAGAAATCCTTCAACGGTTGCACGAGGTGGAGCAACAGGTTCAGGAGGAGCGTAGAAGCCGCCGGGGTCTACTTAAGGGTTTGGCAAATCTGATAAAGGGGAAGAAGAAGAGGGATTATTGAAATTCCTTATTTATTTGATTTGTAATTTTTTTACTTTCAATTAAGTCCCTATGTGGACATTTTATTTATGTACTTGGTCCCTGCGTGGACTTATCTTTCTTATTTTTGTCCCTGCGTGGACAATGTTATTTCTTTAAAAGTCCCGTTTAGGGCAGTTATGTACTTCTTTCAATTTATGGAATGTTTTATTTTAAAATTCATTTGTCATTATATACATGAATATATTGTATGCAATAAATCAAAATATCACTTCCATTTTAAATTTGATCTGCCAATAAAATATTAAAAGAAATCTTGAAGGTATAACCTAGCCCATATGTCATTTTAGACATGGCCCTGATGGTAAAACCTTTTTAAGATTCAAATCCTTGTTAACATCCGAAAACATGTTAGCACTCCTGAAAAATGTGATTCGATAAAATCACACTAGTCATCCTTGTATTGGATTTTTCCAATTCCTTATTCTTACCTGATTTAAATATCCATTAGTGATGAAGTGCCTACGGGCCATATTCATTGTCCAATAAGACAAAAGACAGTTGTAGTCTACGACTCCCTATCAAGAAAAGGTGATGAACTATGTTCAAACCTTAATGCCTCGATCTTATAAGATCATGACTTATAATTTAAAACTGTCCTTGTGACTAGGCCTTTTGTGCCACTCTAATATCTTTAATGATTTATATCTGAGGATAAATTGTAATAAAAATCCCAAATAAATATGACTAACAAATTAACCAATATGGTTTATATTTACCATGGTTAATGAATCATCGAAAATGATGATTCCAAAATAAACCTCTAAATAAAATATTGTCAATTATTTTACAGCAATCAAGCCTCAGCATATCTGAATCAGAAGAGGTTAACAGTCATCCTAGGGAGAGAAATGATACCACCAAAATTAATGTAGCTGGTGCAGATTTACAAGAAATGATAGATAATGCTGTCACCCGAGCCATGGACAGACAGTTCAAAGAATCAAGTGGTACTCGTAGCAGGACCCAATCTGTACCTCATACAAAACCACCTTCCAAGTCACACGCATCTCATAAGGACGGTTCTCATCATTTGTCGAATCGGAGAAGCATTCGATCCAAGCGAACCGTGCTCAATCAGGAGCCACGTGTTAAGACCTGCTCTTATTATAGCTTCGTCTCTTGCAAGCCAAGAGACTTTACCGGAGAAAAAGGAGCCATTGACTGTATGAACAAGCTAGATGAAATGGATACTGTGGTTGATATCAATGGTTGTGCGGAACAAGACATTGTGAAGTTTATTTCACAATCATTTAAAGGTGAAGCTTTAGCTTGGTGGAGGTCGTTAATCCAAGTTACAGGGAAGATTCCGTTGTATAACTTGTCTTGGGATCAATTTGTTGCATTGATCAGGGAGAATTTCTGTCCTCAGCATGAGGTGGAAAGGATTGAACCGACTTCTTGACTCTGGTCACGAGGAACTTGGATTGTCAGGCGTATCTTACAAGTTTCAACACCATGTCCCGATTGGTTCCTTATTTGGTCACACCGGAACCGAAGCGCATAGCTCGTTTTATTGGAGGTCTAGCTCCAGAAATCAAGGGAAATGTGAAAGCATCCAGACCTACCACCTTTAGGTCAGTGGTTGATCTATCTTTATCTCTTACACTCGATGCGATTAGGCAAAGTTCGCTTAAGAATTCTGATGAAGGAAAGAGGAAACGTGAGGATGAGAACTTACGTCGTTCTGACAAGAAACGAAAGGGAAACTCAGATCATAGGAAGAGTTCTGGGTTTAAAAAGGACAACCAACAGTCGGGTGAGAAACCCAAATGTAAAACCTGCCAGAAACATCATTTTGGGAAGTGTAGATTCGAGTCGAAATCGCAGTCGCAGTCAAAGCCTAATGGATGTGGGATCTGCAAGTCCAAAGAGCATAAGACTTTGGATTGCAAGAAAATGAAAGATGCAACCTGTTATGGTTGCAACGAAAAGGGGCACACAAAGACTAATTGTCCTAAAATCCAAAGAAGCCCGAGGAGGCTAAGAAGACTAATGCTCGAGTCTTCCAGATGAATGCTCAGGAAGCAGTTCAGAACGACAATGTGATAACAGTTACTTTTCTTATCAATGATGTTTATGCTAGAGTGTTGTTTGATTCTGGTGCAAACAAGTCTTTTGTAGACAATAAATTTTGTAAATTAATTAAATCTGCCTGTTAAAACTCTAAGCATAAAGTATGAAGAAGAATTGGCCGATGGTTCTATAGAGACTGCTTCAACCGTTTTAGATGGATGTTTTATATCCATTAAGAATCACTCTTTTCCACTATCTTTGCTTCCGTTGAAATTGACAGGATTCGACATAGTGATAGGCATGGATTGGTTGTCTCGTAATCAAGCCCAAATTATATGTGATAAGAAACAAGTGGTTATCAACACTCCTTATGGTGAATCATTAACAATTCAAGGGGATACGCAGTACGGATTACCTAAGCAAGTGTCTATGCTTAAAGCATCGAAGTGTTTGAAGAAAGGTTGTGTCATTTACATGGCACAGGTAACCATTGATGAACCAAAGCCCAAGATCAAAGACATCCTGGTTATTTCTGAATATCCAGACGTTTTTCCTGAAGAACTACCTGGTTTACCTCCAGACAGACAAGTGGAATTCAGGATCGATATTATTCCTGGAGCAGCACCAGTTGCAAGAGCACCTTATCGGTTGGCACCGACTGAGATGAAAGAATTAAGGACTCAGTTGGATGATTTGTTGAAAAAGGGATTTATTCGACCTAGCTCGTCCCCTTAGGGAGCACCGATTCTGTTTGTGAAGAAAAAGGATGGATCAATGCGTCTATGCATTGATTATCGCGAGCTGAATAAAGTATAAGGTAACAATCAAGAACAGATATCCATTGCCCAGGATCGACGATTTGTTCGATCAGCTTCAAGGAGCAAGTTACTTTTCAAAGATCGATCTATGGTCAGGTTATCACCAGTTGAAGGTCAGAAACGATGACGTGCACAAGACCGCATTCATAACACGTTATGGTCACTATGAGTTCTTAGTGATGCCTTTTGGGCTCACTAATGCACCAGCAACATTCATGGATCTCATGAATCGCGTTTGTAAAACGTATCTAGACAAGTTTGTCATTGTCTTTATCGATGACATACTCATTTATTCAAGGAATCAAGCTGATCATGAAAGACATCTCCAGTGTATCCTTAAACTTCTGCAGCAAGAGAAGCTCTACGCCAAGTTTTCCAAATGTGAGTTTTGGCTTCGAGAAGTCCAATTTCCTGGACATGTGGTAAGCGAGCAAGGTATCCAGGTGGATCTTGCCAAAATTGAAGCGATTATGAATTGGAAAGCGCCTAAGACACCTACAGAAATTCGTAGCTTCTTGGGTTTAGCAGGATACTGATGTGCACAAAATGCAACATATAAATTACATCAAATGTGGCATAAAAGTAACCCTTTTTTAGTACTAATGTTGGAAAAAGTGTGTTTTTGTCTTCCTTTTGTATTTTCAGGATTAAATGAGCTCAAATGAACAAAAGAAGCAAAAACGCAGCTAAATCTAACATAAATACAAGAAAAGGAACAAACGTGGCACGCCCGACCCCCTCCCCGACAACATCTTCCCAAGCAAAAACAAGAGAACAGAAGGATGAACACGCCCCGTGCTCAGTGAGCACGGGGGCGTGCCCAAGTGTCAGCAGAAAAGACAAAGCTGTAGAAGCTTCTATCACCCACCACGGGGGCGTGCCCAGCGGACACGGGGCCGTGGTCAACTCTAAGATTCGCAGAATCTGGGGAAATCTTGATAGTACAGATACGCTTCTGCACACGGGGGCGTGGTCAACTAATGCAGACAAACTGCAATTAATGAAGAAAGAGAAGGAAGGTGGACACGGGGCCGTGACCGAGTCTCTGTTCAGCCTATAAATAGGGGTGCTTGGCTCATTTGCAAACCATCCCTTGGCACACCACCTCTCTCACACTTCACCCACCACCCACCACCATCACAACACCATCATCCACCACCATCATCCATTGTCCATCATAGAGTGTGTGAGTCATCTCGGGATCCAAGATTGATCGTAAGAGTTCTTGACAATCAAAGGCCATGTTTGCCTAAGTCTCTTACATCACTTGGTGAAGACAAGTGTCTAGTGTAATACTTTTTATTTTTAATCTTTTTGCACTTTTTATTTGGTTATGTATTAATGACTTTAATAACTAGTTTCTTATGTTGAAGGTGATTCTTCCTTATCGTTTGTCCGTGGTGTCTTGGCATTATTTTACTGTCTATATAAAATAAAAGATTTTCACCATTCATATCTCCACGGTCTATATGGAGATATGTTGGTTACCTGGTCGGGGGTTAAGGGAACGGTTTGGTAAGAGTCTTGCCTTGTTCAGTGTATAGATCCTGCAAGGACCTGGGTGAAATTTAGTAGGACCTCCTTCAATACCCACCGGTATTAGATGGCGGGGGTCCAAACTCTTTGATCCCCTCATATGTAAGCTACTATTAAAACTTTAACCCGACTACTTAGGACTATATCCCTGCTGACTCAGACTACTTAGCCGAGGGTAACGTCACCTTCAAAAGAGGGGCCTACCACATTATGCATTAATAACTTAATTAATTATCTTTCAATAATCCGACCCTTTAGGATTGTATCCTTGCTGACTCAAACTACTGGGTTGAGGGTAACGTCACCTTCAAAAGAGGGGGCCTACTACAATAACTAAGATAATCTCTTAAAAAGTGCAAAAGTGCGGAAATAATCAAAGGTTACACTAAACACGAGTCGGACCAAGTGATTCATCTTGTCTATCTGTTTTATTTTTATTTTATTTTTCAGCATTTTAGTTAGTTTTTATTTTACTTGTTTAAAAACCTTTTTCTAAACTTTTGATTTGATTGGATAAACCGGTATTAAAAGCTCTTGTGTCCTTGGACGACCTCGGTATCTTACCAACACTATACTACGCTCACGATGGGTGCACTTGCCCATATGTGTGTTTGGTGTTAGTATAATATCGTGTTTTATAAATTTAAAACTTGACTAACGTGTAAAAAGGGCTTAAAATATACTTAAATATATATCACACCACACACGCATCAAGTTTTTGGCGCCGTTGCCGGGGACACAAGGATTTTAAGAAAGCTTAAAATCGACGGCCTAATCAGTTTTTCAAAACCTTTTTAAAACGCGCGCATTTTTCTTCATTTTAGTTAGATTTTGCATTTACAGTAGCCTAAACACGGGGCCGTGCTCACTGAAGACGCCCCGTGCTCAACGAAATCAGTAACTTTAATTAAAACGCCCAGATACAGATTATGTACACAGGGCCGTGTCCACTGAACATGGGGCCGTGTCCAGCCTCTGTTTTCGTTTTTATTTTTGCTTTCTGGTCTCGAGACTTTGTTGTGGTCTGCTGAGTGATTCTTATGGATCAATACTCAGGAGGTTACAACTACACCTATGAGGAGGATGATTATAGGGAAGATTATTGCACTAATTGTGGTAACCAACACTCGGTACAATATTGTAACTTATTTCAACCGTCCACTTCATACACCTATTATGAGGAGCCCAGGTACGAGCCATCAACTTCATACACATCCTATGAAGACCAAAGGTATGAACCTCCTCCCTCATACTCATATTTTGATGAACCAAGGTATGAGCCTTCATACTCATACTTTGAGGAGCCAAGATATGAGCCACCACCGCATATGAGTATTATGAAGAATAAAATTATGACCCTTATCCATCATATACTTACAATGAAGAACAATGGTGTGAACCATCTACTTCATATGGGTATTATGAGGAACAAAGGATCAAACAACCGGATTCAAGCTTTGAAAATCCCGATCCTTACTCTATCACCGAAGTGACCGATAGGATATTAGAACACCTTAAAACTATCGAGCGCTACATAAAAGAATCTCGCGCAAGGGAAGAGGAGTCCCGCGCAAGAGAAGAATTAACTTGTAATAAAGAAGAGATAGTTGAAGATGTAAAAATGGAAGAACAAATAAGTGAAAAACCGACACATGAGTTAAACAACGAAAAAGGTGAGTCCGTTAATGTTAAAATCCAAGAAGAGTCTAATTTTGAAGAAATTAATCTCTTGTCACCTTCTTTTGAAAATCATTGTTTAGTACCCACTCATGCTAAGTTTTTAAAAGAGTTAAACACTAACACTAAAATTGACGAAACGGTAAGCATTAAGTTAACTAATGATCAAACCTCGCTAATAAAAGAAGACCCATTTGAAATCAACATTACACCGGTTCCATGTTTTTTTCAAAATTCATTTATTAGTAATGTCACAATTGATAAAGATCTTTGTGTTAACATAATGCCCAACTACATTTTCGAAAAATTAAGTATTAGTGATTTTTCTCCACTTCAAATACCCATTTTTCTATCTAATCGGAAAATAATAAAATCAATCGGTGTAGTTGAGGATGTCTTGGTTCAAACAAATCAAATGGTAATCCCAACCGACTTTGTCATCCTCGATGACGCTCCTCTAGTGTTGGGACGACCCTTTGTAAAAACTCACGAAGCTTTGAAAAACCGAAAGTACAACAATCTATCTATTCAATTAGGGGCATTTAAAAAGAGTGTCGATCTAGAGCGGTCAATGAAATATCCATTAGGCAATAATGACCCCCTAATTGAAGATGAAGATGAACCACCCGATACAAGTGAAAAGATTGACCACTTTGTTGAAGAAGAGGTCGCCATAGAACAAACTTTTAAAGTTCTTGATCAAGATGAGCAACCAAATAAGGAGTCTCCTAAAGACCCACCTCTTGAGCTCAAAGAACTTCCGAAAGGTTTGGAATATGCTTTTTCTAGACAAAGATGGTAAATCACCTGTAATTATTTCGTCTAAATTAAGTAGTTTAGAAAAAGAAAAATTAATTAATCTTTTGAAAAAACACAAAAATGCGATTGCTTGGAAGCTTGTAGATATTAAAGGAATAAGTCCTTTCATGTGCACGCACAAAATTTTAATGAATGATGACTACAAATCGGTAATACAACCACAACGAAGAGTAAATCCAAATGTCCAAGAAGTGGTTAAAAACAAAGCCATCAAATTACTTGACGCTGGACTTATTTATCCTATCTCCGATAGTCCTTGGGTAAGTCCCGTCCAAGTAGTTCCAAATAAAGGAGGTATGACGGTAATAACTAACGAAAAGAATGAATTAATACCAACGAGAACCGTCACAGGATGGAGGGTATGTATAGATTATAGACGGTTAAATGAAGCAACAAGGAAATATCACTTTCCTTTGCCCTTCATTGACCAAATGTTGGAAAGATTATCCGGTTATAAATTTTATTGTTTTTTGGATGGTTTTTCAGGTTACTTTCAAATACCGATAGCACCCGAAGACCAAGAAAAGACAACCTTCACATGTCCCTATGGAACTTTTACTTATCAACGCATGCTATTTGGTCTATGTAATGCCCCCGCAACCTTCCAATGTTGCATGGTAGCCATCTTCCATGACATGATAGAAAAGACAATGGAAGTCTTCATGGACGACTTTTCTATCTTTGGGGATTCATACGACCAATGCCTCGATAACCTTGAATGAATGCTATCCCGATGTGAGGAAACTAACCTCGCCCTTAATTGGGAAAAACGCCATTTCATGGTAACGGAGGGAATAGTACTCGGTCATAAAATCTCAAGCGAAGGAATGGAGGTTGATCGAGCCAAAATAGACACTATTTCTCGATTACCACCCCCATCCTCCGTTAGAGCAATCAGAAGTTTCCTAGGGCATGCCGGATTTTATAGGAGGTTTATCAAAGACTTTTCTAAAATTTCAAGGCCTCTAACAAAATTACTTGAAAAAGATGCCCCTTTCATCTTTGACAAGAATTGCAATCAAGCATTTCTAACACTCAAGGAAATGCTAGTCAATGCACCTATCATGATAGCGCCTGATTGGAAATTTCCTTTCGAAATCATGTGTGATGCAAGTGACTTTGCAGTTGGAGCTGTCTTGGGACAAAGAAAAGAAAAGCATTTTCACCCAATTTATTATGCTAGTAAAACACTTAACGATGCACAAGAAAATTACACAACAACTGAAAAAGAGTTACTAGCTGTGGTATTTGCTTTTGATAAATTTCGTTCTTATCTTGTTCTTTCTAAAACAATAGTCTACACAGATCATGCAGCCATTCGATATCTCTTCAAAAAGCAGGACGCCAAACCACGTTTGATTCGGTGGATTTTACTCTTCCAAGAATTTGATATTGAAATCAAAGATAAAAGAGGAGCAGAAAACACTGCAGCGGATCATCTTTCACGCTTAGAAGACCCGGCTTTGAAGGCAACCAGGGACGAGCAAATCAATGAAAAATTTCCAACGGAGTCCCTAGAAATGGTGGAATACAGAGAAGAACCATGGTACGCCGACTATGCTAACTACCTAGCTAGCGGTATAGTCGCCAAAGGTTGGCCACATCATCAAAGAACGAAATTCTTTGCTGATGTAAAGCATTATTTTTGGGAAGATCCTTATCTTTTCAAAATGTGTGCCGACCAACTCATCCAACGGTGCGTACATGGTAGCGAAGCACGAAGAATTCTCCGCCATTGTCATGAAGGTCCATACGGAGGACATCATGGTGCCGCTAGTACCGCACGAAAGGTATTTGATTCAGGGTTTTATTGGCCTACCATTTACAAAGACGCCCAAAGTCTTGTCAAGACATGTGATGCTTGCCAAAGAACAGGTAATATTTCTTCCAAAAACGAAATGCCACAAAATGG
This sequence comes from Helianthus tuberosus, assembly GCA_030545235.1. Lineage (NCBI taxonomy): Eukaryota > Viridiplantae > Streptophyta > Magnoliopsida > Asterales > Asteraceae > Helianthus > Helianthus tuberosus. The sequence goes on along the minus strand of CM060390.1, from coordinate 123,024,031 downwards.
CATTCTTGTTTGTGAAATTTTTGATGTGTGGGGACTCGACTTTATGGGACCTTTCCCATCGTCAAAAGGAAACACGTATATACTTGTGGCAGTAGATTACTTGTCTAAATGGGCCGAGGCCGAGGCACTTCCAACAAATGATGGAAGAGTCGTGGTAAGATTTCTGAAAAAATTATTCTCTCATTTTGGAACACCTAAAGCATTAATAAGTGATAGAGGTACCCATTTTTGCAATCATCAACTTGAAATTTTTTTAACAAGATATGGGGTCTATCACCGGGTCTCAACAGCATATCACCCTCAAATAAACGGACAAGCCGAAGTGACTAATAGAGGTTCAAAACGAATACTTGAAAAAATCGTAGGGTTAAATAAAAAGGAATGAGCCGATAAATTAGATGATGCTTTATGGGCTTTCCGAACTGCTTATAAAACAACAATAGTTACAGCCCCATATAAGCTCGTCTATGGAAAAAGCTGTCATTTACCGGTAGAAATAGCACACAAACCCTACTGGGCAATTAAAAATGTAAACTTAGATTTAGAATTTGCCGGTAGAAATCGATTTTGTTAATTAAATGAATTAGACGAATTAAGGAATTATGCATACTCTAACTCTGAAATTTATAAGGAAAGAATGAAAAACTTGCATGACAAACATATTAAACCTAATGAATTTCGAGTAGGAGATCAAGTTCTATTGTTTAATTTACGAATTCGACTATTCCCTGGTAAATTAAAGTCTAGGTGGTCAGGACCTTTTTCCATTACCCATTGTTGGGATTGAACCCTACCAGAGGAACAGATAATTAAAGCCAAAACTGGATCAGAGCAGTGGATCTAGAATAAGCAGATGTTATATATACAAGTTTCTCCCCTTGAAAGTGGTTTCAACATCTGCTGACCTCCTATCTACTGATCGTACAAACTACTGATCTACAAACTGCTGATCAACTAAAAGCCTGATGGAAGACTAAAGCTCTGCTGCTCAATCTACTGCCTTGAGTCAAGCTCTGCTGATCCAGACAAGTACTGCTGGGTTCACATCAGTGGAAGGATGCAGAAGTTGTTTAGATGTCTTTATGTAATGAAATGTAATAACAGTAGTTAGTATAGCAGAGGTTGTATAGATCAGAGGTTAGAGTTTGTTAGGAGGTTAGATGTCACTTTCATGGTGACTCCAGCTTAGATGCCTCAGTGGTTTGCTCGTGCCCATAAATAGAACAGTGCTCTGTACTGTTCTATTAGCTCTTTGCAAAATCTTCTTCCTGCACGAACAAACACTGTGAGCTCAGGCTGAGGGGGAGTTTGTATTCAGACATTGCATTGTAATCGTTATTGAAATAAATTCAATCTTTCGGTTCTTTGTCGAAAATGTTTGATTAAAGCAATTCTCTCGTTTGATTGTATGCAAAGTTTGTTTCCATCTTAATTCCGCTGCACAACTCATTCATCTTCATCTTAATTCAAACGTAAAATACAATCAAAACCAAACTCAGATCCTAACAATTGGTATCAGAGCTTGGACAGTCAAATTTGATTTAACAATCATTTTGACATAAATAGTTCAGCTCATAATCGTTGATACTGATAGTTTGTTCGTTTGTTGAAAAACAGAGTAAGGTTTAATCACCATCAAAGTTGATTAATCAGTACCTGTAAAACAACCAGGATGACGTCACAATCACAAGATGATAAGAATAACATTGGTTCTATTTTCAAACCACCTATGCTTAAACGTAATGAATACAACATCTGGGAGAGAAGGATGAGTCACATCCTTGCTCAACAGAACACTGGATATTGGAGGTCTGTTGTTTTTGGTCCCCATGTTCCTATGGTGCCAAGTGCTGAGGATGCAAAGAAGTTCGTTCCTAAACCAACTGAAAACTATACTGAAACTGATTTTCAAAAGTTCGAACTCGATGCCAAAGCATTTAGCATCATAGCATCTGCATTACCAAATGAAATCTATGCTGGACTGTTACACTGTAACAGTGCCAAAGAGCTATGGGATGCACTGAAGGAACAGTTTGGGGGAACAGAAGAAGTCATTGAAAACAATAGGGAAATTCTGAATCAGCAGTATGAAACATTTTGTCACATCAAGGGTGAATCACTGACTCAGCAATTTGAGCGATTCAGTTGTCTCATTAGTGAACTAAGGCTTGTTAAAGTAACATTTCCAAATTCAACTCAAAATAGCAGGTTCCTTAGGTCACTACCAGAAAAATGGGATACCATAGCTTTTGTCACTAGAAACTCTGCTGAGTTCAAAGATCTGACCCTGACCCAACTTCATGGTAGACTCCTGACCTATGAAAGGGAGTTGAACCAGAAAAAGAAGTTGCAAGAGTCTGGCAAAGTTGCTGATGATTATTCATTCGGTAGCACAACTCTTTTTGGTCAAGAAGAATCTGGTAGCAGTGGTAAGGATCGGGGTTATGATCACTTTATTGATATAACTGCTGGTGGAAATTTTAACAACCCTGATCCTCACTCTGCAAATTATGCTTTTACTGCAAATTGTGAAAACCAGATGTCAGATAATTTGTGCTTTGAACTCAATGATTTGCAACACTTTGATCCCACTGACTTAGAAGAGATGGACATTTTGCATCAATTGGCTTTGCTTAGTGTAAGAACAAGCAAATTCTACAAAAGAACAGGGAGAAAATTCCCAGGGTTACATGGGAATTTAAGGGTGGGGTTGGATAAATCAAAAATCAAGTGTTACAAGTGCAATAGGCTAGGTCATTTTGCTAGGGAATGCAGGAGTCAAACTACTGGTCCTATAATCACTCATCCCAGCTCAAACCATAGACCACAAAATCAAAGCACTGTTCACTATACCCAATATACCCCTGCAGCTCATGTTAACACTGCTCACTATGCTGTAACCCCTGTGCCTGTGCATTATGTCCAAACCACTGTTCCACAAATTTAGTATGTTCAAACCCCTGTCCCTCAGGCACAAGTGCAACCTATTGCACCTCAAACAGCTGCTCCAGCAGTGGTACAACCAGATCAGCAAAGCTTCTTCACTCAAGGCTTTGTTGACTGGAGCAGCATGCCTGATGAGCTTGGTGATGAAAATTTTGCACTCTATGCTTTTAATGAACCTTCTAATGATAAATTTTGTTTGATGGAATTAGAGTCAATACCAGAGGGGGTAGAAACTGAAGGTGAACAGCTAAGTGCTAAAACAGTGGATGAGGTGACTGAAGCAGTGATTACTGCAGTTGCTGGTGAACTGCTGCTGGGAGAAAATTCAGAAACCCGAATTGAACCACTGACAGATCCCTGGTCCAAAGAAGACAAGGAAGAAGAGGAAGAAGAGAGAGCAGGTGAGAAAGAAGTAAGAGCTGATGATGAAGAAAATCATCAATGTGATTGTGCCATGATGGCTGCTGCCAAGGTATCACCTCAAGTTCTTGAAAAACTGTGTTCAGACAAGTGCATTATTGCATTTGCTAACATCAAAGAGGTAAATGAAAACCTTAGGGATAAAATCTTAACTGATGAAGTCAAATTTGAAAAGTCATTAAAAGAGCTTAGAAACAAATTGGCTGAAAAAGATAAAGAGATCAGCAGTCTCAAAGAGGAGCAAAGCATAACCAAAACTCAACTCCAAACTATGGTAGAAAAATACCAAGTTTGCAAAAAGGAGTTAGAGTACACCCAAATCACATGTGAAAAATGGGTGGAATCCTGCAAAGGATATGAGGTAATGCTTGAAAAACAGATTAAAAGCAATGTGAAATTTGGTGTTGGTTATAGAAAATATGATGATGAAAACACTGCTTTTGAAAAATCTGTTCAAACCACTGATGTAACCACTGAGTTCATCCCCACAAACAAGAATGGCCAAGAAGTGAAAATCACTGATAAACTTGGGAACAAAATCACACTTGACAGACCAATGGGATCCTCTACTTTTGAGGAGATTGAGAAATACCAGTTTATACCCACTTGGTCTGATGAGTGTGACATTCTTGAAAATTTTAAATCCATGGATTTCACAACCACTGATGGTGTCAAAGCTCCAAAAGCAAAAGTCATTCCTCTCAAGGACATCCCAGCAGAGGTTAAAAACTCTGCTGAAAAGGAGTCTGAAAAGAGAAAGAAGAGAGAAAAGATCAAAAATCTGTTTTGTGAATTTTGTGAAAAAAGGAATCATCTAACAAAAGATTGTTTCCATTTAAAAGCATATGATTTAAACAAAACAAGTATCATTGTACCTGCTGAAAGCTGCACCATCTGTGGTAAACCAAACCACAAAACTCAAGAATGTGTGTATCTCAAGAAATATGATGTGAAAAAGAATGAGTACACTGCAAAAACATCCTTGAGTTCATCAACATCATCTGTCAAATTCACCAAGAACCAACCACTGTTTGTGCCAGTTCAAACAGCTGTCACAAAACAGCTGAACCAAACATCTGTCAAATGAGATGTTCAGGTGACTGATGCACCCCCTGCCAATCAATACAGAAGAGGTAAGGGACAACCACCATACCCTAGGGTCCCACACGTTTATGAGGCTTACAAAAAACCCTCAAAACCAAGAATGAACCGGAATCCCTTTGGGTATCAACATATCATTGGGCAAGACCCCCAACAGTGGTTAGAGAAAATATGTTCCAAAAATGTCCAAACACCTGATCTAACCACTGCCCAATCATCTGAACTTAACCAAGACACTGCTGAGACCCCATCCAAAGCCATATTGGCTTTGGATACCTTAATGAACTAATCCTTTACTTCATGTGCAGGGAGCTTCTGCATGCTTAGATAGTCTTTGGTATGTAGATAGTGGAGGCTCCAGGCACATGACAGGATGTAGAGCCCTTCTCAAAGATTTCAAAACTCATGGAGGGGGTGATATATCCTTTGGCAATAATAGTAAAGGAAAGGTTCTAGGGTCTGGTACTGTTCATTCTGGTAATGTTAAGTTTGAAAATGTCAATCTAATTGACAATCTAAAATTCAACCTTCTGAGTGTGTCCCAAATGAGTGACAAAGGGTTTGGGTCATTCTTCACAAAAGATTGTTGTAGGATTGTTGGACCAGAAATGGTTAAAAAGATTGAAGAAATAATAAAAACTGGAAAAACTAAACTTGTTGCTCAAACAAGTGGCAATGTTTATGTTGTTGATATGTCAAAAGAGTGTCCCAGAGCTGATGCATGTCTGTTCTCAGCTGCCTCTAACAAAGAGACAGAACTTTGGCACAGGAGACTGGGGCACAAAAATCTCAAGACAATCACAGAAATTTCAAAAAATGGCCTTGTAAGAGGCTTGCCACAAAAATTGTTTTCATGTCCTGAGCATTGTGTTTCCTGTTTAAAAGGAAAACAACATAAAAGCTCTTTTAAGTCAATTGAAGAGTCCAAAACAACCCAGTGTTTGCAAATGCTGCACATGGATGTGTTTGGCCTAGTTCAAGTCATGAGTCTCAAGAAAAAGAGATATTGTTTGGTTATTATTGATGACTTCTCTAGGTTTACATGGACTTTCTTTTTACACTCAAAAGATGAGACTGCAGGCATTTTGCAAGACTTTGTGACACAGGTTGAAAAGCAATTTGACCTTCCAGTAAAAGTCTTCAGGAGTGACAATGGCACAGAATTCAAAAATAAGGAGTTGGATGCCTTCTGTGTGAAGAAAGGGATTGTAAGGCAGTACAGCATCCCTAGAACACCAGAGAAAAATGGGGTAGTTGAAAGAAAGAACAGAACTTTGATTGAGGCTGCCAGAACTATGCTTGCTGATTCAGGTTTGCCATTAACTTTTTGGGCAGAGGCAGTAAACACTGCTTGCTATGTCCAAAACAGAGTCTTAATAAACCCCAGGCATAAAAAGACTGCTTATGAAATTCTGTATAAAATCAAACCATTGATCTCATACTTCAAGGTATTTGGCTGCCCATTCTTTATTTTGAATTTAAAAGATTCCATCTCAAAATTTGCAGCCAAAGTAGATTGTGGTTATCACTTGGGATACTCAACCACTGCCAAGGCCTACAAAGTGTTTAATACATGGACCAAAGCAGTGGAGGAGACCTTGAATGTAAAGTTCAATGAACTTTCATCAATGAAAATCCCAGCAAATCCTGCAGATTTGTTTGATCTTGAAAAATTCACTTTTGAAAACATTGCTGTCAAGACTAACAGTGCAGGTCCATCAGAGGATTCAATACCGGATTATGGGTATGCAATCATCATCCCTCAAAAGTCTGCCACAATGGGAAAGGCATCAGTTGTTCAAAACAGCTGTCAAAGCTCAACCACTGCTACCTCAACAGTTGTTGACCAAAGTAGCCCATCAACCACTGCTTCCACATCGTCAAACACTGCTGACAAAAGTCCCCAAACAGTGGATAAAAGTCAGCATGTGTCCTCACCATTACCTCCTATTCCACCACCTTTTGAATCCACTGCTGGGTCATCAAAGTCACCAGCAGTGGTTAGATCAGATGATACACATTTGCAGCCTTCACCAACAAATGCCATCATACCATACCAAGGAGATTTAATCTTCTTGAGATCTCATCCACCTGATCAAATTATTGGCAACATCAATGAAGGGGTGCTCACAAGAAGCCAAACCCAAAACATTTGTCTTTTTGCTGGTTTTCTATCACTCCATCAGCCAGTCAAGTACCAAGAGGCACTGAAAGACAACAGCTGGGTAGAATCCATGCAAGAAGAGCTCTAACAGTTTAAAAGACAACAAGTATGGGAGCTTGTACCACTGCCAAAAGATGTAAGTCCCATTGGCACAAAGTGGGTCTTCAAAAACAAAACTGATGAAAGGTGCATTGTTGTCAAGAATAAAGCATGGCTTTTGGTTCAAGGTTACAGACAGGAAGAGGGGATTAATTATGATGAAACATTTGTCCCTATAGCAAGATTGGAAGCTATAAGACTGTTCCTGGCCTTTGCTGTCAACCACAACATGAAGGTGTTTCAAATGGATATCAAAAGTGCTTTCCTCTATGGTACAATTCAAGAAGAGGTGTACGTCTGTCAACCTCCAGGTTTTGAGGATCCATTTTATCCAGATCATGTCTACAGGCTAAACAAAGCATTGTATGGCCTGAAACAAGCACCTAGGGTCTGGTATGAAACTCTTTCCACCTTTCTACTCTCAAATGGTTTCAAAAGAGGCACCATTGATAAAACACTGTTTCTAAAATGGAGAGGAAAGGATTTAATGATTATCCAAATTTATGTGGATGACATTATTTTTGGAAGCACATGTAATAAAATGTGTGAAGAGTTTAGGGAACTCATGACAGCTGAGTTTGAAATGAGTGCAATGGGTGAGTTGCAATGCTTTCTTGGTCTCCAAGTTCAGCAAATGCAAAATGGAACTTTTATTCATCAAAGAAAATATGCTAAAGAACTTCTAAATAAATTTGATATGAATGATTGTAAACCATGCAGCACACCCATGGCAACAAATAAGCTTGTCATGTCTGATGAAAAGGATGAGCTGATTGACCAAACTCTATATAGAAGCATGATTGGGTCACTTTTGTACCTAACTGCATCTAGGCCAGACATCATGTTTGCAACATGTGTCTGTGCAAGAAGTCAATCAGCTCCCAGAAAATCAAACCTCATTGCTGTAAAAAGGATCTTCAGATACATAAAAGGTGCTCCCACACTTGGTATCTGGTATCCAACTAATGGGAATATCAAGCTTTCAGGATTTTCAGACAGTGACTTTGCTGGATGTAACACCACAAGGAAGTCCACATCAGGAGGGTGCCAGTTTCTAGGTGATTGCTTAGTTTCATGGCAAAGTAAAAAGCAAGCAGTTGTTTCAACATCCACTGCTGAAGCTGAATGCATTGCTGCTGCAAGCTGTATAGCCCAACTCCTGTGGCTTCAAAATCAGTTGCTGGATTTTGGTATCACTGCCTTAAAGACACCACTCATGTTGGATAGCCAGGCAGCAGAAAATATCATCAAAAATCCAGTCTCCCACTCTACCACCAAACACATCGACATCAGACATCACTTTGTGAGAGATTGCTATGAAAAAGGTTTGATTTCTCTGCATCATGTTCCAACTAAAGACCAGCTGGCAGATGTGCTCATAAAAGCATTAGATACTGCCACCTTTGAAAGCTTGGTCTCTAGGATTGGCATGCTAAACATGGAATAACAAGCAAAATCTTGTTTCTCTATGAATAAAAGCATTAAAATGTTTTCAGAAAATCAAAAATCCATCCTTAAAAATAGCTAAAAATGAACTTTTCATTAAAATCCTTAAAAGTCTGTCATAACCACTGATTGTTCAAAATGTCTGCTCTACTTCAAAGTATGTCCACTGCTGAAAGTCAACCCCTGTTCTCTCATTTCTCTGATAAACACTGTTGTTCAAAAGCAGTGTCTTATCCACTGATATGCTATCCACTGATAGTTAAAATCATCCACTGCTTCCATTTGTTACCGTTGTAACCACTGCCTTCATCAGTAACTTTCATAAAAGTACTGTCCTTCATTTCATCAGGGGTTGGCATGTGGGCAGTACATAGTGGTCAGACCTTTTGTAACCGCTGCCACGTCAGCATTCACTTTTTCCCTATAAAACCCCCATTCAAAACCCAAAACAGGGTTTTACTGTCGAATTGAATTCTTAAAAATTCTCTTCTCAAAGCAGTTTTTCTTCAAATTCCTTCACAATCTTCTTCGATCATCATCTCCAAAATGACAAAATCGAAGCCATCTGCAACACCCACTTCCAAATCATCATCAAAAGAAGCCTCTCAAAAGGCAAAACCCACTGAAATTCCACACAAACCGTCTCACAACCTTCTGGGTCTTCTCACAAAACCCGGCACCACTGACATTTTCGACTCCATCATTGCTACCATATCTGCATCAAAGTACAAAACTTTGTTAACAGCAGATGCACCAATTTACTTGGCGACCCAAAGAGAATTCTGGAAGAATGTAACCCTTGAAAAACAAGGAGACACTGTCATAGCCATTAACTCTTCTCTAAAGGGTAAAGCAGTCAAGATTACACCACAATCAATTTCAGAGGTCTTTCAACTCGATGATCAGGAAGGTACAATTTCTTTTCCCAAAAACGAGTTAAAAATGATTTTCTGGAAAGAGGGTATAATGCAGAAGTAAAAAAGGACACCTTACAAAAAGGTTACTTCCCTTCTGCAACAAAATTTTTATTTCATACCCTTCTAATGTGTGTTTCAAACAAAACCACTGCTTTTAATGAAATACCATTAAAAATTCAAAATCTGGGATATGCTATTCTTCAAGGAGAAAATTTTAATTATTCTCGGGAAATTTTTAATGATCTGGTAAAAAAATGTTGAAACAAAGGCATTCTTACTATTTCCAAGATTTTTGAGTTATTATTTTGAAAAGAAACTTGGTAAGAATGATCCTTCTGCAATAAAACAAGGTGACTCTTTACAAATGCACAGGTTAACTGCTGAAACTTTTACAAGAATGTCAACACCTTGCAAAACACATGCAGAGGTGCCTGAGCAGAATTTAGCAACTACTACTGCTCCTCAGGTATCTGCTGCTGAGCCCACTGCTCAAGGTGATCAAAGTAGCAAAACAACTGCTTTGAAACCCACACCTACAATCACCAAAAAGCCAACAAAAAGGAAAACTCAAAAACCCCCCAAACCCATTAAAAAGGCAACTCTGGAGGATGAGATACCAGAGCAACTGCCAGTGACAACACAAAAGTCACAAGAAACCAATGCTGCTACTTCCTCACAGCAGTTGGTACAAATATCTCAACCCATAACCGAAACTCCTCCTGTTTCTTCTCAAAAAGAACAGGTTGTACACATAGGGACTCCACAATATGATGCTCTGGAATCACTCGCTTCCATCATCCACATACCAATGCCCGAGGCAAATTCTCTTCTTACACCAAATCTCACCTCCACAATTCCCCCACCAACTAAACTTTTGTTGGATGCAATTGATTTGAACCAGGCACAAACCAGTCCTTCTCAATCACCTATCAATGAGAACATGCCTCAACAAATGACTGGGTCTGATGTATCAATCTTTGCTAACCCACCAACACAACCTGAGGAGGTTACACCCCTTGAGTTACAAGTAACTCTTGGTGGTAATCCAAGTGAAGCAGCCACTACAAGTGTTGAACCCAATGGTTTGCACTTGGACAGTGGTTACATCAATAAGACTTCCTTGGAGGCAATTCCTTCCATAGCACCTCTGACATCCACCAGTGGATTTGTTTTAACCACTGGCAACATCAAAAGGATGTTAAGTGTTGAAGGAAGAAGACCCCAGTACCAAGAAAAAGGGGCATCAATGGTTAATGTTTGGAGTACACTCCCTACCTCAACCACTGATAAAACCACTGCTAGTGGGAAATCAGATGATCCCATTAAATTGGGTGATGGTTTAAAATATCTAGAATTGACGGAACGAGTTGACAAACTGGATACAGCTATTGCAGATATCAAAGACATGCTACAACAGTGGTTGAAAGTACAAAAGATGCAATCCACTGCTGTTCCACCTCAAGCACCTGCTCCACCACAAGCACCTGCTACAAATGAGCTCTGGAGTCTATTTCAACCTTTTCTCCAACAACAAAAACAAATGGCAGATCAGCAACATGAAATACATGTACAAGAGCTAAGAAACATCATGGAGTCTAGGTTCAAGAACACACAAGCAGACATCAAGGCTCTCAAGGCCCATTTATTGAAAACCACTGGCACTGCTCCTCCCACTGTGCTCTTCATTGATCAATTACCCCCAGATAATGCCAAAAAGGGGGAGAAAATTAAAGAATGGAAGAAAAAGGGAGTAGATGATGGTCTCTACATAGAACCAGAAATGGAGAATATGACCAAGCAGATACCTTTGCCAGATGGTAGCAAAAGGGTTGATGTTACCCAAAATGCACTTGATGAAGCAATAGCAAGTGTAAAAAGGGACAGAGCGGCGAAGGATATGTCAAGGTGGAATAAGGAGAAAAGAGCTTACATGGAGCTGAATGCGCAGGGTTGTTCTGGGCTAAAGGATGTTCAAAATCCTGAGCTAAAAAGAAATCCCACTAGAAAAGTGAGGAAACCCAAGTCCACACCATCCGGACTCACAAAGCATACTTCTAAACCACCATCCAAAAGCCTCCAACATCAAACCTCCATCCAAACAGCTGTTGTAACTCCTGCTGTATCAACTACTGCTGGTACTTCAGAAGTTTCAACATCTGTTATCACATCAACACACACCACAACCACTATCTTACCACTACCACCATCACCATCAAAAACAACCTCACCACCATCTTCTCCTGCCAAAAAGCAGAAGACAGCAGATGTTACAACATCTGTTGTAATGACAACAGTGGTTGAAACACCAGTTATTTCAACAGCTGTTAGTCAATCACAAACCACTGCCACTCAAATCATCACCACTGATCCACCCAAAACATCATCTGCCTCTCCTAAAATAAAAAGGAGAAGGATTTTCATACCAGATGATGATTCACCATCACCACCACCAACATCTTCAAAACCTCTATCACTTGTTACAATACCAAAGCCAGTTCCTCTCTCATCAGCTCCAGTACAACAATCAATCCCTGTCATTACTCCTGCAGGTGTCCAATTTCCTCTAGAACTTGAAGCAGTTAGAGAAGAGATCAAATCCTTCTACTATGAGGATGACCTTGCTAAAAGGAAGTTGCCATCAGTTAAAGGATATCCAAGGCCAAACAATATTGAAGAATATTTGAAAGTCAAAGCTAAACAAGCAGAGGATATCTAAAAAAGAAATGCACAAGGAACATCTGATAGAGAAATTCAGCAGAATTACCAATTCTTGCTCACACAAATCAGATCCTTAGAGCAATTTGCAAAAAATGTATGTCAACAGATCTCAGAGAGAGCAGATGAAACTTTGAGAAAAGACTACATTGAAAGCATCATGGCAACCAAGAAGTACAAGGGAGAAAAGTATATGTACAAGGAGTGGACCATTCCTGAGCTTGAAAAAAAAGCAGCCAGGATTCAAGAAATGATAAATAAGAAGGTCAAACACACTCCTCCAGATTGGTCAAAACACAAAAAGAATGTGTCTGACAAAACACTAGAGCTGAAGAGAATGAAAGAGGAATTGGTTGCTTCTGATTATGGGTCCAAAAATCAAGTGATGAGATGGAAAGAAGATAAAGTCAGGGCTACCTACAAAAGTTTGGAGAAATTAAGAAAGAAAGATCCAAATTCTCCACAAAAGCCTGACTATCCTGAAGCAGAGGTTTCAAAAAGACCCTCAAAGCTGCAAATCAGGAGAACCAATGCTCCAGCTGGTGCAGCCATCTTTAAAAGAAGGCAACATAAACAGTTGGGTGCTGAAACCATTCAAGAGCTAATAGAAGGAGATGCCCTTGTAAAAGAAGGTATCAAGAAAATGATTGTAGAAACTCTTGGATTGGATCAACCTGCAAGTACTGCTCAGACAGTCATCAATAGGCCATCTTCACCAAACACCTCTTCAAATAAAAATCTCCCAAGAAACCCACCAGGCTCAAAAGTATTAAAGTGGGAAACTGACAAACAGACCCATGTATTGCCTATGTTCAGGTCTGGTGGAGAAGTGAAGAAAATATCAAGGGAACAAGCACTTGGCCTAAGTCTTGAAGATATGCAGGATCTCTTTGATCTTCCACTTAGTAGGGATGAAGATGACACAGATGCCCTAGACTTTGAGTTACAACTTAAAGGTCAGATAAGGGAGCTGTTGATGAGGTAATAAAGTTCCACAATAATGAAGAGTTTTGGCATTATCTGTTCCAGGGGGAGATTGTTGGGATTGAACCCTACCAGAGGAACAGATAATTAAAGCCAAAAATCAGAGCAGTGGATCCAGAATAAGCAGATGTTATATATACAAGTCTCTCCCCTTGAAAGTGGTTTCAACATCTGCTGACCTCCTATCTACTGATCGTACAAACTACTGATCTACAAACGGCTGATCAAGTAAAAGCCTGATGGAAGACTAAAGCTCTGTTGCTCAATCTACTGCCTTGAGTCAAGCTCTGCTGATCCGGACAAGTACTGCTGGGTTCACATCAGTGGAAGGATGCAGCAGTTGTTTAGATGTCTTTATGTAATGAAATGTAATAACAGTAGTTAGTATAGCAGAGGTTGTATAGATCAGAGGTTAGAGTTTGTTAGGAGGTTAGATGTCACTTTCATGGTGACGTCAGCTTAGATGCCTCAGTGGTTTGCTCGTGCCTATAAATAGAACAGTGCTCTGTACTGTTCTATTAGCTCTTTGCAAAATCTTCTTCCTGCACGAACAAACACTGTGAGCTCAGGCTGAGGGGGAGTTTGTATTCAGACATTGCATTGTAATCGTTATTGAAATAAATTCAATCTTTCGGTTCTTTGTGGAAAATGTTTGATTAAAGCAATTCTCTTGTTTGATTGTATGCAAAGTTTGTTTCCATCTTAATTCCGCTGCACAACTCATTCATCTTCATCTTAATTCAAACGTAAAATACAATCAAAACCAAACTCAGATCCTAACACCCATGTTTTCCCACATGATGCAGTAGAAATTAAATCTCGGAATGGAATTCCATTCAAAGTCAATGGCCAACGGCTAAAGCTCTATCAAGGATTCATTGAGGATGAAGAGGAAGAAATCTCGCTTCAAACGGTCGAAGAGTGAAAGCATCAACATTATACCTGGTAAGTTACGAACGAATGGGTTGACATCTAAATCGGTAAGTCTTCTAACCACGTTTTTGGGAAACAAGGGCACTCACACGAGCACTTTAAAAAAAATTAAAACTTTGCTCGACACGAGGCCGTGTCCGCTGGACACGGGGCCATGTCCGCGAAACTGTTGGGATAAAACCCCTTTTCTCAAACAGTTTCTTCATTCCACACGCCGCGTTTCCCCGAAAGCTCTCTGGTTCAGGCGATTTTTCTGCAAGATTTTGACGTCTCCTCTACTTCTAACAACATCAAGGTATGATTCTATCATCATTAGTAGTTAGATTAAGCATTTGCATGTAGGTAAAACATCAAAAATTTGGGGAAAAATCTAGGGTTCTAGAACTTCATCCGAATCGAACCTCAAATTTTTGCATAAATCTGTTAGCATTAGTTTAGATTAATGTTATAGGAAGTAAATCCACTTGTATTGTTCATAGATTCGCCCGATTTCTCACAAAAAACCCCAAACCCTTGTTTTTGAACCGAAAAAGATAAAATTGAAGGGGTAAACGGTTTGTTTTGGGAAAAACGGCACTTGGGGTTTCATTCTCGGGGGAAACCGCACCTACTGGACCAAAAATTTTCAAGTTTTCGGGACCGGGTCGGAAAATGAAGTTTTTGAGTAGCAGACGCGTGGACACGGGGTCGTGTCCGCTGAACACGGGGCCGTGTCCAGCCAGCTGTTTTCAGTTTTCTCCGAAAATTTCACTGTTTTGTGCTAACTTTTGGTGTATTCTTTCAGATGTCGAAGAAATTCACAAGGTTCAATGCAAATGAGCTCGATGCTAAAGCAAGATACGATGTGCTTCGAACCAGACCGGAGGAATACCCATGACAAGTGTGCACGGATCTTTTGGGATTAGTGAACCAATGGGACCGCTTCAACAACCTAGTCACCGGGCCGCTGAGAGTCGCCCTTACTACTCGCCTTCGCTCAATCCCCGAATATACTCTGGAATTCTATAGCACATTCGTGTTCAATTCAAGGTGCAACCCATTTGATAATGAGGGGGTAGAATTCCAATGTGGGGGAACCAAGTACTCAATTTCGATGGCACAGTTTGGGTCGATGGTGGGGTTGTATGCGGAAGAAGATGCGGGTAATGAAGAAAACACCGGAGGGTTACGAGAATTATCAGAAAACGAATGCCAAGCCGCTTGGGATCAAATAGGAGATGGGCACTACAACTGAAGGAGCACTAAGAGCACTAGGTTGAGGGACCCTCTTTACCGTTACATTCATCGGGTCCTCACCTACTCTCTTAGTCAAAGGCATGACAGCAGTGGCGTATTAGGGTTGAGAGATCTGGTGGTCCTTCATTGCATTCATACCCGCAAACACCTCGATGTTCCGTACCTCCTGCTCCGCAACATGCATTGGAACCGGTTTGCTACTCCACCAACCCCTATCTTCTTCGGGGGGTGGATATACCGTCTCTTCAAGGACTTCGTGAACATGCCCAGGTCTTTCCGAAAAAGCCCATGGTCGGGAAGAGTGGACATACACATCTGCCGCTCCATGAACTTGATCTATGAAGCCGAAGACGGGTCAGTTAGCTTCCAACGAGTCCAAGGGCATGCATGGAACCCGCAAGAGGCACTCGTCCTTCATGCTCCATAGTTTCAACAACCTCCTCAGTACCAGTACCAGCCCCACGGTGATCCGGGCCAATCCTCCTCACATGGAGGCGGTTTTCCTAACTTCCAAAGTTTACATGATTTGTTGCAGGAAAACCTCATGTGCACCAGGAACACCTATAACATGGCGAGCAACACATACGCCCGGGTCGGAGCAATTGAGAGAAACATATCCGACATTCAGGATGACATTGGGAACATCCGGGAGTACATGGCGGGGCACGGAGGAGGAGGTGATGATGAGGATGAGGACATGGACTAGGCGGGTGGAGTAGAGGCAGGAGCAGCTGGTAGGAGGTCCCACAGGTTAACCAACTTTTATCTTGAACAATTTCCGGCCTGCGTGCCGTGTGTTGAACAATTTACTTTCCTTTAACTCCTTTTACTTTCTGCATTTGTTTTTCTTTTTAACTTTGTGATGTGGATGTTGAACTATGGTAATTTAGGATGTTTGCTATGGTTTGGTGTAGTGTTTGTTGATAAAAACAGGTACATACGAGGCTTAGAGCACTAAACATTAGTGCTACTAAAGCCGGGACAGGAAAACCGGAGCCAGAAACCTGTTTTTCACCATTGCAGATTGTCTACACGGGGTCGTGTCCAGCCGACACGGGGCCGTGTCCAGACGCCCAGTAACACAATTTTTTGCTTTTTCACACCTTCTTACACATTCAATCAACCTAAAAACTTATTTTTGGGACACATTGAGGACAATGTGTAATTTAAGTGTGGGGGGGGGGGATGCTAAAACTTTGAATCTTGCAAGTCCTAAATACAAGCCTTACACAAAACTCTATTGGAACCGCTACTCACCCCAAAATTTTTCAAAAATTTTTCATTTTTTCTTACTTGTCTAGGTTTAATTTGGGAATTTCAAGTTCTAAAAAGGTTATATTTTTACAAATATACAACCGATAGCGTCGTGATAAAAAGAACCAACATAATAAAATTATGAAACGACATGACAAGTTTATTTAAAATTTGATTATATATACTTGATCACATAAAAACCCATTCCCACAAAAAGTGAGTTTTAAGCCTTTATTGAGCATACAAATACATATCTTTAAACTAAATGCTCATTTTTCATTTCTTGTGTGAATAGCCGCTTGGTTCTTACGACTCTAGAACTTGCCACAACGATACATTCCCGGTCCTAACCAACTTAAACCCGAGTAAGTAAATGATAGAGGCATTAGGACTAACCCTTTTTATTTCTACACCATTATTTTTCTTTTTTTTTTTATCACCTACCCAAAATCCCCCTAGTTAACCCCTTTGAGCCTAAACCTTTTCATTTCTTAACCCAAAACAAAAAACCCTTTTACCCACCAAAACCCTTTTTCATTTTAAACCCTTTGTTTTAGTAACAAGCTCGGTTTTTCTTATGACTTTCTAAAAAAAAATTTGATGATGATGAAGCAAAATAAACAAACAAGTTTATCAAAAATAACTTTGTTTGAATAATGGCTTCATCAAAATAAAATTTTCAAAAATAAAAAGTCTTACGAAAACCGACGCTTTTTACGCCTTTCGCCTTTTTACTAACCACTAACCCAACCACCTACCTTTAACCCAAGCCTAACCCATCACCCAAAAGTCCTCTTGATATTTACAAAGGTATATAGTTAAAAAGGAGGAGGATTGATTGCTTGGCAAGCCTATGGTAGGAGTAAGTTCCATGCCGCTCTTGAGTGATTCACTAAAATACATCTTCGGCCGAGTGTTGAGTGATCCCCCGTGAGGTATGTGAACTTGTATATAAATGGAATTTTAAAAAGGCATGTTATGCCCTAATAAGTAATTTATCTTATGTAATGTTTTTAATAAATCATGACGAATAGGATTGTAAATAAATAAAAATAGAACTTAATAAAGAATCTTGGAAATCCCGACACTCTATGACAAGCCCAAAAACCTTCTCTTCTACCCATTCCATTTGGGAGTGTAAAACTACATTATAAAGAGTTTTGCTTGAGGACAAGCAAAGATTCAAGTGTGGGGGTATTTGATGTGCACAAAATGCAACATATAAATTACATCAAATGTGGCATAAAACTAACCCTTTTTTAGTACTAATGTTGGAAAAAGTGTGTTTTTTGTCTTCCTTTTGTATTTTCAGGATTAAATGAGCTCAAATGAACAAAAGAAGCAAAAAGGTAGATAAATCTAACATAAATACAAAAAAAGGAACAAACGTGGCATGCCCGACCCCCCCGACAGCATCTTCCCAAGCAAAAACAAGAGAACAAAAGGCTGAACACGGCCCGTGCTCAGTGAGCACGGGGGCGTGCCCAAGTGTCAGCAGAAAAGACAAAGCTATAGAAGCTTCTATCACCCACTACGGGGGTGTGCCCAGCGGACACGGGGCCGTGGTCAACTATAAGATTCGTAGAATCTGGGGAAATCTTGATAGTACAGATACGCTTCTGCACACGGGGGCGTGCCTAGCGGACACGGGGGCGTGGTCAACTAATGCAGACAAACTGCAATTAATGAAGAAAGAGAAGGAAGGTGGACACGGGGCCATGCCCAATGGACACGGGGCTGTGCCCGAGTCTCTGTTCAGCCTATAAATAAGGGTGTTTGGCTCATTTGCAAACCATCCCTTGGCACACCACCTCTCTCACACTTCACCCACCACCATCACAACACCATCATCCACCACCATCATCCATTGTCCATCATAGAGTGTGTGAGTCGTCTCGAGATCCAAGATTGATCGTAAGAGTTCTTGACAATCAAAGGCCATGTTTTCCTAAGTCTCTTACATCACTTGGTGAAGACAAGTGTCTAGTATAATACTTTTTATTTTTAATCTTCTCACACTTTTTATTTGGTTATGTATTAATGACTTTAATAACTAGTTTCTTATGTTGAAGGTGATTCTTCCTTATCGTTTGTCTGTGGTGTCTTGGCATTATTTTACTGTCTATATAAAATAAAATATTTTCACCATTCATATCTCCACGGTCTATATGGAGATATGTTGGCTACCTGGTCGAGGGTTAAGGGAACGGTTTGGTAAGAGTCTTGCCTTGTTCAGTGTATAGATCCTGCAAGGACCTGGGTCAAATTTAGTAGGACCTCCTTCAATAACCACCGGTATTGGATGGCGGGGGTCCAAACTCTTTGATCCCCTCATATGTAAGCTACTATTAAAACTTTAACCCGGCTACTTAGGACTGTATCCCTGCTGACTCAGACTACTTAGCCGAGGGTAACGTCACCTTCAAAAGAGGGTCCTACCATATTATGCATTAATAACTTAATTAATTATCTTTCATTAATCCGACCCTTTAGGATTGTATCCTTGCTGACTCAAACTACTGGGTTGAGGGTAACGTCACCTTCAAAAGAGGGGCCTACTACAATAACTGATAGTCTCTTAAAAAGTGCAAAAGTGCGGAAATAATCAAAGGTTACACTAAACACGAGTCTGATCCAAGTGATTCATCTTGTCTATCTCTTTTATTTTTATTTTATTTTTCAGCATTTTAGCTAGTTTTTATTTTACTTGTTTAAAAACCTTTTTCTAAACTTTTGATTTGATTAGACGTTGAGGATAAACTGGTATTAAAAGCTCTTGTGTCCTTGGACGACCTCGGTATCTTACCAACACTATACTACGCTCACGATGGGTGCACTTGCCCTTATGTGTGTTTGGTATTAGTATAATATCGTGTTTTATAAATTTAAAACTTGACTAACGTGTAAAAAGGGCTTAAAATATACTTAAATATATATATCACACCACACACGCATCAATACTACAGGCGTTTCATAGAAAACTTTTCAAGGATTGCTGCACCTCTAACTTCATTGACTCGCAAGAATATAAAGTTTGATTGGGGTCCCAAGCAACAAGAATCCTTTAAGATTCTTAAGCAGAAATTAAGCAATGCTCCTGTGTTGACATTGCCAGAAGGAATTAAAGAGTTTGTTGTTTATTGCGACGCATCGCACACATGTATGGGTTGTGTGCTTATGCAGAAGGGCAAGGGGCCTATGCATCCTGTCAATTAAAGGTGCAAGAAAAGAACTACACCACCCGTGATTTGGTATTGGATGCTGTTGTATTTGCACTAAAGCTTTGGAGGCACTATCTATATGGAACCAAGTGCGTGATCTATTCTGATCATTAGAGCCTTCAGCATCTGTTTAACCAGAAGGATCTTAATATGAGGCAGCGTCGCTGGATGGAGACTTTGAATGACTATGATTGCGAAATTCGATATCATCCAGGCAAAGCGAATGTAGTCGCTGACGCTTTAAGCAGAAAGGAAAGGGTTAAGCCCATTAGGATCAACGCCAAAAGCATTGAGTTAAAGAACAACTTAAATGAAAGGTTGTTAGCCGCCCAGAAGGAAGCTGTTTTGGAAACTAACTTTCCAAATGAGAAATTAGGTGTGACTGCCGATCAATTGTCGTATGGCAAGGATGGGATCCTTAGATTAAATGGTCGAATCTGGGTCCCTATCCATGGAGGACTTAGAGGCGTGATCCTTCAGGAAGCTCATAGTTCGAAATATTCAGTCCATCCTGGCAGTGATAAGATGTACCAGGATTTAAAGGCAAATTATTGGTGGATAGGTTGGAAGAAATCTATAGCCACTTATGTGGCTAAATGTCTGACGTGTGCACAAGTTAAAGCCGAGCATCAAAAGCCGTCGGGTTTACCGCAACAGACTGAACTTCCCACTTAGAAGTGGGAAATGGTAACTATGGATTTTATCACTAAGTTACCAAGGACAAAGCACGGGAATGATACTATTTGGGTTATAGTCGATAGGCTGACCAAGTCAGCCCACTTCTTGCCTATTAAAGAAACACACAACTCCGATAAGGTAGCTCAACTATGTGGATAAGATAGTATCTCTCCACGGAGTGCCAGTATCCATTATCTCTGATAGGGATACTAGATACACGTCTCATTTTCGGAAAAGCTTTCAGCAATCCCTAGGCACTCGTCTAAATTTCGGTACCGTATATCATCGTCAGACGGATGGCCAAAGCGAGCGGACAATTCAAACGCTTGAGCATATGCTCAGGGCTTGTGTTATTGATTTGGGTGGAAGTTGGGATGACCATCTTCCTTTGATTGAATTTTCTTATAATAATAGTTATCATTCAAATATCCAAGTCGCGCCTTTTGAAGCTTTGTATGGAAGAAAGTGTAGAACGCCGGTCTGTTGGGCGGAAGTTGGAGAAACCCAACTGTCAGGACCTGATATAGTCCGCGAGATGACATATAACATTGTTCAGATCCGCGATCATCTGAAAGCTGCCAGGGATAGGCACAAAAGCTACGCGGATAAAAGGCGTAAACCTCTGAAATTCGAGGTAGGTGATAAAGTACTACTCAAGGTGTCACCCTGGAAAGGGGTGATGCGTTTTGGCAAAAAGGGCAAGTTGAGCCCGAGATATATAGGACCATTCGAGATAATCGAATGTGTCGGAGCGGTGGCCTATAAGCTAAATCTGCCAGAAGAGCTCAGTGGAATTCATAATGTGTTCCACATTTGCAATGAGAAATGTCTAGCCGAGGAATCGCTAGCGATGTCCCATAAGGACGTACAGATAGATGAGAGTTTAAAGTTAGTTGAGAAACCTTTGTCGATCGAGGATCGAGAGGTTAAGAAGCTTCGAAGAAAGCATGTGCCAATCGTCAAAGTGAAATGGGATGCCCGTAGAGGCCCATAATACACATGGGAGGTTGAATCTACGATGAAACAGAAGTACCCTCATCTATTTTAGTAAATCTCGAGGTCGAGATTTCTTTTAAGGGGGTGAGGATGTAACACCTCGCAAAATTATATCCAATGTGGTAAAGACACGTGTCATGGACTTTAAACGTATAACGAATTGATTTCAAAGGACTAAAGTTAACAAACGAAAGAAATATGTGTGTAAAAGGATCCAAAGTGTCAACATGCTTAACTTGTGCCTCTGATTGACCTTACGCGATGTTCGTATTCCTTAATGAATAAATTATCGGACATTAGAAGACGTTTGTGCTTAAAATATAAAATTTACAAAGCACAGGGGTTAAATGTGTCAACATGTTAAATGTTACCTCTGAGTGACCTTTTAACGATCCCAAAAGCATTGTAATATTTGTATTTTGCTCTCATGAATATCGGATAGTAATATCATAGAGTTTCGATAAAAACAAGACTTTTCGGGTGATCTTACAACTAACCGGGAGCTTAACGAAGTTAAATTGTGACCCAAGGCACTTGAAAGTTAACTATGGGGGTCAATAGTGCAATAAAAGAAAGTTATTTAAATTAATTATGGACCAGGGACTGAAAATACCAAACATGCAAACTTTTAACCGGAACTAACGATTATCGCGGGCCGCGTAGGCCAATTCCAATTCTTACGCGGGCCGCGTAGAAGGTGCCAGCGACCAAAAAATGGACAGCTGCATATTGCAGCCTATCCACCGCCTTTGCATGAGTTCTGAGCAATACCTGGGGCTTGTAAATGGTTTTTACTGCCCTAGGGACACTTGGGAACATCTGATAACCTCCTAGGTACAGCTGCAATGATCCTAAAGACTCCAAATTCCTATATAAGGGCCATGCATTGTTTCATTAGAACTTGCATATTTGAAATTTTCACTCAAACTCACTCTCTGATGCCTCCTGCTGTTCAAGGAAGCTTTCTCTTGTTCAAATTTCATGCTAAGGACTCTTGTAAGTGTTCTTAGCTATTATAGTTAAGTTTTTATTAGCTTAATGACTGAAAGTCAAAGATATCGCAATTAAGATTTCACTTAGTGATTAATCACTAACGGTCCGGCCATTATTCGAATTAAAAATGGCTATGTGTTGGAAATTATGTAGGTGTTAAACCCTTAAAAGGGCACCTTCAAATTATCACGTTATCTCAGTCAATTGTCGGGTCAAACTTCTTAACAAAAAGTCAAACGAGTCGGTTTTTGCAAAATAATTCATAACTGATAATGCTGAAGTTATGGAACATGTTTTAACACTTAAATAACTTGGTAATTAATATAAGAACATGTTTAGGCATGTTCAACCCGACAATGCTGAATTTAGGCTCGGTTCGCAACCGAAAGTCGCAAAAGTAGACTTTTGCTTTGACTTTCAGTTCTGACCCGATTTAGTTTAGTTTAGTTATTCCTTAGGATTCCTTTAGGACCATACTATATGTTCGTATAACCCTCTGAAGTTATACAACATGGTTCCATAGAAATCCTAGTTCATTGCATGTTTCCGTTAAATGCTTAAAAGTTGACCGTTATGCCCTTTTGATATAAAAACGAGATTTTTGAAAATGTGAGAGGACAAAAATCTTTATTACTGATTTATAAGCATGCCCTAAAATTTTGACATCAGTGTATGGTCGAAAATAGAAGTTATGCGAGATATCGTAAAATGAAAGCTTTTTGTTAATTAAATGACATATTTGGTATAAATCATATTTAAACCCAATTTTTGGCACCAAACTTTATACCCACTGTTATGATATAATATTTTGGATTTTTGGAATTTTTTTCGAATTTTATATTGATCATAACATAGAGTTCTAGTGTAAATTCGGTATTGACGAAATTGCCCTTTTCATTGATAAAATGAGTTTTACATATCATTTTGATACCAAACCTTTTCCTACTGATTTCATATGTTAAATAAAATATTTTAAGCTTTAGAGATTGATCAAAACTTCAAAATTTTATAAACATTTCAAATATCGACAAATACCGTCTTTTACGCTTATTAAGCGCATAGTATGGTTTAAAACCATATTTAACGCCTAAGACTTATTACCTACTGATGTTATAAGCAAATTTTTATACTTTAACAGTAAATAAAATTCTTGAACTCAGATTTCCAAATTTGACCCTTAAAGCGTATGTGAAATGACCAAAATGCCCCTACGGTGCATAGTTTGGTCATAAATGATAAATCTCAAATATGTGTGATATCTTACTGATGTAACTTGTTAAAATAAATATTTTTACTGATTGTTGTAGACCAGGACCCCAGATTGCTATTCAACCTCTTTTATAAACATTAAAATGACCAAAATACCCCTACGGGGCTTAAATTGGTTTTAAACTCGTTTTGGGCATAATGGAAGATATTGTCACACCCCGACCGTGTTAAAACAACAAACCATGGTGGAAACGTCGGGGAGTGTCGTAACAGAATCATTGTTTCACAACACATGGATTTAAGTTTTGTTTTGTTGAATTAAGTTTATTACATTGTATTGAACTTAGATACAAAACATGTACAATTTGAATTTCATTGTTTTTAAGTCACTAAGGCCTCATCCATTCCTATGTGAGCATGCACCAATATCATCATCAAACATCATCAACTATGGTACCTGAAACATATGTGAAAATACGTCAGCATAAAAATACCGGCGAGTACATAGGTTTTGTGTGAGTGTCAGATTCATGGCTCGTTTACATGTTGAAATAACTCAAACAACTTCATTAATCGATATTAGAAACCCTAGTTTTGTAAAATGTTTGTATTGTGAATTGAAATAACCAGCTCAAACAAGAGTCAATAGTTCAAAACCTTGTTTTGAAAAGTGTATAGTATTGCAACATGATTAATGAACTCAAATCAAGTTGATTATAGTTTATAAAACCTCGATGCCATGAATCTTAACCCAAAACATTTGTTTATGTAAACCTAGATCGTAAATCGTTTTTGTAATAAAACTCGAATGGTTTATATTGTTGGAAAAACCTTGTAATGTATCTTTGTTGTGAAAACATTTGCCCAAGTGATCTAGATAACGCAACGATATATAATGTGTTAAAAGCACTTATATATCGGAAGTACCAGCGACGTATCCACCATGCTTTTATCACATTACACCCGCCCCATTACCTAATCACTTCCATAACCCAATCGTTTAATAGTTCAAATAGTTCACATAGATCAAATAGTTCCAATGGTTCAAATAGTTCAAATAGTCCACATAGATCAAATAGTTCCAATGGTTCAAATAGTTCAGATAGTTTAATATAAACCATAGCATTTGTTTAGAAAACTCGAAATCGTTTAGCACATATGAATCACCCCAAAACAGTTTAAACGGTAAAAGAGGGGAACTATGTACTCACTTGAGAATGCTTAGAAGTCTTGAATAACAACCAAGCAATGCTAGAGGGATCACGGAATCAATCGGCACATAATATAGGTAACTACGTTAATAAACCGGTCCTAAATAGGAAGATCGGATAGAATGAGG
Source organism: Helianthus tuberosus (assembly GCA_030545235.1). NCBI lineage: Eukaryota > Viridiplantae > Streptophyta > Magnoliopsida > Asterales > Asteraceae > Helianthus > Helianthus tuberosus. Next base: position 122,999,380 of record CM060390.1, on the reverse strand, counting down.
TTTCGTAAACCAGATGAGTATAGGAACTCATGTAATATGGTTTAACAAAGCCTACATTCTGAATCGGAACCTATCCTAAGTGCTTACGACCCATTACGACTCGTTTAGGTAGCTTACGCTACTTTAACGCGTCGTTCGCGCAAAAGCGCGATCGAGACGCCTAACTAGTCTTATGACAAGTATTATATGCCTAAACATGTTGCATAATTAGTTTAAGTGACAAAAGTTAAGTTACATTTGCTTAAAATCCAATTATGCATGAAAAGGGCATTTTGGTCATTTACCTAAGGCATATAAACTACCTATCATACAACTAATTAAACTAAGTGGCCATAAGGTATAACCTCGGAAGATTATTCCCTATACAACTATGGTCACTAAATATGCTTGGTCGGATCCTAAAGATCAACCAAACGGGTCGGGTTCGAAAGTCTAAGCGGTGGTTAAGACCGCTTATCTTACGACCCTAAACAAGCACTAGACTAAAAGTGACGAGTTAAACATGTTAAAACATGTTTAACTAAGTTAGAAAACAAGTTTGATATCAAAACAAAGGGTTTTGATACCCAAAAATAGCTTCGATGCAGAATACGCATACACGCGTATTTTGACCGAAACTTTGACTCGTCACTTTGACTAATCAACGTGGTAATCAGTAGGTATAGTCACAAGGGACTATAACCATCGTGATTACGCTCACGTTGCAAAGTTCAAACGAACTTTGTGTTGACCAAATCGTGGTCAAAGCAGAAAGTCAAACACTGTTTGACTTTCATGCTTGAAAAACATAAATGAGCATGAAAGAAACTTACAAAGGGTCCAAGCAATGAAGATCTGAACTAAAAATTTCTCAGGTATGAAGCTTCACAAGGAGAGCTTCAACTTAGAGAAGGAGATTGAGATCAAATGTGTGGAAGATGAAGTGAAATTAAGTGGGTTTATATAGATTTTCCACATCCGTTAGGATCGTTCCTCGATAATTGAGCTTCAATCTCGGCCATACATGTAAGGCACACTGATTTGGAATACAATGGGTGCCCAAAACCATCACACGGTATTAAGAAAGTTACATAAAGGCCCCTGAAAATTAACCCAGTTGTCAAAAATGATGTTTCTTCCCAGATGAGGGGGTGGCGTGTTGCCACCACAACCCAACTCCAGAAACTTTGCAAAAATGGCTGGTTTGGTCCCTGCAGCTCATTTAGGCAATTTTTGACGCGTTTAAACCTCGTTAACCCATTTTCAAGGCTCTACAAGGATGTTAAAGCATAGAGAAAATGAAACATGTTCAAAAATATCTCGGATGTCGGTTCGTTTGGTTGTACGGTTGCGTTATTCGGTTACTTACGACGAAAACTCGAACGGATGCAAAAACGATCCAAATTTCGCGACGAATGGTATTTTTGCATTCTAATCACTAAAATAAATATTTTAATGATTACAAAAATTTTTGGTTGTCCGGATATCTTCAGAACGTAAGATATGCGCGTAAATGCAAACTTATGCACTTTTTGACGCTTTTACTCCCTGTTTGACCAAATAAGTTTATTTTCGCATACCGAACCCCTCAAAGCCTATCTCTAAGATATGTAAAGGATATTTATGGTATGTTTAACTTATGATCATATTCCGGAAGGTACATTACTATATGAATTAGCAGACTTTCGTAGTTTGACGCAAATAGTCCCTGTGATCGAATAAACTTGTTTTCGACACACCAAACCATCCAAAACTTATTTCTAAGTTATGTAAAGGTTATTTAAGGTATGTTAAGCCTATGTCACTATTCTGGAGTGTTTTTCGCGTTAAACGGATTACGTTTATGCATCAGTTCGCGTATAACTTTCTAGAAAACGATTTAAAGCTCGAAATTGAACAAGAATTTATATGTGCAAATGATACACATATTTACATAAATCCCAAGTATGAAACACAATATTTCATTGGTTTTATATTCATATGATGTTCGAAGAGGCACAGATGTCACAGTCTCCCCTACTTTAGGAAATTTCATCCCGAAATTTATTCGTAGGAGTCTGTCTGTGACGTTGTGTTAAATAATTGTCTTGCAGGGAATCTAGGGTGTCATCTATTTGCGTAGAGTAACCCATCAAAGATATGCAAGGCATAATCTTGTCATTTCCCAGTGGATATACTTTAAAGTGAAAAAAATTAAATGGATGGTTCATTTTCTCCAATGGATTCTTCGATAGATGTGGAAATGCAAGAGGAATAGGTTATTCGTTTCCAATGGATATTTCTTCATAAGCAAAAATGAATGGATGATTCATTTTCCTCAATGGGTTCTTCGTCAGAAGTGGAAATGAAGGGATAATCGAAAGGATATTCATTTCCCCCGATGGATATTTCTTCAGAAGCGAAAATGAATTGATGATTCATTTTTCCTAAATGGATTCTTCGTTAGAAGTGGAAATGAAGGAATAATCGAAAGGATATTCATTTCCCTCGATGGATATTTCTTCAGAAGCGAAAATGAATGGATGATTCATTTTCCTCAATGGATTCTTCGTCAGAAGTGGAAATGAAGGAATAATCGAAAGGATATTCATTTCCCCAGATGGATATTTCTTCAGAAGCGAAAATGAATGGATGATTCATTTTCCTCAATGGATTCTTCATCAGAAAAGGAAATGAAGGAATAATCGAAGGGATATTCATTTCCCCCGATGGATATTTCTTCAGAAGCGAAAATGAATGGATGATTCATTTTCCTCAATGGATTCTTCGTCAGAAGTGGAAATGAAGGAATAATCGAAAGGATATTCATTTCCCCCGATGGATATTTCTTCAGAAGCGCAAATGAATGGATGATTAATTTTCCTCAATGGATTCTTCGTCAGAAGTGGAAATAAAGGAATAATCGAAAGGATATTCATTTCCCCCGATGGATATTTCTTCAGAAGCAAAAATGAATGGATAATTCATTTTTCTCAATGGATTCTTCGTCAGAAGTGGAAATGAAGGAATAATCGAAAGGATATTCATTTCCCCCGAGGGATATTTCTTTAGAAGCTAAAATGAATGGATGATTCATTTTCCTCAATGGGTTCTTCGTCAGAAGTGGAAATGAAGGAAAAATTCGAAAGGATATTCATTTCCCCTGATGGATATTTCTTCAGAAGCGAAAATGAATGGATGATTTATTTTCCTCAATGGGTTCTTTGTCAGAAGTGGAAATGAAGGAAAAATTCGAAAGGATATTCATTTCCCCCGATAGATATTTCTTCAAAAGCGAAAATGAATGGATGGTTCACTTTTCTCAATGGGTTCTTCGTCAGAAGTGGAAATGGATAGAGTTAACTTTAGATACATGACAAAACTTGTTGTGGTTTCTGTGCACTAAATTCCATAATTATGTATGCATCCATAATTACGTAATTCCTTGCACAGTTCGCACAGTTTGTTTTATAATGTGAAGGGGATAGAATTTGTTGAACAAGCTTGAGATAACTTTGATTAGGTCAACATATAAACACATAAGCACATAATTTTTCACTTGGTTATTAATTCGTTATCAGTTTGTTATTAGTTGTTATTAGCTTGTTTGTCGATTTGCACATGGGTATTCAAGGTACACCAGGAACCCAGTCAATGGACTTCAACATCCTCAAGAATCTATCTGTAAAGATAGGATGATCTTATAAGAATTCGATTTCGTTTACAAGGAATCATAACATTTGAATTAATGCACATAAAGAATCTAATTAAGGACTTTGATTCTGTGCTTTGAACATCCACGAGGATCTAACTATGAAGAAGATCCTATAAGGATTTGAAATTCGTATAGCGGGAAGAGTTTAGGAATCTTGTACTAGGTATGCTATGACAACATACGAAGCATAGTGTTTATGAGATCAAGGTGCTAGATATGCTTAGACAACATATGAAGCAAACGGATCCTTGAAATCATTGTGCTAAGCATGTTAAGTCGGCGTGTGAAGCAGGGTGTTCTTGGAAATCGTGTCCTACGTATGTTAAGGCAACATACGAGCAAAGTTGTTTTTGAAAGCTATGCTAGGAATTGTTAAAAAAAAATATGATTTTGGAAAACCTTTTTGTAATGCTTTTGAAATTACATACTAAGTATATTAGGTAAACATTTTTATGAAATGTTTTTAAAACCACGAGAGATTATTTTGAAAATATGTATGAGATTTTTGAAAACATGCACAATCTTTTGAAATCATATGCTGTGTAAAATATCGTGAAGTCGGGAAGATATGATATGTAAGACCAATCAAAGGCTTACGGAAGTACCCTTGGGCATCCTATTAAGGATTTGAAGTGGTACTTTGGGTATTCATCCAGAGTTGTAACTTGCGCCTTGTACTTCGTTTCCTTGGAAGAAACGGGTACTTAGGATTTTCGTGGAGATCGCAAGTGATCATAAAATGGAAGAATTTTGAGAGTAGTTTGTTTTACAAGGAACACGGTTCCTTGATCGTCGGTATCGTAGGGGATATGTCGTTCATACATGTAACCATATTTGTACATCGTAATGTAAATAAAATATTTATTTATAAACCAAAAACAACTGTTTCAAAGACCTTGATAACAAAAGAAAATAATACATAAGGTTCGATTGTTTCTAAACAGCATCGTCTTCCAGTCAGTCGAATGCACATCCTTGTGCTGGATTTGCATTAGCATGCTTTGGGCAATTGTTTCGGAAATGGCCCATCTCGCCACAGTTGTAGCAAGAACCAGGTGGAAAACGAGCTCGAGCAGGATTGTTGTCAGCTTGATTTGGTGCAGCTGCAGCTCGGCAAACCCTAGCTGTATGACCTATAAGTCCACAATTTAGGCACTTGCGGCATTTCACACTAGCATGATGATGAAGGTTACATTGGTTGCACTAGGGTGCAGTTCCATTGTATGGCTTCTTAGCAGGGGGTTGAGATGGTTGGTTGGGGACAGCTTGATCATTGTGAGCAACCACGGCTAAGTTCTGGGAAGCCTTACGCTTCTTTAACTTCTTAGAGGACTCCGTCTGCTTATCCTTTGGTTTTGATTCATCGATTGGTTTCTTGTCACCTTTTCGGAAAAGTTTACCTTTCCTGATCTGAGATTCAGTCAAGGTAGCGGATAGCTCAATGGCCTGTCTAACTGTAGTAAGGTTGCTACTAGTAACAATGTCTTGTACTGGGTCAGGGAGGCCACAAATGTACTTTTCGATTGCCTTATCCAAAGGCGTAACCATGGTTGGGCATAACAGACTTAATTCTTCATATCGATCCATGTAGGCTCGATGCTCACCACTATCTTGCTTAAGATTGTCGAATTCCCTTTCCAATGCCCTGATTTCATGACGAGGACATAATTCCTTCATCATTAGAGCTCGAAGCTCTTCCCAGGTTTGAGCCAGTGCTACATCGGCACCCCTATCTCTTATCACACCATTCCACCATGTTAAAGCTCGTTTCTCAAAGACACTAGATGCAAATTTAACCTTTCGCTCATTTGGACACTGAACATGTCTGAAGGTGCTTTCTAAACTCTCGAACCATTGCAGGAGTGCAGTTGCTCCTTGAGACCCAAAAATTTTTTATGGCTTAGCTGAGTTGAACGTTTTGAAGTTACATGGAGCATTATTGTTGTTATTGTACGCTTGGTTAACTTGAGCAATGATGTTTGGGAGTGCAGCAGCCATTTGCTGCGTAATGATAGCTGCCAGTTCGGCATTAGGTATCTGATTGTCACATCGAGGAGGCATTCTAAAAGAGGAAACATGAGAGAAAACGAGTGAGATGACATTGGGTAAGAATAGAATGTCACAATTACCGACCAAAAAGCATGGATGATGGTCATTTGTTCGTACCACGAAGCAAACAAACGACGCACAAAAGCTGAACAAAGTAAATAGGTCCTCATAATGTATCGTGAAGACATGCTTTAGCCTATAAGTGGACACTCACCCCAAGAGTTCCGAGGTAAGAGCGACTGGTCCGATTATGTGGATTTGTACGAACACTCTAGCCTTAGACAGAAAACTCGGGATACAGGCACCCACCCTTCCAGATTGCACGTGTTCACATTAATAAGACCCAAACTTTGATGAGATTTTGAAAACTTTGAAGGTTCAAAACCTTATAACAAAACTTCTAAGAAGAGATGATTAGTTTTCAAGTCGGATTCGTAATTTGTGTTCTTGTTGTGGTTGTCACCTAAAGGTAGGTGACGTTATTGTTTTAAGACTAAACACAAGATAACTTGTGTTAGGGTCCAAGGAAGGTTATAGTCTAGGTCAAAGCATTACTAATAACCTAATTCCCTATAACCATGAGCTCTGATACCAAATTTTCTGTCACACCCCGACCGCGTTAAAACAACAAACCGCGGCGGAAACGTCAAGGAGTGTCGTAACAGAATCATTGTTTCACAACACATGGATTTAAGTTTCATTTTGTTGAATTAAGTTTATTACATTGTATTGAAATTAGAAACAAAACATGAACAAATTGACTTTCATTGTTTTTAAGTCACTAAGGCCTCTTCCATTCCTATGTGAGCATGCACCAATATCATCATCAAACATCATCAACTATGGTACCTGAAACATATGTGAAAATACGTCAGCATAAAAATGCCGGCGAGTACATAGGTTTTGTGTGAGTGTCAGATTCATGGCTCGTTTACATGTTGAAATAACTTGAACAACTTCGTTAATCGAAAATAGAAAACCTAGTTTTGTAAAATGTTTGTATTGTAAATTGAAATAACCAGGTCAAACAAGAGTCAATAGTTGAAAACCTTGTTTTGAAAAGTGTATAGTATTGCAACATGATTAATCAACTCAAATCAAGTTGATTATAGTTTATAAAACCTCGATGCCATGAATCTTAACCCAAAACATTTGTTTATGTAAACCCAGACCGTAAATCGTTTTTGTAATAAAACTCAAATGGTTTATATTGTTGGAAAAACCTTGTAATGTATCTTTGTTTCGAAAACATTTGCCCAAGTGATCTAGATAACGCAACGATATATAATGTGTTAAAAGCACTTATATATAGGAAGTTCTAGCGGCGTATCCACCATGCTTTTATCACATTACACCCGCCCCGTTACCTAATCACTTCCATAACCCAATCGTTTAATAATTCAAATAGTTCACATAGATCAAATAGTTCCAATGGTTCAAATAGTTCAAATAGTCAACATAGATCAAATAGTTCCAATGGTTCAAATAGTTCCAATGGTTCAAATAGTTCAAATAGTCCACATAGATCAAATAGTTCCAATGGTTCAAATAGTTCAGATAGTTTAATATAAACCATAGCATTTGTTTAGAAAACTCGAAATCATTTAGCACATATGAATCACCCCAAAACAGTTTAAACGGTAAAAGAAGGGAACTATGTACTCATTTGAGAATGCTTAGAAGTCTTGAATAACAACCAAGCAATGCTAGAGGGATCACTGAATCAATCGGCACCTAATATAGGTAACTACGTTAATAAACCGGTCCTAAATCGGAAGATCGGATAGAATGAGGTTTCGTAAACCAAATGAGTATATGAACTCATGTAATATGGTTTAACAAAGCCTACATTCTAAATCGGAACCTATCCTAAGTGCTTACGACCCATTACGACTCGTTTAGGTAGCTTACGCTACTTTAACGCGTCGTTCGCGCAAAAGCGCGTTCGAGACGCCTAACTAGTCCTATGACAAGTATTATATGCCTAAACATGTTGCATAATTAGTTTAAGTGATAAAAATTAAGTTACATGTGCTTAAAATCCAATTATGCATGAAAAGGGCATTTTGGTCATTTACCTAAGGCATATAAACTACCTATCATACAACTAATTAAACTAAGTGGCCATAAGGTATAACCTCAGAAGATTATTCCCTATACAACTATGGTCACTAAATATGCTTGGTCAGATCCTAAAGATCGACCAAACGGGTCGGGTTCGAAAGTCTAAGCGGTGGTTAAGACCGCTTATCTTACGACCCTATACAAGCACTAGACTAAAAGTTACGAGTTAAACATGTTAAAACATGTTTAACTAAGTTAGAAAACAAGTTTGATATCAAAACAAAGGGTTTTGATACCCGAAAATATCTCCGATGCAGAATACGCATACACACGTATTTTGACCGAAACTTTGACTCGTCACTTCGACTAATCAACGTGGTAATTGACGGGTGGTCCATAGGACAACCCTTTATGATGTTAAAAGACGAGTTTATCCCTCATTTGATCGTGTAATTATCTTGAATTAGATAACTACGAATGCTTATGTTTCAGGTACAGTTCGGGAGCTAAAAAGGGTTAAAACGCAGCTTTGGACGGTTTGGAGATGAACGAGTCGTGCATGGAATGAAAGAAGAAACAAAACCCAACATTCAGGGCTCCACCATAAATTACGGTGGCCACCGTAATTTACGGTGGCCCTGAAACATGCCCAATTCTCCACCGTAACACAGGCTCATGTCACCGTAACAGTTTTTGGTCCACCGTAACTTACGGTGGTACCGTAATTTACGGTGGAGATGATGGAAAATTTGTAACTGCCTCATTAAAATAGTTTTTGTGGTGCCTTTTCACATGATCTCATCATTGGACGTTTTCTTGGCATCTTAGGGGCGATTTTGGCTGGTTCTACCTGGTTCTAAACAATTCTAAGCATTTGGTTCTTGTTTTTTATTTGTATGAACTTGAATTTGGATGCTATGATGATCAACCGAACAATGTCCGGCTAAACTTGTGGTGATCATCTTAGGTGAAGGTTTCTCTAAACTCTTGTGTGTTTGTTTCTTAATTTCTAGAATGATAACATTGTGTTTGCTTTGATTATCATGGTGTATGAGTAATTGATTGTAGCTTGTTAATTGGTATTGCAATTCTAGTCTAATTCGTACGTTCTTGGTGCCGTTGGCAATCGGGATATCACGGGAAGGGTTAGGGTTGGATATTGATTGATTGATCATCGGGAAACGACCTCGCATTAATATAATCCGAGTACTTTGTTCCCTTTCATCACAACAATTGTTTATACACGAGTTATGTCTATGTAACTCTTTCTAATTGGAATTTCACACAAGTGTTAAAAGAAACTGAATCCTAAGATGGTCATTGTTCTCATAATCTGAATTAAAAATCCAATTTTGATTTTACAATTAGTTAGTAATTTAGTTTTCTAAAACAACAATCCAAATCATTGATATTTAAATTCTGCAAATTAGGTTAATTGTAGTTAAATCGCAAAGCTATAAAATCAACACATTTTCCACATACTCCCTGAGTTCGATACACATTTACCACTATCTATAGTTGTTATTTGGATTAAATTTGCGTGTACTACGACATCACGTCAAATTTTTGCGCCGTTGCCGGGGAGTAGTGCGCAACGTGTGTTATTTTTTATCCTTTTTAGTTTGTTATTTTTCTGGTTTACGCTAGGTGTGTTAGTGTGCAGGTATTTACAGGTGCATGCGTACTAGAAGCTCTCACAAGCTTTCACCATTGGCATTTGATCTGGAGATTGAGCGAACATTAAGAGGAAACAGAATTTTGCTAAGAGAAAACAGAATCAACAGTTCACCAACAACACCAACTACACCAATCACACCAATTCGATACATGGATCCACCACCACTACCTACTACGGGTGAACTTATACCACCTTTTATACCATCATCCACTCAACCTTCACCAAACATTACCATGCCAAACACCACTACCGATCCTATTCAACCTCAGGATGTAACACCAACTAACACCTTCCAACCCATTACCACTCAAGAAGAACCTACACTTAGTTTTAACCCTTCTACTACAATTCCACCATTTACTCATTTCTTTCCAGTTTCAGGTCAATCATCCTCAACCTATACATTACCACAGGGTTCAACTGTCATTCATGCTACTTCTGCATTTAGACAATCGAACCAGTCGGGTTTTCAATACACGACTCTTCCATTTGGGCAATCATCGGGTATAGGAGGAGATGGATATGAAGAAGGATATGAAGATTTTGAGGGTTATGAGGAAGAAGGATATGCTTATGTGGGTGATGGGGAACAAGGAGAACTTACGTACGTACCAGGGCAAACTCAAAGAATGCCAAGTGTTGGTGGGTTTCAACAACAACAAATTATACCACAACACATTCGGCCAAGGCCACAAGGGCCACAAGTGCAACGCCCTATACCATTGCAACAAGTTCGTCCGCAAAATGTACAACCACAATTCCAAAGGCCGATTCAACACCAACCGATGCCACAACAACAATTTCAACCACATGTACCACAAGGGCCTATGCAAAGGCTAATGGGTCCTATTCGACCAAGGGTTCGGTTGGGTGTGCCAAGAAGGCATCTTAGAGAACATGCTACAGGCATTGAAGCGCATTTTAGGCCGGTAATCACTCACAATCCCTCACCGGTAGTTATTCCTCACAATGATCAAGGGAGGACCTTTGAAGTGCGAACCAATTCATTGCAAAGTTTGCCGAAGTATAAGGGTTTAGCAACGTAGGAACCTTATTTTCACTTGGAAGCTTATGACTCGATTTGCAACACATTTGGGAGTCAAGGATTTTCGGCTGACGATGTTAAATTGGTATTATTCCAATTTTCTCTAGAAGACAAGGCAAAGAAGTGGTTTTACACACTACCTTCAGCATCTATCTACACATGGGCGGAGATGCAACAAATATTTTTAGATGAATTTTACACCGCTCAAAAGACTAATGATGCTAGGAAGGGGTTGAGGAATTTCAGCAACAACAAGGTGAGATGTTCCATGATGCCTTTGAGCGTTTTAACATGATGATCAAGAATTTCCCTCACCATGGAATTGAACTGTGGGAATTGATGAACGCTTTCCATGAGGGGTTGAGTGCCGAAGATGCTCGCGACTTAATGTCTATTACCAGTGGGACTTTTGGCACAAATTATGAGCATGATGATTGGGAGTTTTTGGAGCAAATGACAATTACATCAAAGAGGAAAGCCCAAGCATCAAGGAGAGCACGACCGGCCGTTACCCGAACACAAGTGCATGCGGTTGACGATGGTAATGTTCAAACCTCTAATCAAATTTATGATGTTTGTGCTATTTGCAATGAAATAGGTCATGCGGCTGAAAATTGCCAAGGAGTGGTAGAAGGGCAATATGAAGAAGTCCATGCGGTGCAAGGTCAAGGAGGGGGTGGTAGAAGCTATAACATGAATTCTAACACTTACCACCCCGGGTTGAGGAACCACCCAAATTTCCGCTACGGGAACGCGGCGAACCAAGCTAACCCAAACTTTCAAGGAACTCAAGGTAACTTTGCACCTCATCAACAATACAATCAAGGCAATTACCGGGGTGGAAACAATTATGGTTATCAAGGGCAATTTCAACAAACGGGTCAAAGTGGTTCGGGTCAACCTTCGTCAAGCGGGAATGAAGTCATGGATATGCTTCGGGCTATGCAACAAGATATGCAAAAACGGAATCAACTCGATGAAGTCCGGATGCAAAAGGATGAGGTTCGTGACAAGAGCATCCAATCACTAACAACCCAAATGGGTCAATTGGCAACCGATAGCGACACCAAGGTAAATCCTTCACATGGTACATCACGAGGTAATGTTAATGTTCATCATGTTAGTGTTTTAAGAAGTGAAAAAGAATTTAAAGCCAATTTGTCACTCGAATTGGTTGAGGGGGTAGTTGAGGATGTCACGGGTAATGAAAGTGATGATGAAGTTTCACCGGTTAAACCTAAAGAATCAAATGTTAACAAACCGGGGTTGGGTGAAAATGAAAAAAGTGAAAAAGTTGAGGGTGAACCGAGTCAAGTCCCGTTTCCATCGGCTTTACTTGACCCAGGAAAGAAAAATTTTATTGCATCAAGAGGTCCCCAAAAAGAAGAATTGCGGGACATGTTTAAACAAGTAAAAATCAATCTTCCACTACTTGATGCAATAAAACAAGTACCCGCGTATGCTAAATTTCTAAAGGAATTATGTACACAAAAGAGGCAACAAAAGAAGAAAATGCCTAAGCGGGTGGATTTAACCGGGCAAGTGAGTGCGGTTTTGAATGGGGAGCTTCCTCCTAAGCTCCAAGATCCGGGCACGCCATTAATTAACATACAAGTTGGTAACTTTCAAATGGCAAAGGCGTTACTAGATCTTGGAGCCGGGGTGAGCATTTTACCGGGGGGCATATATGACCAATATCACTTTGGTCCGTTAGCAAGGGTGGAGACAACGGTTGTTTTTGCCGATTTGTCTCATAAGCTACCTCGGGGGATGGTTCAAAATGTGATTGTGAAAATTGATGAGTTCTATTACCCGGTTGATTTTATAGTCTTGGACTACTCATCCGCGGACCCAAAACAACAACAAAATGTCATTTTGGGTCGGCCATTTTTTAGCACCGCGCATGCCGTGATCGATTGTAGGTTTGGTACTGTCGATATGACTTTTGGGAACCGAAAAATGCGTTTAAATGTTTTTACTAGCAATTCTAATGCTAATGGTGTTGATGAGTGTTTTATGGCAGATTTAGTTGACGGATGCAACCCTCATGAGTATGAGGAGGATGGTATGGATGTTTGCTTGTGTGATTTTTCTGAACATGTACATGCTTATGCACTACGGGTTGAAGAGGAAAAACAGGATGCTATGGCTTTGAAAGAAGGTCGACCGCCATGGACTCACCAATTCGAAGGCTTGCCGGTAGAGATAAATTCGGGTACTAAACCATCATTAGAAGAACCACCGAAGTTGGAACTCAAAGACTTGCCAAACCACTTAAAGTATGCTTTCCTAGGGGATAATGACACTCTACCGGTCATTATTGCCTCTAATTTAGAATTGGCACAAGAACAAGCTTTGTTGGAGGTGTTGAAAGAGAACAAAGGAGCAATTGGATGGACGATTGCCGATCTCAAAGGAATTAGTCCATCAATCGTCATGCACAAGATAATCACCACCGAAGATGTAAAACCGAAACGAGAAGCTCAAAGGCGATTGAATCCGAACCTAAGGGAGGTAGTAAAGAAAGAGGTAATTAAATGGTTGGATGCGGGAATTATCTATCCGATTTCGGATAGTGCTTGGGTAAGTCCTACCCAAGTTGTGCCTAAGAAGGCCGGCATTCAAGTAGTCAAAGATGAGAATGGTGAACAAATTGCCACCCGACCGGTCACCGGTTGGCGTGTATGCATTGACTACAGAAATTTGAATGCCGCCACTTCTAAGGACCATTTCCCGCTACCTTTTATTGACCAAATTATTGAAAAATTATAGGGTAAAAAATATTACTACTTTTTGGACGGGTATTCGGGTTACAATCAAATAGCAATACACCCGGATGACCAACACAAGACCACCTTCACTTGTCCATATGGTACCTTTGCCTTTCGGCAAATGCCATTTGGTTTGTGCAATGCACCGGAAACTTTCCAACAATGTATGATGAGTATCTTCTCGGACATGGTTGGAGAGTCGCTTGAAGTGTTTATGGATGACTTTTCCATTTTTGGCACTAGTTTCGAATCTTGTCTCAACGAATTACAAAAAGTTTTAAAAAGATGTGTTGAGAAAAATTTAGTGCTTAGTTGGGAGAAAAGTCATTTTATGGTGCAAGAGGGAATTGTGCTGGGTCATGTGATTTCGGAAAGGGGAATGGAGGTGGATAAGGCAAAAATAAGGGTAATATCATCTTTGCCACCACCGAAAAATGTTAAGGGTGTAAGGTCATTCTTGGGACACGCGGGTTTCTATAGACGTTTCATTAAAGGTTTTAGTGTTAACACGAAACCTTTATGTAATTTGTTGTTAAAAGATGTTCCATTTGACTTTACTGACGAATGTTTGCAAGCCTTTACTGTTTTGAAGGAACATTTGGTCAAAGCCCCTATTTTGCAACCGCCGGATTGGTCAAAGCCGTTCGAGATCATGTGTGACGCAAGCGACACTACAATTGGTGCAGTTTTGGGTCAACGAGTTGATAAAAAGCCGGTGGTAATTTACTATGCAAGCAAGAATTTATCCGAAGCACAACTGAATTACACCACAATCGAAAATGAGTTATTACCAGTGGTGTATGCTTTGGATAAGTTTCATGCGTATATTTGGGGGAGCAAAGTGGTGGTTTATTCGGATCATAGTGCGGTTCGATATTTGATGGAGAAAAAGGACGCGAAGCCTCGTTTGATTCGGTGGGTATTGTTGTTGCAAGAGTTTGATTTAGAAATTCGAGACAAAAAGGGAAGCGAGAATGTAGTGGCGGATCACTTGTCTCGGATTCCGGTAGAAGGGATTGATGATGTTAGTGAAATAAATGAAAGGTTTCCCGATGAGCAACTCCTAGCCGTATCCACTTTCGTTACACCGTGGTATGCTCACTACGTAAATTACTTAGCCACGGGTGCCATCCCAAATCATTGGACCAAAAAGCGACGACAACAATTCATGGTCCAAGTGAAGCAATACATTTGGGATGAACCGGATCTCTTCAAGATCGGGCCGGATCAAGTTATTCGGAGATGTGTGCCCGAAACGGAGGTGTTGGAAATCTTAACTCATGCCCACTCATCCGCATGTGGAGGTCACTTTAGCGGGCATAAAATGGGTTACCGGGTTCTCTCATGTGGGTTTTATTGGCCCACAATCTTCAAAGAAGCGTGTGAGTTTGCAAGGAATTGTGTGAATTGTCAAATGATGGGAAGCATATCAAAGAGAGACGAGATGCCATTACAACCAATCTTGGTTATAGAAATATTTGATGTATGGGGCATTGACTTTATGGGCCCCTTCCCGAATTCGAATGGTTTTCTATATATTTTGGTGGCGGTGGATTACGTCTCGAAGTAGATTGAGGCTATTGCAACAAGAACAAATGACCACTCGGTTGTTTGTAAATTCGTTCAATCCAACATCTTCTCCCGATTTGGCATTCCAAGAGTTATTATAAGTGACGGTGGTTCGCATTTCAAGAACTTTAATTTCGGGAAACTATTGAAGAGGTATAGTGTGAATCACCGAATTGCCACACCTTACCATCCGCAAACGAGTGGACAAGTTGAAGTGTCCAACCGTCAAATCAAAGAAATCCTCATAAAGACGGTAAGAACGGATAGGAAGGATTGGTCAAGCAAGTTGGATGATGCGTTGTGGGCATACCGAACGGCCTACAAAACTCCGATTGGCACAACACCTTACCGGATTGTGTATGGAAAGGGTTGTCATATGCCAATGGAGTTAGCGCATTGGGCACATTGGGCAATAAAGACGGTAAATGCGGATTATGATGAGGCGGGGAAGATGAGGAAGTTGCAATTGAGCGAGATAGAAGAGATTAGAGACGAGGCGTATGAGTGTGCATCGGCTTACAAAGACAAGCTTAAGAAGGTACACGCTGCAAAGTTGAGGAAGAAAACCTTTGAAGTGGGTCAAAAGGTTTGGTTGTACAATTCAAGACTCAAGATGTTTGCGGGCAAGCTTAAAAGCAAATGGATGGGCCCGTATGTCGTTCGGCGAGTTGGGAGGTTTGGTGATGTAGATATCCAAGATGAGCAAACAAATAAACAACAAACGGTGAATGGCCATAGGTGGAAGCCATACTTGGAGGGGAACGACATCAACAACTTGGAGCTTGATAAAGCGGGCTACATTCTACGCCCGGTCGATGAGGAACAACCATGAGAGGCCCAGGTTTGGTAGTGTAAATAGTTAGCATTTCATTTTATTTGTTTTGTATAGTTTGCACGTTTACCGTACTCGCTTGAAGCTTGTGTTTGAAACAAGTGTGGGGACATTCGGGTCACGAATTGCTCTAACATTGTGTTGAGGAAAACACGGGACTTTCGAGGGGGTAGGGTAATTTTTACATGTTTTTGAAAAATTTTAAAAACACAAAAAAATCGAAAAAACTGAAAAAATATAAAAAAAAAATACATTTAAATTTGGAGTTTTTGGCGAAGCAAAAAGGCCCAGAGGCCACCGTAATTTACGGTCTGTACCGTAATTTACGGTGGAGATGGAAAATTGTTGGGCGTTACGGTGTAAATCTACTGTTTTACGGTAGAAGTTTTGTGCCAGCATCCACCGTAATTTACGGTCTACACCGTAATTTACGGTGGACCTGGCGAGTGTAAGGGTCGTTCCGGTTGCAGCATTTACATAAAAAAAAAATAAATAAATAAGTCACGTTAATTAAACCCTGGCCACTCAATTCCCTTCACTTTTCTCATCCATTCCTTCTCATCTATCACTCTCAAGTTCCCCCCCCCCCCCCATCCCCAAACTCCATAACCTTCCATTCTTCATATCTCCCTCAATTCTTGACCAAATCAAGTGAAATCTAGGTCTATCTTGACTAATTTTTCACGAACTTGCTGATTTTGCCAAGAGATTTGTGAGAAAACGAAGTTTTCTAGTCCGAATCACAAACCCTAGGTCGGAAAATTTTGGGGGTTTTTGAAGTTTTTGTTTCACAAGTGTTCTATCATCTTCAAACAAAGGTATGGAAGTTTATTTGTTAAATTTTGATGATTCATTGTGAAGATTAAGGTTGGTATTGGATATTTGTTCATACCCACTTGCTTGTTCATAGTTTTTGTCATGAAACTTGTTATTTGATCATTGAAAGGGTTGTAGATGTAGGATCGATGGCAAAGTAGTGAACTTTTGGGAACCTCTATGTTGTAGAGGCATAATGCCAAAATTTTTGAGAAATAATCTATAAAAGTTTTGGTTTACTAGCATCTACAACCATAGTAACAAGCAAGTGTGGGGATATTTTGGATAGAAGGGTCTAATTTTTGTGTTTGGTTGTGTTGTTTGCTTTGTTGTGTGTGTAGAACAATGGTACGAACAAAGGAAAGAGCCGGAGCAAGTTCGTCTTCTTGGTCTAAAGACAAGGGCAAGCAACCGAAACAACAACCAAGAAAGAGGCAATATATGGGTCGAGTTAGTGAAAGTGAAAGTGAGGATGAGGAAATGGTGGAGTTGGATCCGGCTGAAAAGCCAAGATGGGAGTCGGGTCCTTTAGATGACCAACCGGAGGAGTGGCAGCCAACACTCTTTCATGACAGTATGAATCGATTGAAAAATAGGGCTGCCGCATTTATTTGCGAGAGAGAAGTTCGTGAAGTTGAATTTGGGCCGTTTGGTGTGTTTGCCCAATTCCGCGCTTTAGGATGGGAGGGGGCGCTTAGTTGTTACGATAAGGATAGCAAGAACTTGTTCATGACCGAAATTCAAGAATGGATGGCAACCCTCAAGTGCAACACATACGATAGGCCATCGCAAATGAAGTTGATAGGTGAAGTGAATGGGAATTAAGGTGGAGATGTCATTTGACACACTAAAGAAATTGGGGGGTAATTCACAGCCGTCAACCAGAGAACCCTTGGACGAATTTTAAGTAATATTATTCCATCTCAAAAGCCACTTTTGAATGTTTGATCAACGCGGGATGACAACCGATGCTGTGAAGACAATCATGAGCGGCTAGGCTCTTCGTGGCTTTCTCCAGGCGGACGGTTCAGTTAGGTTTTTACTTTATTCAGTTTATACTCAGGTTTGGATGTATTTTTGACCTTGAGAAAGTTGTATGAATACATTGATGTGTTGGTTTATTTGAACTATTTACATGTGTTTTGAGTTCTTGCTTTACAACTTGTTCGGTTGATGATAAAACCTAGTAACTTGTTGAGTGACATAGAGTAGGTTGACTTACGCCAGTAAATAGGGTTAATCGAATTATAAATGATTTGATGACAAAGACCTATGTTTGATTACCACTTAAATTAACCAACTTTCCAGCATCATGTCTATGTGATGGCAATTAACTGAGTAAACTGAGTTTTGTGAAACCTAGAACCTGAAGTTTGGAGGAAGTTACGTTTTATAAATCTGATATCTTTTCTCTTAGTTAGTTTTTTTAGTTTCTTTCAAATTAATCAAAACCCCTAAATTCTAGATTAGTAGTAATTAACTAAATAATTTTAGCTAAACACTAACCACATATTCCCCGTGGATACGATACCCTACTTACGCTATCTACGTAGTTTAATTAGGTTTTTGCATGACCCTTACGACAGTCATCAGTAATCAGTAGGTATAGTCATAAGGGACTATAACCATCGTGATTACGCTCACGTTGCAAAGTTCAAACGAACTTTGTGTTGACCAAATCGTGGTCAAAGCAGAAAGTCAAACACTGTTTGACTTTCATGCTTGAAAAACATAAACGAGCAAGAAAGAAACTTACAAAGGGTCCAAGCAATGAAGATTTGAACTCAAAATTTCTCAGGTATGAAGCTTCACAAGGAGAGCTTCAATTTAGAGAAGGAGATTGAGATCAAATGTGTGGAAGACGAAGTGAAATTAAGTGGGTTTATATAGATTTTCCACAACTGTTAGGATCGTTCCTCGATAATTGAGCTTCAATCTGGGCCATACATGTAAGGCACACTGATTTGGAATACTATGGGTGCCCAAAACCATCACACGGTATTGAGAAAGTTACATAAA
The DNA here is from genome assembly GCA_030545235.1 of Helianthus tuberosus. Taxonomy (NCBI): domain Eukaryota; kingdom Viridiplantae; phylum Streptophyta; class Magnoliopsida; order Asterales; family Asteraceae; genus Helianthus; species Helianthus tuberosus. Next base: position 122,980,864 of record CM060390.1, on the reverse strand, counting down.
GGCCCCTGAAAATCAACCCAGTTGTCAAAAATGATGTTTCTGCCCAGATGAAGGGGTGGCGTGCCGCCACCACATAGTCACTAGGCTGTGGCGTGACGCCACCACAACCCAGTTCCAGAAACTTTGCAAAACTGGCAGGTTTGGTCCCTGCAGCTCATTTAGGCCATTTTCGACGCGTTTAAACCACGTTAACCCATTTTTAAGGCTCTACAAGGATGTTAAAGCATAGGGAACATGAAACATGTTCAAAAATATCTCAGATGTCGGTTCGTTTGGTCGTACGGTTGCATTATTCGGTTAATTACGATGAAAACTCGAACGGATGCAAAAACGATCCAAATTTCGCGAAGAATGATATTTTTGCATTCCAATCACTAAAATAAAATATTTTAATGATTACAAAAATTTTTGGATGTCCGGATATCTTCAGAACGTAATATATGCGCGTAAATGCAAACTTATGCACTTTTTGACGCTTTTAGTCCCTGTTTAACCAAATAAGTTTATTTTCGCATACCGAACCCCTCAAAGCCTATCTCTAAGCTATGTAAAGGATATTTATGGTATGTTTAACTTATGATCATATTTCGGAAGGTACGTTACTATATGAATCAGCAGACTTTCGCAGTTTGACGCAAATAGTCCCTGCGATCGAATAAACTTGTTTTCGACACACCAAACCATCCAAAACTTATTTCTAAGTTATGTAAAGGTTATTTAAGGTATGTTAAGCCTATTTCACTGTTCCGAAGTGTTTGTCGTGTTAAACTGATTACGTTTATGCATCAGTTCGCGTATAACTTTCCAGAAAGCAATTTAAAGCTCGAAATTGAACATGAATTTATATGTGCAAATGATACACATATTTATACAGATCCCAAATATGAAACACAATATTTCATTGGTTTTGTATCATATGATGGTTGAATAGGTACAGATGTCACAGATATCCTACTGATATCATAACATATTTAAAGCATATTAACTTGAGGAACCTGTACATGACTCATTTGGTTACCCGTTATGCATATTCTTGTTCGGTACGGTTATGTAACTAGTTTGCATAAATTAACCGAAACGGGTCAAACCTTATCATATTTACTTCAAAATCCAGAATGTGTTTAGTTTACCCATTTTATACAAGTCTTCATACTTGTTGGGTCTAAATCACATTCTAATCCGGTCTTTGCTTAATCTTGCGTTTTGAACCGTAAACCCTTCTTCAAAACTAACCGGTCTAAGTTATAACTTAAATAAGACCCGTTAGAAATCTAATAGGTCATTAAAACCTTCGTTCCAGATTAGGAGCCCAGTAAAAGCTACTTGTACTTGCTGATTTGATATACGGCTGAGAATACAATTATATTTTAGCTCAGGTAAATACTTTTAACTTATTTTCCGTTATATGGGCTTGGGATACGGTATTATAATAATACCGCTTGGCCGGGTATGAAATCATTTAATTGGATTGTGATTAATAAATTTACATAACCCGTTTTAATCTGTTTTATTTGATACAATGCCTTTGGGGGGTTAATGACTGTGTCCTGGATATCCTCGGCTCATTCATTTGAAATGGCCACGGCTTAAGCATGGGGTGTAGGCATACACCTGACAGTTGCGTATGTATAAACGGTATCTCACTCGTGAGGAAACTCCTTGTGGGCCTATACTTGTGGTGTGTCTATTAATCTTATACCGGCTCTTCTATTCCGGTCCTGAACGGACGACAAACATATAAATCTGTATACAAGATTATTTTTAAATAATTGTCCCAAGTTATAAAAGATTTTATGCCTTGCGCATCCAAACCAATTTTAAAAATACTTTTCAAAAGAGCCAGTTAATTGTATTTACCAGTGTAAACTGACGTATTTTTCAAAAAGATTAAGTGCAGGTACTACGCGTAATGGGCTGGATACTCCTAGTATTAAATAAAGAGTCCTGCAAGCTTTTTAATACTTAATGTCTGTTGAACATTATTTTCTTTCAGTTTTAGATCCGCCTGTGGATCCACTTACAACCGTTGTGTAATATTTTATTATACTTTCAATTCGGTTTGTATTATTATTTTAGACTTTCGATGTGCATTAAACTGTGATTAATTGTCTATGATGATATCAACTACGTCACGATACTCCCCACCGGTAATACGTGGAAATATCAGGGTGTGACAGTTTGAGGACAAATTCACATTCTATGATGACGAGAAGGTGGAAAAAGCTTTCAACATGGTTGATCAATTGCCAGATAACATTGACGTAACCTATTCCAAATCTGATGATTCTAGTGGTTCAGAGGTGGTAGGTAAGGTCGTTGAAAGTGTCTTGAAAGAAGACGAGTCGGTTGAAACAGGTAAATCTGAATCACAAGATGAAAATGAAGGTAGTTTTCATGAGGGTAATCTGAAAAACTCAAAAACTGAGAAAAATGCGAATCATGATTCAAAAGGATTGGTTTACACCATGATTGGATCAGACAAATTATTCTCAGATCTTGAAGTCCCGATTCAGAATGTGATTTCAGAAAAGATTGACAAAATTTTCAAGATGATTGAAATTGAAAAGTCTGAGATTCCAAAATTTGCCGGAAAGAGTCACAAAACTTTATATAACAAACTTGGTTACAAAAAGAAAAACATGAACGCTGGGTTGGGTTATAAAAAGAAACAAAATTGGAAAAGAAATGAAACGCCAAATTATCAGACAAAGATGAATTTTGTTCACGGAACAAGTTCCGAAGAAGATAAAGAACTCCAATTTAGATGACAGTCTAATGAAGAGTTCTATGCTCAGAAAAAGCAACAACAACAGGTGAAAGATGTCTCAAAGAGAACATTTTTCAAGTGTGATTAAACAGGATATCTTGCTCGCAAGTGTCTAAATCTAAAACCTGTTGGTGTTGAAACGAAAAAGAAATCTGATGTTGTGAATTAGAAGTCAACCAAGTTTGATTCAAAGAAAACTTGGAAGTCGAAAATGTCAAAGGCTGACTCACAACAAACATGGAAACTAGTGACACCCAGACTTAGAACAACACAAAGTTGGAAAACAACTGTTGATGCAACAAAACCAAACCAGTTTTGGAAACCAAGAGTTGTTGTTCGAAAGGGCAAGGCTGGGTTGTTAAAACACAATCTATTTCTGAACAGAAAACTAATTCAATCAAAAAGGATGAAGTAAAAGATGAAAAGTTGTTTGTTCAAAACGATGTTAGTTTTCCAAGATTAAATGAAACTTATGTGTAGAAATGCCTAAGGTCAAACAGACCTGGGCTAATTTGTTCAAGTGATTGAGTAAATTGAATGTGCAGGTGCTCAAGAAATTTGAATGTCAACAAGAAGAGTGTCGGAGCAGCCTGGCACGAAAGGAAGAGGCTGCTGACTGTTGAACAGGGAGTTTGTTTGATTTCTGTACATAAATAAACCATATTTCAAAAACTTTAAAAATTGAAAATATAAAAACCAAAAATATGTTTTTATTTTCTCAAAAATTGAAAAATAAAAAATACAGTTGTTTTTAAATTTGTCAAAAATTCAAAATATGTTGTTTGAATACGCCGAAACCCTCACAGCTGAACAAACATGATTAATTTCACAAGATTGAAAAATGGTTTTTCAAACTCTAAAATATCAATGTATTGTAAATCATGGGGGTATATTTTCTGCAAAACAGAGCATGTGAAGCAGAAAATGGATGGCGAGTCAAAGCTATCGGTTTGTCAAATTTTCTTTAAATGGTTTTGAATTTTAGGGAGAGTAAGAATATGTCAAAAAAAATCCAAAAACATTAGAAAATTTGAAAAAGCCAAAAACATAATAAAATTCAAAAAATGAGTTTTTGTGTAAAAAGAGGAAATGATAGTACATCAGTTGACAATCACAGTACGCTAAAGAAATGGAAAGATAAAATGTGATAAGCGGTCTCACTGATGATATGCCAGTATGTTTTTACACGCTTAGTAGATTGTATTCGAGATATAAACCTAAATATCAAATACTTACTTATCTCATGGGGAACATCTCTCGGATATATGGGTAACCCCCGAAATCTTGTTTGAGAAATTGTCTGATTCTGAGATACTAGGTCTTTATACTGTTTGATATCTGGGGTATTATACCAGGTCTTCTGATATTGCGGAAGCAATGGCCTAGACCTCGTATAATACTTTACACGTTTTTAAAGCTTACGCTCTGCATAAAAATTGAAAAATATCGAAAAATATGAATCAATTGTAGTTGAAGAAAAGATTCCCTTTAAATGAATCAATTGTAGTTGAAGAAAAGATTCCCTTAAGGGAACACACCTAAAGTCGAGCCTTCATCTCTTTGATTGAACGGAAGTTCATACCTTAGCTCTCAAGGTCTCGCACTAACCCAGAATACAGATATCAAATTGGTATACTCACCTGTAAGACTGAATCTAGGGAATTTTGATACAGGAGTATATTCTGAGGTGGAACACGCGAATAAGTTTAAGTCCTTAAAACACTAATCTCGTATCTCGAATCGATTGAACTTTGTGTGAAAATTTAAAGTGGATCAGTATACTGACAATCTAAGTGAATCGTTTAGAACTTAAAGTGTTAAAAGCTCAACGGTACTAGTGATTTGTCATAAACTGATATGATCCTCTGACACGAACTCAAACAAAAATATTGTCTGTAAATATGTTTGTAAATATTTCTTTACTGCTCTATGTATCAGAAAATACAAAAAGATTTTGATTTCACTTTAGTTTCGACAACCGATGTCCGAGTGCTGAGTTTCAAAATCTAAGTATGCTGATCGTGTTTCTGAAAATAAAACAAGTTCATTAATTTGAAACTTGAAGTTTTTACCTAAAAATCAAAAACAGTTTGTAATATCTCCAAGGTCATTAATTTGGACTTGGATGATTATCTATGAGGGATTTGGGTGCTTAAATTGTTAAAATTTGTTGAAAAGAGCTAGATTTCGATGTTGGATTCTTAATACTGCTAAATCTATAAAGATTGTTGATAGGGGAAGAAAATCAAGTAATCCTGAATATTTTCATATTATTATATTTTAAAGCCAGGTTCTTGGTTTAAAAGTTTTTGAGAGCCATGTCACGATTCCTGGACAATCAGAAAAGCTTTCACTGTCGATATATTTTAGCTTATGCTGAGAGCCAGGTTTTCAAACCTGGAAGTTCAAAATGTTTCACTTATAAATGTTTGAGAATTTGCAGATGTTGTACCAGACTACTGATGTGTGCAAAATGCAACATATAAATTACATCAATTGTGGCATAAAACTAACCCTTTTAGTACTAATGTTGGAAAAAGTGAGCTTTTGTCTTCCTTTTGTATTTTCAGGATTAAATGAGCTCAAATTAACAAAAGAAGCAAAAAGGCAGCTAAATCTAACATAAACACAAGAAAATGAATAAACGTGGCATGCCCGACCTCCCCGACAGCATCTTCCCAAGCAAAACAAGAAAACAGAAGGCTGAACACGCCCCGTGCTCAGTGAGCACGGGGGCGTGCCCAAGTGTCAGCATAAAAGACAAAGTTGTAGAAGCTTCCATCGCCCACCACAGGGCCGTGCTCAGCAGACACGGGGTCGTGGTCAACTATAAGATTCGCAGAATCCAGGCAAATCTTGATAGTACATATACGCTTCTGCACACGGGGTCGTGCCCAGTGGACACGGGGCCATGGTCAACTAATAAAGACAAGAGCAATTAATGAAGAAAGAGAAGGATGTGGACACGGGGCCGTGCCCGAGCTTCTGTTCAGCCTATAAATAGGAGTGCTTGGCTCAAGCTCAAACCATCCCTTGGCACACCACCTCTCTCACACTTCACCCACCACCCACCACCACCATAACACCATCATCCACCACCATCATCCATTGTCCATCATAGAGTGTGTGAGTCGTCTCGGGATCCAAGATTGATCGTAAGAGTTCTTGACAATCAAGGCCATGTTTGCCTAAGTCTCTTAAATCACTTGGTGAAGACAAAGTGTCTAGTGTAATACTTTTTATTTTTAATCTTTTCGCACTTTTTAATTGGTTATGTATTAATGACTTTAATAACTAGTTTCTTATGTTGAAGGTGATTCTTCCTTATCGTTTGTCCGTGGTGTCTTGGCATTATTTTACTGTCTATATAAAATAAAATATTTTCACCATTCATATCTCCACGGTCTATATGGAGGTATGTTGGCTACCTGGTCGGGGGTTAAGGGAACGGTTTGGTAAGAGTCTTGCCATTGTTCAGTATATAGATCCTGCAAAGGACCTGGGTCAAATTTAGTAGGACCTCCTTCAATACTTAACGGTATTGGATGGCGGGGGTCCAAACTCTTTGATCCCCTCATAAGTTAAACTACTATTAAAACTTTAACCCGGCTACTTAGAACTGTATCCCTGCTGACTCAGACTACTTAGCCGAGGGTAACGTCGCCTTCAAAAGAGAGGCCTACCACATTATGCATTAATAACTTAATTAATTATCTTTCAATAATCCGACCCTTTAGGATTGTATCCTTGCTGACTCAAACTACTGGGTTGAGGGTAACGTCTCCTCCAAAAGAGGGCCTACTACAATAACTAAGATAATCTCTTAACAAAGTGCAAAAGTGCGGAAATAATCAAAGGTTACACTAAACACGAGTCGGAGCCAAGTGATTCATCTTGTCTATCTGTTTTTACTTTTATTTTTATTTTCAGCATTTTAGTTAGTTTTTATTTTTCTTAGTTTAAAAAACCTTTTTCTAAACTTTTGATTTGATTAGACGTTGAGGATAAACCGGTACTAAAAGCTCTTGTGTCCTTGGACGACCTCGGTATCTTACCAACACTATACTACGCTCACGATGGGTGCACTTGCCCATATGTGTGTTTAGTGTTAGTAAATATCGTGTTTTATAAATTTAAAACTTGGCTAAAGAAAGTGTAAAAGGGCTTAAAATATACTTAAACCTATATATACACCTAACGCACATCAAGTTTTTGGCGCCGCTGCCGGGGACACAAGGATTTTAAGAAAGTTAGGAATCAGCGGCCTAATCGTTTTTCTTATTTTTCTATTTTTTTAGGATTTTTCTTAGTTTTTCAGCTTCTGCAGAACTCAGCACGGGCCGTGCCCGCTGAACACGCCCCGTGCCCAATCATTGGAACTGGCAATCTTGTTTTAAGTCAGACAGTAAGCTGAACACGGGCCGTGCCCACTCAACACGCCCAGTGCCCAAGATTCAGTTACTGAAAACAGAACCGTAAGATCCCGACGGTTGGTAATTTCTGACACAAACATGAGTGATACTGATACTTTTTACTTTCGGCACTCTTGTGGTACGTGGTGTCAATTATGTGGTGGTTCCCATAAGGAATTAGAATGCTATTTTCTAACTTATAAGCCCCACTGTATAGACCCATCGTTTCCTTGTATCCTTAAGATGGGCGAAAGTAAAAATAATCCCTATCTCTCCCTCGAATGCTCCCAACCAGATTTTCTAGGAGAAATGCTTCTTGATGAATTATTTCAATTAGAGGATCTAATTCTTAATTGGTTAAAAGAACTTAGGATAGATTTTAATAATTTATCTCAAGATGATAACCAAGAAGAAGTGTTGGAATCGCATTCAAACAACTTCGTTGTTCCCGACGATACTCCTAACTCTAGTGAGGACTTGAGCGATAGTCGTCCCTGTGCCGATTGTGCCGTGAAGGACTCCCCATTGACTTCATTCGATGCATACATAGACCTGAGCGATTCGGCATACACCTTCTTTAACGAGAGCCCGGAAAAGGGTTGGACTTGTCCACCTACATATAGCATAGGAATCACCCTCACCGACAACCTCTTGCGTTCTCGTCTCAATCTAGTGCAATTAAGGTATCTTAGGCACTTTGGGGTTGTTCCATCTAGTAAGGAACCACCCGATCCAGAAAAGTTCCTTAGAAATAGACAAACTCCATAAGACAGCTTCTAGACACGGGGTCGTGTCCAGGTCAACACGCCCCCGTGTCCACTCAAAGATTCCCATCTGATTTCATGTCAGAATACGGACAAATTGTGTCAGGATTCCCCTGAACACGGGGCCGTGTCTAGCCGACACGGGGCCATGTGCAGTGTACTGTCATTTTCTATAAATGCAGCCAAGAATCCTGCACATTTGAACCATTCAAGGGACAGAGATTTGGGGAATATTCTCACACACCATCCTAGGTATGTTCTAAAAGAAGTTTCTCAACACCCTTCTTGTCCTTTCCTCTTTTATCCACTTCCATCTTCTTCATGCTTCCATTAGAACTTGAAATCTCCATAAATTTCAAGCTTTAGTGAGATATTTGTTAGATTTTTATTCATGGGATCTTGTTAAAAATAAGTTCTACAACAATGTTTTAAGTTGTTTCTGCTTAAAAACGTTTTAAACATCATAAAAACAAATTAAAACTCCAAGATCCCTTGTCCTAAAAATCTGCAAACATCTTAACACGGGCCGTGTTCGTTGAACACGGGGCCGTGTCCAAAGTACTGATTTCATAAAGTTGAACTCTTCTCGGTTTGTTTTCTCAGAATGGCGAGCAGAACCAGCGGAACATCTTCATCACACTCCAGAAACAACCGATAAAGGAGAAGGTCATCAACGGTTGAAGATTCTCTTGTAAACTATGTTTACGCCTTAAGAGAGGCCCTTGATGAAATGACAGGGGTGGAAGAGGCATTGGTTGACCGTATTAATCATTTGACGGTGGGGCTAGAAGGATGTCTTCGAGAGGTCAACCTTTTGCACCAAAGGTTGAACATTCTCGCTTCTCCTCCTTTGGTACCAATCATTACCCAAAGGGCATGGAATGTGGTTCCTGAAGTCATCATACCAGCCGAGTGGTACGCCATACATCTGGAGCCCCCTCGGGAAGTGCTACAAGGGGTTCCGGTCGGTGTCGCTCCTCCTCCACAAGATGTTGAAGAGAATGACGTTGCCTTCTTCCTCCCAAGAGAGATAGAAGAATGGCTTTAAACGCCCCTAGGCTCGGAGTTCTACAAGACTATTAGATACCGGAAGACTATTTCCGGAATTTTGGTTCTTATTGTAAAAGTAGAACTCCTTAGGATGATTTTACGTATCATTTGACCTATCTAATTTAGGACTTTTAACTTTTATTTTCTGCTTTGTTTTTCATTTTTTTTAGGACTACTATGTAATTCTCTCTATGACTTAATGAATGATGGTTTTAGTTAATTTGGTGTTTGGATGGTGTTGAAACAAATAAAACACACTCAGGATGGCAAAGGATAACAAGGGAAACTTGAACCAGCACCCCATGCAGGAAAACAGGGCCATCCGACAATTTTCTTCATTAACAGTAAGCTCAGCACGGGCCGTGTCCGCCCAACACGGCCCCGTGCTGCACTGTCTGCAGAAATGACCCAGTTCAGGTACACTGGACACGGGCCGTGTTCACCCAACACGCCCCCGTGTCCAGGCTTCTGTTTCTTTTGTTTAATTTTTGTTACTGGCACTTGAACACGGGGCTGTGCCCGGACAACACGGGGCCGTGTCCAGCGCCCAGTAACACAAATTTTTGTTTTTTCACACCTTTTTACACATTCAATCAACCTAAAAACTTATTTTTGGGACACATTGAGGACAATGTGTAACTTAAGTGTGGGGGGGGAGGATGCTAAAACCTTGAATCTTGGAAGTCCTAACTACAAGCCTTACACAAAACTCTATTGGAACCCTCAATTTTTTTATTTGTCTAGGTTTAATTTGGGAATTTCAAAATTCTAAAAAGGTTATATTTTTACAAATTTACAACCAATAGCGTCGTGATAAAAAGAACCAACATAAGAAAATTATGAAAAGGCATGACAAGCTTAGTTAAAATTTAATTATATATACTTGATCACATAAAAACTCATTCCCACAAAAGTGAGTTTTGAGCCTTTATTGAACATACAAATTAAATGCTCATTTTTCGTTTCTTGTGTGAATAGCCGCTTGGTTCTTACAACTCTAGAACTTGCCACGACGATACATTCCCGGTCCTTACCAACTTAAACCCGAGTAAGTAAATGATGGAGGCATTAGGACTAACCCTTTTTATTTCTACACCATCATTTTTCTTTTTTTTTACCACCTACCCAAAATCCCCCTAGTTAACCCCTTTGAGCCTAAACCTTTTCATTTCTTAACCCAAACCAAACACCCTTTCACCCACCAAAACCTTTTTTTTATTTTTAACCCTTTGTTTTAGTAACAAGCTCGGTTTTTCGTTTGACTTTGAAAAAAAATGTATAATTTTGTTTCGTTGATGAAGCAAAAGAAATAAACAAAGAAGTTCATCAAAAATAACTTTGTTTGAATAATAGCTTCATCAAAATAAAAATTGCAAAAATAGAAAGTCTTTCGTAAACCGACGCTTTTTACGCTTTTTCGCCATTTTCTACTAACCACTAACCACTAACCCAACCACCTACCTTTAACCCAAGCCTAACCCTTCACCCAAAAGTCCTCTTGATATTTGCAAAGGTATATAGTTAAAAAGGAGGAGGATTGATTGCTTGGAAAGCCTATGGTAGGAGTAAGTTCCATGCCGCTCTCGAATGATTCACTAAAATACATCTTCGGCAGAGTGTTGAGTGATCCCCCGTGAGGTATGTGAACTTGTATATAAATAGAATTTTAAAAAGGCATGTTATGCCCTAATAAGTAATTTATCTTATGAAAAGTTTTAAATAAATCATGACGAATATGATTGTAAATAAATAGAAATAAAACTAAATAAAGAATCTTGGAAATCCCGACACTCTATGACAAGCCCAAAAACCTTCTTTTCTACCAATTCCATTTGGGAGTGTAAAGCCACATTATAAAGAGTTTTGCTTGAGGACAAGCAAAGATTCAAGTGTGGGGGTATTTGATGTGTGCAAAATGCAACATATAAATTACATCAATTGTGGCATAAAACTAACCCTTTTTTAGTACTAATGTTGGAAAAAGTGTGCTTTTGTCTTCCTTTTGTATTTTCAGGATTAAATGAGCTCAAATTAACAAAAGAAGCAAAAAGGCAGCTAAATCTAACATAAATACAAGAAAAGGAATAAACGTGGCATGCCCGACCTCCCCGACAGCATCTTCCCAAGCAAAACAAGAAAACAGAAGGCTGAACACGCCCCGTGCTCAGTGAGCACGGGGGCGTGCCCAAGTGTCAACATAAAAGACAAAGTTGTAGAAGCTTCCATCGCCCACCACGGAGCCGTGCTCAGCAGACACGGGGTCGTGGTCAACTATAAGATTCGCAGAATCCAGGCAAATCTTGATAGTACAGATACGCTTCTGTACACGGGGTCGTGCCCAGCGGACACGGGGCCGTGGTCAACTAATAAAGACAAGAGCAATTAATGAAGAAAGAGAAGGATGTGGACACGGGGCCGTGCCCACTGGACAGGGGGTCGTGCCTGTAACACCTGTGCCTCCACGGCCATCAAACAAATACCGAACCAATGAAATATTATATTTCATACTTGGGATTTGTAAAAATATGTGTATCATTTGCACATATCAATTCTTGTTCAATTCCAAACTCTAAATCGCTTTCTGGAAGGTTATACGCGCACCGATGCGTAAATATAACCAGTTTAATGCAACGAACACTCCGGAATAGTGAAATAGGCTTAACATACCTTAAATAACCTTTACATAACTTAGAAATAAGTTTTGGAAGGTTTGGTATGGCAAAAATCAAGTTAAATCGCTTACAGGGACTAAAGTTGACAAACTGCGAAAGTATGCCAATTTGAACTGTAACAGACATTCCGGAACATGAACATAAGTTAAACATACCATAAATATCCTTTACATAGCTTAGAAATAGGCTTTGAGGGGTTCGGTGTGCTAAAATAAACTTTTGTGTCATTCAGGGACTAAAAGTGTCAAAAAGTGCACAAGTTTGCATTTTCGCGCATAACTTACGTTCTGAATACATCTGGACATCCAAAAATTTATGTAAGCATGACTACATTATATTTTAGTGTTCGCTATAAGAAAAATCCATTCGTCGCGTCATTTGGATCGTTTTTCGCGCTTATGCGCATTCCGTCGTAATTAAGCGAACATCGCGTTCGTACGACCAAACGAACCGACATCCGAGATATTTTTAAACACATTTTAAGTTCCCTATACTTTAACTTCATTTTAGAGCTTTGAAATGGGGTTAACGGGCCTTAAACGTGTCGAAAATGGGCTGAATGCATGACAGGGACCAAAAGTGTAAATCTGCCAAACTTAAGCCTAGCGGTGCGCTACACTTTTAGTGTAGCGGTGCGCTAGGGGTCTGCAGACCAGATGCAGAGTACTTAACAGCCTGTTTTCAGCAGATTAACCCACAACCACAAGTTCCTAATTATCTAGTCAGCTGATAAGGATGGAATTTTAGTCACCATAAGGTCCCGACACATGTACGGGCAAGATCATGGCACGTTTTCCTTGAAATGATCTTAACGGTGGACCGAATACTATAAATACCCCACCCCCATTGCTTCTAAACCCACAAGAATTCTGATTTGAGAGCTCTAAGTTGAAACCATTGTTTCATACCTGAGTTCTTAGATCGGGATTAGCATTCGGGGACCCTGGGTAAGTATTCTTTCGTTCTTTTCCTTATTTTATTGCTTTTCGAGTCCGAAAGTCAAACTTTGTTTGACTTTCAGCGTTGACCAGTAATGGTCAATGCGAAGTTCGTTTGAACTTCGCAACGTGAGTGTAATCACGTTGGTCATAGTCCCTTGGGACTATGCCCACTGATTACCACGTTGTCTAGGGTTGTAGGGTAGGCGATCTAATAAATCGCCTATACCTTCGAACCCGACCCAGTTTGGTCGATCATTAGGATCCGACCAAATACATTAGGTGACCATAGTAGGTAGGGAATAACCTTCCGAGGTTATACCCTATGGTCACATCGTTTAAGTAGTTGTATGATAGGTAGTTTATATGCCTTAGGTAAATTACCATAATACCCTTTTCATGTATAATTGGTAATTAAGCATATGTAACCTAAACTTTTGTCACATAACTGATTATGTAACATGTTTAGGCATATAACACTTGTCATAGGACTAGTTAGACGGTCCGAACGCGTTTCACGCGCACGACACGTTAAAGTAGCATATGTTACCTTAATGGGTCGCGATGGGTCGAAAGCACTTAGGTTTAGTTTCATTATAGTATGTAGGCCTTGTTAAACCATATCATATGAGTTCCAACACTCATTTGGTTTCCCAAGCCTCATCCTATCCGATCTCCCGATTTAAGTCCGGTTTATTTATATAGTTTTAGATTGCCGACTGATTCCGTGCTCTCTCTAGCTTTGTTTGGTTGTTGTTCAAGACCTCCAAGCATTCTCAGGCGAGTACATTATTCCCCTCTTTTACTGTTTTCAACTGTTTTGGGGTGACTCATATGTGCTAAAAGTTTTCGATGTTATAACGATGGTTTCAAAAACGATTAAGACGATTTATACAAAACTAATAACGATTTCATAAAGTGAACAAACTTGTTGGTTGTAGTTACATAACAAATGACATTCATTAGCTATGATCAAGCCGACCAGTATTAGGTTATGGTACCATAGGATCTGACAAATCCCGTTATTTACTACACCCGTGGTTATGTGTGGGTATGGTAGGTAGCGACTGAATCTGAAATTGTTAACTTACCCTATGGAGGTTTGTTAATACGAAAACGAGAAGCGACGAAAATGAGAAGCGACGAGTGATGAGTCACGAAGGTTTGAATGTTATTAGCGAGACGATCATTTAAGTAGTTTCACGACCTAAAACGAATTAAACGATTTACGATTGGTTTTCACACGATGTTTTAACGATTGGGTAACGATTGGGTTTCACACGATGTTTTAACGATTGGGTAAACATTTGTACATGATTTACATTTGATCATGCATTTACACGAAACATAGTATTGGTTTAAACCAAGTTTTTCTTCAATACTTTGTTTTGTGCGTTTCACCTATGGTTTAGTTGATGCATTTCACTAGCCATACATATTATTTTGGTTATACATATTACATGATTTACATTTGGGCATGAACATCACTTTGGTGGTTTGGTTTGGATTAAGTGATTAAGTAACAATGCGTGTGGAATATGATACAAGCATGGTGGATACGCCGCTGGTACTTCCTATATATAAGTGTTTGTATGGTATTACATATTGTAGCGTTATTTGAATCATTTCAGTTTGAGACATAGAACATTTTATACAAGTAACATACTTTTCACAAGACATTATTTACAAACAACTTATCTTATACAAACTCATTTTACATGGTTATTCATTTAATCATGCATTATTCTCTTATTTATACATATCACCTGAACTTATTATTTTTCAAACGATTTACAAAGACAAAGCAAATTACAAGGTTCATGACTAAACATTTTCTTAAAACAGAAGTCATGAATCTTATTTTCACAAAACCTATGTACTCGCCAGCATTTCTTTGCTGACCTCGTTTTCACATATGTTTCAGGTATTGTTGGATGATATCGATTGATAAGATGCATGCTCACATAGGACTGGACAAGGCCTTAGTGACTCAATAACAATGATAGACTATGTTTAAATTGTGTATTTAGATTTCCAGACAATGTAATTATTCAATGTTTAATAAAACGAAACACTTTTGATATCCATGGTTATGAAACATTAATTCTGTTGCAACACGCCCCGATGTTTCCGCCGCGATTTGTTGTTTTACGCGGTCGGGGTGTGACAGTGCCCGAGCTTCTGTTCATCCTATAAATAGGAGTGCTTGGCTCAAGCTCAAACCATCCCTTGGCACACCACCTCTCTCACACTTCACCCACCACCCACCACCACCATAACACCATCATCCACCACCATCATCCATTGTCCATCATAGAGTGTGTGAGTTGTCTCGGGATCCAAGAATGATCGTAAGAGTTCTTGACAATCAAGGCCATGTTTGCCTAAGTCTCTTACATCACTTGGTGAAGACAAAGTGTCTAGTGTAATACTTTTTATTTTTAATCTTTTCACACTTTTTAATTGGTTATGTATTAATGACTTTAATAACTAGTTTCTTATGTTGAAGGTGATTCTTCCTTATCATTTGTCCGTGGTGTCTTGGCATTATTTTACTGTCTATATAAAATAAAAGATTTTCACCATTCATATCTCCACGGTCTATATGGAGGTATGTTGGCTACCTGGTCGGGGGTTAAGGGAACGGTTTGGTAAGAGTCTTGCCATTGTTCAGTGTATAGATCCTTCAAATGACCTGGGTCAAATTTAGTAGGACCTCCTTCAATACTTAACGGTATTGGATGGCGGGGGTCCAAACTCTTTGATCCCCTCATAAGTTAAACTACTATTAAAACTTTAACCCGGCTACTTAGAACTATATCCCTGCTGACTCAGACTACTTAGCCGAGGGTAACGTCGCCTTCAAAAGAGAGGCCTACCACATTATGCATTAATAACTTAATTAATTATCTTTCAATAATCCGACCCTTTAGTATTGTGTCCTTGCTGACTCAAATTATTTGGTTGAGGGTAACGTCACCTCCAAAAGAGGGGCCTACTACAATAACTAAGATAATCTCTTAACAAAGTGCAAAAGTGCGGAAATAATCAAAGGTTACACTAAACACGAGTCGGAGCCAAGTGATTCATCTTGTCTATCTGTTTTTACTTTTATTTTTATTTTCAGCATTTTAGTTAGTTTTTATTTTTCTTAGTTTAAAAAACCTTTTTCTAAACTTTTGATTTGATTAGACGTTGAGGATAAACCGGTACTAAAAGCTCTTGTGTCCTTGGACGACCTCGGTATCTTACCAACACTATACTACGCTCACAATGGGTGCACTTGCCTATATGTGTGTTTAGTGTTAGTAAATATCGTGTTTTATAAATTTAAAACTTGGCTAAAGAAAGTGTAAAAGGGCTTAAAATATACTTAAACCTATATATACACCTAACGCACATCAAGTTTTTGGCGCCGCTGCCGGGGACACAAGGATTTTAGGAAAGTTAGGAATCAGCGGCCTAATCGTTTTTCTTATTTTTCTATTTTTTTAGGATTTTTCTTAGTTTTTCAGCTTCTGCAGAACTCAGCACGGGCCGTGCCCGCTGAACACGCCCTGTGCCCAATCATTGGAACTGGCAATCCTGTTTTAAGTCAGACAGTAAGCTGAACACGGGCCGTGCCCACTCAACACGCCCAGTGCCCAAGATTCAGTTACTGAAAACAGAACCGTAAGATCCCGACGGTTGGTAATTTCTGACACAAACATGAGTGATACTGATACTTTTTACTTTCGGCACTCTTGTGGTACGTGGTGTCAATTATGTGGTGGTTCCCATAAGGAATTAGAATGCTATTTTCTAAATTAAAAGCCCCACTATATAGACGCATCGTTTCCTTGTATCCTTAAGAGGGGCGAAAGTAAAAATAATCCCTATCTCTCCCTCGAATGCTCCCAACCAGATTTTCTAGGAGAAATGCTTCTTGATGAATTATTTCAATTAGAGGATTTAATTCTTAATTGGTTAAAAGAACTTAGGATAGATTTTAATAATTTATCTCAAGATGAAAACCAAGAAGAAATGTTGGAATCGCATTCAAACAACTTCGTTGTTCCCGACGATACTCCTAACTCTAGTGAGGACTTGAGCGATAGTCGTCCCTGTGCCGATTGTGCCGTGAAGGACTCCCCATCGACTTCGTTCGATGCATACATAGACCTGAGTGATTCGGCATACACCTTCTTTAACGAGAGCCCGGAAAAGGGTTGGACTTGTCCACCTACATATAGCATAGGAATCACCCTCACCGACAACCTCTTGCGTTCTCGTCTCAATCTAGAGCAATTAAGGTATCTTAGGCACTTTGGGGTTGTTCCATCTAGTAAGGAACCACCCGATCCAGAAAAGTTCCTTAGAAATAGACAAACTCCATAAGACAGCTTCTAGGCACGGGGCCGTGTCCAGGTCAACACGCCCCCATGTCCACTCAAAGATTCCCATCTGATTTCATGTCAGAATACGGACAAATTGTGTCAGGATTCCCCTGAACATGGGGCCGTGTCCAGCCGACACGGGGCCGTGTGCAGCGTACTGTCGTTTTCTATAAATGCAGCCAAGAATCCTGCACATTTGAACCATTCAAGGGACAGAGATTTGGGGAATATTCCCACATACCATCCTAGGTATGTTCTAAAAGAAGTTTCTCAACACCCTTCTTGTCCTTTCCTCTTTTATCCACTTCCATTTTCTTCATGCTTCCATTAGAACTTGAAATCTCCATAAATTTCAAGCTTTAGTGAGATGTTTGTTAGATTTTTATTCATGGGATCTTGTTAAAAATAAGTTCTACAACAATGTTTTAAGTTGTTTCTGCTTAAAAACGTTTTAAACATCATAAAAACAAATTAAAACTCCAAGATCCCTTGTCCTAAAAATCTGTAAAGATCTGAACACGGGCCGTGTTCGTTGAACACGGGGCCGTGTCCGAAGTACTGATTTCATAAAGTTGAACTCTTCTCGGTTTGTTTTCTCAGAATGGCGAGCAGAACCAGCGGAACATCTTCATCACACTCCAGAAACAACCGACAAGGGAGAAGGTCATCAACGGTTGAAGATTCTCTTGTAAACTATGTTTACGCCTTAAGAGAGGCCCTTGATGAAATGACAGGGGAAGAGGCATTGGTTGACCGTATTAATCATTTGACGGTGGGGCTAGAAGGATGTCTTCGAGAGGTCAACCTTTTGCACCAAAGGTTGAACATTCTCGCTTCTCCTCCTTTGTACGTTTAGGAAAAGGCAAGGTGGCATTTATATAATTAATGAGAAATCTCATTAAAGCCCCTTGGCCTATAAATAGAAGACTTAGGGTTTTCATTTAGAACGTTTGGCATTTGCTACTTTGGAGCATAGGAGCTAGAGAGTGAAAGTAGAGAGAGAAAGTAGCAAAGTGATTCACGTGACTTTGTATGTTTTCAGATCTTTAATCGAATCACATTTGCTACTTCGGTCCACGCACGTGTACGGAGTCCGCACGTCACACGTGTCTTACGCAATCATTACGGAGTCGAAAACCAATCCTACAGAAACCACTGCTGCTACTTCCTCACAGCAGATGGAAGAAAGATCTCAACCTGAGCCTGAACTCCTCCTGCATCCTCTCAAAAGGATCAGGTTGTATCAATAGGGACACCACAATATGAAGGAATGGATTCACTTGAATCTATCTTCGATAGCCCAGCTCTCGGGGCAAATTCTCTTTCTACCCCTATCTTCACTGCACAACTCCCACTATCAATGATACCTCTGTTGGATGCACTTGATATAACCCAGATAAAAATCAGTTCTTCTCAATCACCTGTCAATGAGAATATACCACAACAAATGACTGAGTCTGGTGTCTCTGTCTCTGCTAACCCACCAACAGTTGAGGAGGCTACACTGCAGGAACTACAAATAATTCATGTCAGTAGTTCAAGTGGAGCAGCTACTACAGGTGTTGAACCCACTGGTTTACACCTAGACAGTAGTTTCATTAGTGAGACTCCCTTGAAGGCAATTTCTTCTTTGGGAACCATAGTGTCCACTGGTGTGTTTCCATTGTACACTGGTGACCTTAAAATGGTAAGCTCTGCTGAAGAAAGAAGTCCCCAGTACCGAGAACAAGGGGCATCAGTGGATGATTTTTGGGAAATTTTTCCTAAGTCAACCACTGATACAACCACCACTGGTAGGAAATCAGATGATCCCATTAACTTGGGTGATGGTTTAAAATACAAAGAATTGACGGAGAGGGTTGATAAACTTGACACATCTGTTGCAGAAATCAAAACTATGCTGCAACAGTTGTTACAGGCTCAAAAGGCTACACCCACTGCTGCACCATCTGCAACATCTGCTCCATCCCCTGCTGAGCTATGGCATCTGTTTCAACATCTGCTTCACAAACAAAGACAATATGCAGATCAACAGCATGAAGTTCAACTTCAAATGGTCAGAAATGTCATGGAAGCCAGGTACAAAGATACTCAAGCAGATATCAAAGCCATTAAAGCTCATCTGCTTCAAACCACTGGCACTGCTCCTCCTTCAATCATCTATGTTGAAAATCCTGATGATGTCAAAAAGTGGGAGAAAACTAAAGGGAAGAAGGGAAAAGATGATTGGTTTATACATGCCACCAGAACGAATGTCTAAACTTGTGGTAGAAATCCCAAGGCCAGATGGTTCCAAAAAGGTTGATGAGACTCAAAATGCATTTGCTGCATTAAAGGCAAACATGAAAGAGTCAATGGAAATAAAAGGGTCTAAAAGGTTTGAGGAGGAGAAGAAAGCTTTGATGGAAAAAGAAGAGCAGGGTACTTCTAAACCTAAAAGAAGACAGCCTACCAGAAAAGTAAGCCAACCCAAAACCACACCTTCCAAAACCACCAAACAAACTCCTCAAATCCCCAAAAGTTCCTCTCATCAAACCTCCAAACCAACAGATGTTAAAACACCTGTTGTATCAACAGTAGTTGGTACTTCAGTTGTTTCAACAGATGTTATCTCAACAACTGCCATCACTACTAAATCAACCCAAACTCAATCCACTGCCATACCAAAAACAATATCACCACCACAAAAACCACCTGCCAAAAAGCAGAAAATAACAGTTGACACATCAACTGTTGTAGTGACAACAGTGGTTGAAACACCAGTTGTTTCAACAGCTGTTAGTCAGATACCCACTACTTCAATCACTGCCACTCAACCCACAAATACACCACCAACTTCTCCAAAGCACAAAAGGAGAAGGATAACAAACATTGTACTGGAAGATGACACTTCCCCAACTCTAACATCTACACAACCACTGTCCCTTGTCACCATTCCAAACCCTGTTCCATTATCTTCAGTTCAACCCTTCAATCAAAACACTGCCATTGTCCCTGCAGGAGTACAATATCCTCTAGATCTACCAACAGTCAGAGAGGAAATCAAATCCTTCTACTCTGAAGATGATCCTGAAAAGAGGAAACTCCCGTCTGTTCAAGGTTATCCTTTGCCAAGAAATATAGAAGAATATCTCAAAATAAAGGCCCAACAAGCAGAGGATATATCTAAAAGAGACACAGAGGGAAAGTCTGACAAAGAGATTCAAAGAAATTATCAATACCTGCTTACCAAAGTTAGAACTTTAGAGCAGTTCTCAAAAGTCCTTTGTCAGAAATTATCAGAAAAAGATGATGAAAGCATGAGAAATAACTATCTTGAATACATCATGGCATACAAGAAGTACAGGGCAGAAAAGTATCAATACAAAGAATGGACCATCAGTGAACTGCAAGAGGAGACAACCATAATTCAAAAGATGATTCAAGACAAGGTAAAGTAAACTCCTCCAGTTTGGGCCAATTACAAGAAAAATGTACCAGAAAGGACCTTGAAACTGAAAAGAATGAAAGAAGAGTTGATAACTGCTGATTATGGGTCAAGGAACCAGGTTACAAGGTGGATAGAAGAAAAGGTGTTAGCTACCTACAAAAGGTTGGAAGACTTAAGGAAGAGAGATCCCACTGCTCCTAAAAAGCCTGATTATCCGGAATCAGTGGTTCCAGTCAAACAACAAAAATTGCCAATCAGGAGACTCACTGCTCCACATGCTACCATCCTTTATAAAAGAAGGAAACGAAAGCAAATGGATGAATTAACAAAAGAAGACAAGGTTCAAGAAGAATACATCATCAAAATGGTTCTTCAGACACTTATGGAAGAAAAACAAGACTCAGCACAATCTAAACTTTAAGTTTTTATACTCTAAACTTTAAGTATTTACCGACCGACCGACTGACTTATTTATTTATTTATTTTATTTATAAGTCTATATAAATATAACTATACTCATCATTTATATTTGTTATGCATGGTTTTCTAAGAAACGACCCGTGTTTGCACACGGGTCTTACCGCTAGTAATAACATATAATAAAAGACTACAAATAATGCCACATGGCATTTTTTCCTTCAATCTCACAACTTTTATTTATTATTATTTTTTTCCAAATTATATATAAAATTTTAGTATTTAATACATTATCTTTATCTCTATTATAATTAATAATTTCAAATAATATCATGTGCCACAACAAAATAATTCTCTCATATTTATCTTTTAAATTAGTTTTAGTTTAAATATTAAATATTAATTCATATAATATACGAATATACTAAAAGCTACGATTAATACACTTAATAAAAAAATATATGATTTAAATAAAGATAATAGAAAAAATATATAATATACCCTAATCAACAAAACTCTCTTCGGTGTCAATATCTATATTGTTGTTTTGGGGAATATCACTTCCAGTACCTACGAAAATGTTTTAAACTATGCATATATTAATGCTAGACAACAATTCATACTTTTGACTTTATTGACCAGGACTCAAGGAGTACTTATCTTACTAGAAAGGGGTACTTTTCTTAAACTTTAATACGAAAAATCGATACACGTTCAACTTTTGTTTAAGTTATATAATCTTTAAAGCTATATTTGATATATAAAAATAGGGACACATATTCTTAATTTTTTGTTTATTCGTCTAAAACGTATACTCATTTAACTTACATGCGAATCCTTATACCCGTTTCAAATTTACTCGATTTCATTTTCTATATTACATTTAATACATTTTTTATTTCGTTTTCGTCAACGTTGCACGTTTTCATTATTTAAACTTATTTTTATAATAAATTTTAATTCATTGTTATTTTGTTTATATTTTTTAAAATTATGTATTAAAGAGTGGTGATTCTCATTTTCCTCTTTTGCATTTTATAATCCCATATATTTAAACTTACAAAAATAAAATCAGGTTTTACGAATATTTGATTATTTCATTACTTTATTTTTTAACGATTAAAAATAATTAAGAAGTTTCTGAAAGATTTGAAGACTGTATCAAGAGTTGTTAAGCACTTTAGAAGTGTGTTGTGTATTGATTACTATGATCAAAATAGATTGCAAGTTTGCGAGATGATGATCAAGTACACCTACTTATCTTATTGTGTTATAAAAACAAATCATTTTTACTATTCAATGCGTGTAATACACGGGATTGTTTAGTTTAGTTATGAAAAATATTTAATGTATTTTATTATTTGTAATCATCATATCTAATACTAATAAAAGAGTCGACTTAATGCCACATGGCATTCACATACTAATAAAAGAGTCTACTTAATGCCACACGAAATTCTCTTCTTCAATTCACTATTATTATTATTGTTGTTGTTGTTGTTACAAAACAATGAAATATTCCTTAACAACTTATAATACTAATAAAAGTTTTATTGTTTACTTAAATATTGATCATTGACTTATCTAAAATATATAATTAGTTATTAGTATCAATTCTACTTATAATAAACAATTTCAAATAATGTCAATGTGACAAATATATATATACACACATAATATAAATATAAACTATTATTGAATATAGCTATAGAAAGTTGGAGAATTAACGAATGTACACTTTTGAATTTAAATTGAATATAAATTAAATTTATATAGTTACTAAATTATATTTAACTTATGGTTGTAATTTAATTTATGATCAATCATATATATAAATTATTTATCATTATTGTATAAGATATTTACATAGCTCCTTGAGGTTACATTTGATTGGTGGGATAAATTAACGGGGTGAGTTTAGTTTTTTTAGCTATTAACAATAGCAAATATATAATTTAAAGTTATAAATAGTGGAATCCCTCGCACAATGCCGTAGGAATTCAGCTTCGATCGGTATCAATTTGATTCGGTATGATATCGTCGCTGGTATAGCAACCTAGAGAAAAAAGAAATGGATTAAAATCCTAAAACCTTGTATAAAAGTCTTGTGGTATCTTAAAAAAAATAAATTTTACTATTCTTTACACAAAAAACAAAACATAATATCAAAGTGAAACTCAATAATGAAATATGTTTTATAATTATCATGTGTAGCTTTCCATTTAAAATTATTCATAATTTAAGTTGGCTAAATTGTAAGTTTTAATTTATGTATATATTGATAAATAGCAATAATTATCTACGATATATTAGCATCTTAAATTGTGTTAATTTATTTTATCTTTCTTCAAATTTTAAAGAAATTGACATTTTTCTGATTATGGGTGGTTTTACGCAATTTTTTAATGGCATTTGTCATCTTTTACTTCTATGAGATATTTTCTTTATTCAAACCGTGTAACACACGGGGTCCATAACCTAGTGGATGTATAAATAAATGAAATGAAGTTATGGAGTAATGAATACATGAAATAGAGGTATAATTACATGAAATGAAAGTATATAACATGAAACACATGAAATGGAGGTATAAAAGCTAGAAATATATGAAAATATAAATGGTTCGGTTTGGTTAATCGATGGTACAAAACATAATCGATAACCGACTTTCGGTTAATTTCGGTTTGGTTTGGTTTCGTTGGTTTTCAGTTTGGATTCGATTAACGGTTTGGTTATTGTTCACCCCTACCTCAAACAATAAAGACTGATATGACCCTTACCTCTTAAGAATGTTGAACCTTTGCTCTTAGAGTAAAATGCCCGGTGAGTTTAAAAAAAGAGTAAAATGCCTGATTGGTCCTTGTGGTTTGTAATTTTTGCAGAGTAGATCTCGAGACTTCAATAATTACATTGTGATCTCAGTGGTTACAATTTTTAAACTTGTATGCTCCTTATCACTAAGTTATTTTAACTATCTCAGTTAAGTGTGTGAAATGACTATTTTAACCCAAGGTAAAAAAAAAAATAGATATTAGTGGGTTTTGAAGGTGATATCAGTTCCTGGGGTCATGAGTATTTCAGGTAATCACTTTATTTGTTTTTGTTTTTCAAACTAATAATGATCACTTCGATAATTAAGGCTCACCCGTTTGCGAGATAATATATGTGATGTCGAGCGAAAAACAAGATGTAATAAAGACAAATAGTTCCTGAGTATAACTACAATTAGCTAATAATAATGTAAGATTAACACAAAACAGAAAGATCAGGAAGCAATTTGAGTGCTTGTTAGGCTATGCGGTATGGTGATGGTCCTCCCTCGGAGGATGATCCGCCACGTAGGTGCCACGTAGGATGGGTTTGAGGATGGGGCAAAGAGGATAGAGGTATGGAAATGGGGGATGGACCTAAAATATATATGTATATATTTGTATGTATAGATGTGTGAGAGAGGGGATGGCTGTTGTTTGTCTTGTTGTGGACCGTCGGAGACGTCCTCCTGCGGCCGGTGAGGACACGGCTTGGGGGGCAACATGGAAGGAGGACCGGCGTCGATAGGGGATGGTCCAAAGCCGATCCCTATACCGAGCAGCCTTAAAGTAATCAGCCAAAATAAGAATTACGATTCCTTCCAACAAAAGCACAAAAGTATAAGGTTAGCATCAAGTAGACCGAACATTCATAATCGTATGTACTAGTCTTCAGCCGTCAAAGTAGATCGTTTCAACTTTGTATGAGTATCATCATGATTTAGGGAGTTGGTGGTTGGTGATGGTAATTCACGGTGGTGGTGGTGGTGGTGGTTTGAGGAGATGGTGGTTGTGGGTGGCTCTTAAAGGGTGGAGCAGGGAAGAATAAAGGTGGGATGGGGTGGGGCTCAATTATTTCTATTTGTTTTTTTAACCTTAGGGGTAAAATAGATTTTTATACACATATAACTGAGATATTTAACATAGGTTAGTGATAAGGATCACACGAGTTTAAAAATTGCAACCTCTGGGATCATCAATGTAATTATTGAAGTTTCGGGACCAAAACTGCAATAATTGCAAACCATATGGACCAGCCAAGCATTTAACTTTTGCTCATATAAACAGAGAACTCTAAGCTGTCGATGAATTAATCAAGGAGCCAAGGCCGTTCTCGAGAATTCACAAAACATTTTGGGACAAACAATTTTAAAAGCATAGAAAATTAGAAACCAAAGAAAAGTTTTCATCCTTAAATGCACTTTTATATAAATAATAAATAAATAGGAGAAGTAGGACTCAAGCCCAAATTCTCCATTTTAAAATGTAAGCCACTAACCAACTCATTTATTTTGGTTTTGTTATCTTTTTCCACACCAAAATAATTTAAATACAATTTTTACATAAAATATATTTAAAAGGTTAAAAAACTTAGGCATCCTGGAAGTTCGGGACTTGGGTCATCGCTCACCCCACCCATGCCCAAAACTGGGCCTACAAGGAGCGTCATTTTGATTATTTTGAAAAGATGGCAAAGGGTCTTTTGTCATAGTGAAGGTGTTACACCCTCAAATTCCACTTACGGGGTCCTACCGCGAGATGTGTAACAAACCAGGATCCAACCACTAGTCATGTTGAATCATTCATAATAAATGAAAAATACTTAAATACCACATTCAACATGAGGTATAGGATCATATATAAACAGGTATATTTGTACAAACTGTAAGAACCAATAGTTTAATGACATGTGTCCTCAATTAAAAAATTGATATAAGGGCCTTTTTGACTTTTTATACCTTTTTATTTGTATCTAATTAAAAACAATAATTAAATTATCCCTAAATTCATGTAAGATTAATTCAAATCCTAATCTCCTAATCTATTCTTCATCATCGAATCAGCACAGTAATCAGCATCATCATCAGCACCATAATCAGCATCACCGTCAACACTGTAAACATCACATCGTCAACATCAGCACCTTAATCAGCACGGTAACACCACTGCTAGCACATTCGATGATAACATCCCACACCAGCACCATCAGCACATCCCGTAATCAGCATAACACTGTAATCAGTACCGTAATCAGCACAATTTCATGTTTTTTTAATCTTATAAACAACATATACTATTTAACTAGCACAATTTCTTGTTTTTTTTAATTTTATAAACAACACGTATTGTTACATACTATCACAATTTCATGTTTTTGTTTTAATTTTGTAAATAACACATAATTTTACATAACTAGTAGAAAACAAGTTTATTTCCAAATAGTCTTCCAATAACAACACAAAAGGAAAAAATTACAACACATAAGAATTACACAACAAAATAAAACTTATGTATAGATTTAAAATCAACACAGTACATTTTTCATACTAGCACATTCCAACTACATAACTAGCACAATTATAAAACACTTTTTTTTTTACTTTTCAAAGAGTTACTTTTATAAATAAAAAAAGTATAGCAATATGGTACTCATATTAAAAATAAAAAATACTTGATTTTATGGTATAATTTTTTTTCAGCAATAATGAAGTATATACAAGTTATTTAAGTTTAAAAAAATTTGGTGGAATTAGCATTTAATGGGAAATGGTTAAATGAGTAAAATACCCCTAACTTGATAGTTTTAATTATTAATTATATGAGTTTTATTTGTAATCAATACCAACCATTGATTTAAACTATCAATGGTTCGGATATGTTCTTACGGTTCTTACAGTTAACACTGTTTGTACAGGATCTCAACTCTTCAACATGAATAGTGATAATGTTTTAACTGTTCTAAAAATAAAGTGATGAAAGTTTAGGTTTAACAACTGAAGCAAAAAGTGTAACGTCCTGCTTCTTCGTACTTTCCATAATTAGAAAGCGTTGTCTGTATTCCTATTTTTGGAAATCTTGTAGTCTTGTAATCCCCCTTTCGTGGTAATCGTTGTAAAATCCGAGACTTGGATCATAAATAAAATTCGTATTTCCTTAAATTCGTGTTATACATACTTCATACATGTTCATACGTTTGGATTAATCATACGTGTTATACTTTATTCATAATTCATGCAAAGCATGCTAAACTTACGAATACTTGACATACGTGCTCGATATATGCGAATACGATACTTATTCTCGACATCTATACTTATTCATACTTATTTTATATTCATTTTTATGCTTAAATACATTACATACCCCTTACAATGCACCTTATGTGCTTAAAAGACCTTAAAACATCCTAAAACAGTAAGTTATGGAACTTTAGGGACTTAAGATGTAAAAATCACAAAGAGAATCCTTCAGCCACTCCCTCACCAGCCGCAACTTGCCCCCTGGTGGCTCGCACCCCCCGAGTGGATCCGAAGCTGGTTTGGACAACAACGATTATTGGTCGTTTTGTGCTTGTTTCTTGTGTTTTCTTCATTAAATGCTCACCTAAACAACCATAAATCACTCCCTATAAAACCCAACACTTCTTCACACATTTTCCACTTTGCAAACACTCTACTTTCACTCTCAAACACTCAGAAACTCAACTGGAAATCAGAAGCAAGTCAGATTCGTTTCAAGCTACAAAAGTGAGCATAACCTTACTTCTACTTCATCTTTATCTTTTCACTCATTTCTTCTTCTTAGCACTTGGAACAACCTTGGGTATGTTTCCACAGGTTTTCCATGAAAAACCAAGGCTGGAATATCAACCAAATAAGGCCAAAAGTGCAAGAAAACATTCTGTTTTGTATAAACATTTGTTAAACATACTTTAAATTGAGATTTCTCAACACATTCCTATGTCCTTATCCCACTAATCAAGACCATGATTATGTGATGTTAAAAACAAGGTTGTGATATGTAAATCCAGAGGTTTAATCCTCACAAACTTTCTGTTTTAATAAGGTTTTAACCTACAAGTGATGAACAAGTTCTACACTTGAAGTTGTGTGATTATTTGGATAGCTTGGGCTATCCTACCTACAAATCCACACATCACTTGATGTTTTCTTAGTTAGATAGGATGTATTTCAATTCCTTAATGTATGTTCATGACCATCCTTGTTGTATTATGACAACTTGTGTATTGGTGAAAACAAAAGAGGTTCCTAAATGGAAGATTCATCTTCCTACCTCTTGTATGACTTCTATGGCATTCTTGTTATAATAATGGACTAGAACTTATAAACATATACTATATAAGATATATAATACTTATAGTAACCAAACTTTTGATGATAACCTAATGGTTACTTGTCAAAATAATAGGTTACACCATCTAAGAACTTATTACTCGTTACGATTCTAATGGGTGCTTTAACCCATGAAAACATTCAAACCCCTATGGGTTTCATAGTGTCAAGAACGAGTATTTGTAACACCCCCAAAATATAGATTTTATATATGTGACAACCGTCACTTTTCCGTACATTCCGTACACTAAATGAACAGTAATCTGTGCTTTAATAACTGTGCATGATCTAGTTTACAAGACAAATGAATTTTTTATTACTGTTATATACATACAATGGCATTTCATGTTGCAAGACTTTTATCGTTGCTACGTGCAACACGAGATAGTTCTAATGATACACAGAACAAAATTGGCACCATTATCAGAGAAACTAAAAAGCTGACGACGTTCAGTACATAGACAGACAATATTTTGAGGCCCTGTATATGAGCCAGA
Source organism: Helianthus tuberosus (assembly GCA_030545235.1). Lineage (NCBI taxonomy): Eukaryota > Viridiplantae > Streptophyta > Magnoliopsida > Asterales > Asteraceae > Helianthus > Helianthus tuberosus. Next base: position 122,952,379 of record CM060390.1, on the reverse strand, counting down.
GATAACGTATTACACTAGTATAGTGCGTAGGGAAGTAAGGACCACAAAATTGCTTTTCTAGGAAATAGATAAAGTGCCGGAAAGTGCCTAAAACCCACATAAAGTGCAGAATTCTGCATATTTCAGCAAAATTTAGCTTTTTAACAAGCTAGTAATGTGCAAAAGTATGGCAAAATGGTCCTGTATGCTTTACTAAGTGTTGGGAATTAAAAGTGTCACAAAAGGGTACTTAATGAACACTAAACGGAATATAACTTGACACTTTAACGAACCGGTATCTAACCGAACAACCGGACATTACCCGGAACACCAAAATATTGCTAGAAGCATTGTTTTACTTTTTTCTGAGCTAGTTATGGTTCCCGAACACTCTAACACATTATGTAATGCAAGATATACATAAAACACTAGACTTTTACACTTAACCTCCACTAATTACCTACTTACCATCAAATTTACACTTAACCCCCTTCCCCCTTGGATATTTACGGCCACCATTAGGGTGGTTAAAAGATATATTTTGTTGTAATCATAAGAACACTAAAAGACTTGAACTTGAATCTTGAAACATATGATGATATAAAGATGATATGGTGTTGTCAAGTATATGTATGATGATTGCTTGTTGATTTCTTGAGTTGATGATGTTAATCATCACATGAAGCTTGCTAGATGGTGATTAAATACATAATCTAGCAAGTAGGAAGATGATTATGTAACAACATAAGATAATCATCTTCTAGTGAAGACATGAACTTGAAAATAAAATGATTCTTGTAAAATAATAAACAAAGTGAACTAGTAAACTTATAGATCCAAGATTTGTGAATGATTTTCCAAGAAAACCAAGTTTAAAAATATGATTTTTGGAAGATCATGGCTTTTATTTAAACCTACACTATTTTTAGTGGAAAGACAAGTGTATAAACACTTATGAAACAAGAAGAGGCTATAAATAAACATTTTTGTAAAACATGTTTACAAGTTGTAAACATCTAAAACCTTCAAGAATGAAGTTTACCAAAAAGTAAATATATTTTGGAGGGTAACTAAGACTACTAAACACTTTACCAAGTTACTACGCATTTTTTGTGAAAGATCAAGTTCATGTTGTTATGTAAAGTGTATAGTTTTAGCACTTGGTAAGTATAATATTGTTTAAGGTTGATTGATTGAATATTGTGTGTCGATTCTTGAAAAGAAAATGATATGCTAAATAGCATGGATACCTCCATTTTTAAAGGAAACTATGGCAAAATTTTCTAAAAATACAAACACTTAGAAATATTTCCTAACAAATATTTACTAGTGAATTTTAACTATGGTTTCCAATAAAAAGTTTGCCATAGATTTTGTTACAAAAATACAAGTATTGGAGGTTGGTTTTTGTAAATAAAAATGGGTAAATATATATTTAGAATATATATTATATTAAAGACACTTGTGTGGATATGTGTATACTTTGTGTATGGTTATATTATTTTTGGATTTAAAGTAATATGACTTAACAAAATACCAAGAATTTACAATCCAAAATAATACCAAAAATCACAAGGAATAAAGTATATAAGTTACACACTTAAATATTGGCAAACCGAACAAGAACGTAACTTCTAAAATATTCCGGAAAATACCATTACAAATATATTTTTGGTAAATATTTTTTTGGGTACAAGAAGTGAAAATATGATTTTTGTACATATTACCAAGTTATGTCATATTTTCAACAAGAAGAAAAATATATTATCTTTGGGAGATAAAAATATATATTTTCTTGGAATACATTGTTTTTGACAAAACAAGTTTAAATATATTTTCTAAAGTAAGACTTGAAAATATATTATTTTGGAACTACAAATACAAGAATACGAAAATACACATATATGGAATACTCCCATCCTTGGGAAGGAAATGCGAAAATAAATACTTGAGAAGTATTACTTCGGAAAATGTTAAAGACATAAAGGAAACGTAACTCCAAACATGAATACTAAGGCAAGGCACGGCCCGCTCGTCTGATAGACCCTAGCATATTGTAGGTAGTCGTGTTTTCTGACGAGAATTGAGTTACGAGTACTGAAGACGCAAAATAGTGAGTTCATGCTCCCCCTTTTCTTTAACTGATTTTGGTTTTATAACTCTCGGGGGTGGAAACATGTACGAATGCTTGAACGGTATGAAATGCCTATGAAATACTAGATCATGTGAGCATAGACAAGATATTGAAATGCCATTAATACTTAATTATGGACGAGGATTAGATCTAACGGGTACGGCCGAACCCCACTCATGGTCACAACTAGTACCAAGTAGTGCTTCGGAGTCCCAGTCGAGGTTAATCAACACAGTCGAAGTTAATCGACACAGTCGAGGGTAATCGACACAGCCGAGGTTAATCGACACAGTCAAGGGAAATTGACACAGTCGAGGTTAATCGACACAGTCGAGGAAAATCGACAAGGGTATAAGCCATTACGAGTGCTCCCTATGTCCTCACATGCCTTAAAGTCCTTGTAAAACATTTATGTTCATACACGCTTTTCATACCTGTTTACAAAGGAGTCTCTCAAAGATTTACAAGATCTCAGTACTCATACAAGACGCATGAACTCGCTCAACTTTTGTTGATGTTTTCCAAAATTACATGTATTTCAGGTGACAGGATAGATCTTGGGCGCGGGTGTCATAACTAGAAGTAGACTTCAAGTTTAGATGTCATCCACTTTTGTTGGTTTGTAACCTAGTCGAAGGTTGTGTTTTAAAACTTAAATAATCGGTGTTTGTAATACTCAAATTTTATGAATGGATGAACTTCATTTTGATTATGTAGTTCTTTATTACGATTGAATGCAATGATATTAAACCAGTCACACATCATACGCTTCCGCAAAAGACAGGGTGTGACAGTTTGGTATCAGAGCTTCGATTGTAGTGAACTAGGATTCCTTCTCAAGTCTAGACTACAATCACTAGAGTTCTCTCACAAAAACATTTTACAAAAAGGTTTTCATTGCATTCACGTAAGTGTCAAGATCCATGATTCAAACAATTATCAAAGAAGAGACAAGGCAAGGACATTAGTAGGGAATGCCCTCAAGATAAGGTGCCAACTAAGGCATAGTCTACACGAGTTAGACTTACCAAAGATAAAATACACTCTTGGTGATAACTAGTACCAAGTAGTGTTTTTGATTCTCAGTCGTGAATCGACAAACTAGAAAAATGACCCCCCCCCTCCAAAAAAACGAGAGTTATATGTAATATGATGCATCGAAATGCCTGTTTATGCTAAGTAACATATTTGTTTATCGATACATACATACGAATAAGTGTACGGAATAAATATTGACGTGAATATATACGAATAAGTGTACGGAATAAATATTGACGTGAATACATACGAATAAGTGTACGGAATAATTATTGATGTGAATAAGATACCTTCGACTCCAAATCCTATTACTGTACTTAACTCACACGATGAAGCTATCGACCTCGTGTTCAATGCAAAGCTCATGGCTGGAGTGATTACCAAACAAGATTCTGAGCTTGCCTCCATAGGAGATGGCTGCTCTTCCCTCTCGATCGTGAAGGTGCCTGACTACGGTGATGATGACGAGGTAGAGGCGGCAACCTTGAACGAACTCTGAATCAACGGGACGAGATCCCTGCGTCTTATGCGAAGCAAGATTGAAGACACACTTGACCAGAAAAAGAAGACGAAGTATTCATCTTGAAGGTGCCCCTCCAACTACTCGGAATTCTCTTTATTCCTATTTCATTTAATCATTGTGCCTATTCGCGCGTAACGATAACAAGTGTTAGCGCGTGGACCACCGCAATGGTCCTTTCCATGACAGAGGTATAAGGACAGTAGTGTCCTCTCCTTGATTGATCATCCCCTTGGACGAGAGAAAATTTGGGGTAACTGTGCAAGACAATTTATTATTACGGGGGCTCACGTAATAACAACTTGTAATGCATGGAAATCCTGGTGGACTCTGCGGGTCAGGTTGATGATCACCATCTCTCCAAAAATAATCTATAGGTGTTCACACCTTCATATGGTAGAACAATACCTAGACCAGTGCTTTAGCACTTTATAAAGTAGGAAACCTGTCTTGCCTAATTCATGTCTACCTGTGTATGAGACGTTTGAACAACGATATTTAAGCAAGAGAAGAGGAATAACATTCAGAAAGATTCAGTGACGTTACACTCTACCACTTTATGAAACTTGTATGACCAGGGCGATGTAGCCTCGAATACATAGGCAAGGTCACCAAGCCTATGTGAAGGCTCAGTAATTGTTTCCTCGCTAGTACATTGTTGATTCTATATGCATGTGATATTGGAAGATTACATGATGCTTGTGGTACTATGTACCTCATAGACAATTATGGAATGATGTCTAACCTACCTCATACCTATTGACAGAAGAGAATGTCGCCCAGACGCAACACAAACACCAGTATGTTACCAAGGACAGAAGCCGAGCTTCAAGAATGAATCTCACAGGAAATTGCCCGACATGAAGCCCTCTGCTCCGAACACAGCGGTGGCACTTCCAGAAATAACCCTCCAACTGGCTGCACCTATAAACAGTTCCTGGACTACAAGCCATTAAACTTTGACGGCACAGGAGGTGCTGTTGCGTTTGTTTGTTGGGCAGAAAAGACTGACTCCGTTCTAAGAATGAGTAACTGTTCACCCCAGCAGAGAGTTACCTTTATCTCAGGGTTATTTTTGGATGGCGCACTCTCCTGGTGGAACCTTCAGGTTCAGACCCTTGGTGCAGATGCTGCTTATGCACTAAGCTGGAACGAGCTCAAGGAAATGATGGAAAAGAAATACTATTCTAGGGCCGAAATCCAGAAGCTTGAGGGGGAGTTCTGGAATTTGAAAATGGACGGACCAAAGATTCCTAAATATGTCCAGCGATTTCACGACTTGTCTAGGGTCGTCCCCTACTTAGTCAAGCCGGAATTCAAGAGGGTTGAACGATTCATTTGGGGACTTGCACCTCAGACCAGGAGCATGGTTACTACCTCAAAGCCCTCAACCATTGCAGAGGCTATCAATTTAAGTGTCACTCTTACTGAAGAAGCTCTACGCATGGGGAAATTTTCGGAATCTGAGGATAACAAGAAAGAGACTCATGTGGAGTCATCAGGCAACAAGAAAAGGAAGTCTTCAAACCTAAAGATAGGCACCCAAGTCAGCTATGGAAGCTCTAAAGCAAACAAAAGAAAGAAAGTGAATCCGCCGCATGGCAGGAAAACTGATGGAGCCACTAATAAGGCTGGTGGTAAAGTTTACCCGGGGACTAAGCTGAGGTGCGGGGAATGCAATTTTCACCATGAAGGTCGATGTCTGAGGCCTAAGTGCGGAAAGTGTGGGAAAGAAGGACACAACAAGGATGCCTGTTGGGCGAAGGATCCAGACAAAAGAAATAAAGGTAGAGTACCAGGTTGCTACAAATGTGGTGAAGCAGGGCACTTTAGGAAAGATTGCCCTAGGAAGAAACAAACAAGGAAGGGTTTTCACGATCGAAGCTCGTGAAGCACTCCAGGATCCAGATGCGGTTACGGGTACGTTCCCTATTAACTAACCCTATGCATCTATTTTGATTAATACTGGCACCAACATTGACTTTGTATGCTTAGAACTTAAGAAACTGCTTGACCTAGTTTTGAGTAAAATAGACGTCTCGTATTCTTTAGAAAGGGGCATATAGAAGGCTAGTTTAAGCAGGCAAGGCAATTAAGGATTGTATTTTGTGGACTCAGAAGGTCGGAACCTTCTATTACCATTGACTTAGGAAGTCATGATATGATATTCAGCGTGGATCAGAAATCCAAGTATACAGCTGAAGTCGTTCGATATGAAAAAAATCAGTCGCACCCCCCTTGCGAATGATGAAACATTTATAGTACACAACCTTCCTGCAATAGGTGCAAGGGTGCTAGACCCCACAAGGCAGCGAATCTGCGACATCTCTCTTTGGTCAAAGAGACACAGAAACGCCTCCGAGTAGACTGCATAGTCTTCCTAGCTCATGTTGCCGATAAGGAAACCTAGGAGCTGGAGCTAGAAGACATCCCTGTGACGGAAGAAGTTCCAGTAGCCTTTTCTAAAGACTTGCCAGGAATACATCCATAACGCCAAGAGGAGCTTAGGATAAATCTCGTGCCAGGAGCGGCACCAGTGCCAAATGACGCCTTACCGATTAGCTTCGTCTGAGAAGCATGAGCCTCCGATATAACTGTAAGAGCTGCTAGACAGAGGAAATTAAGAACATGACACCCTTAGTTAAGGACACAAAGAGAAAGTTGACAGTTTCCATTTTGCATAAATTCCAGAGAACTGGATATCAAGGATTGGTATCCTTTGCCAAGGATTGATGACATGAACAGACCAATCGTCATGTTATAGTCACCACTCAAAGATCGACTTGAGGACAGGACGTCCTCAACTGTGAATACAAGAAGGAAATATCCCTGAAACGACCTTTAGGACTCGCTTCGAGCATTACGAGTTCTTTGTCGTACCATTTGGCTTAACACATGCATCGACAATATTCATGGACCTCATGAATCGAACGTGTAAGCCATACTTGGATAGATCATGATTATATTTATTGACTACATTCTTATATGGCCAACGACCAAGGAAGGTCGTGAGCAACAACTGCAATTCACCTTGCAACTCTTAGAGAAAGAACAGTTATGTGCTAAGATGTCGAAAAGCGGATTTCGAATTCGCGAGGTAAGAACTTTAGGGTACATGGTGGATAAGAACGAGATTCATGCCAACCCTACAATCAAGAGCTAAGGAGTTAGAATTGCAATTATGTGACGTTTCTCGACAAGATGCAACAAGACCACAACATTGTATACGCGTCACGTTGATTAAAAGATCATGAGAAGAAACCATGATCTAGATACAGTGATTGCGCGCCGCAAATTTGATGTCATCACATGTAAGAAAACGTTGCATGACCTTTACTAATCACAAGGGTTGCAGCACGCCGTTGATCGTAAGAACTTGAATATTAACGTAGATGGACTAAGCTACTGAACGATGCAGACTGTATGGACATGATACGTGTTTGTGTAATAAACTTTGATGAAAAGTTGGAAACACTCACTTGCCCTTAGTGGAGTTTTCCTACAACAGTATTTATCACACCGCTGTTTAAATCGCTTCGAGTGAAGCTTTAGTTGGAACATAATAAGTCAATCCCCGTTGTGTTAAATGGAGACCGGAGATAAACAATCTACTGGCCCAAGTTGGCTCAGGAAAAACTAGAGGCAAGATCATTCAGATATGTAATCATGTCAAGACAGCCCGCGGAATACAGAAAGATTGCGCCGATGAGCGGAGGAAATCGTAAGAATTTGAGATAAGAAGTATGACTTAAATGGGAGCCTCGCCTAGAGAAGGCGTGGTGTGATTTGGAAAACGTAAAGGTTGGACCCCGATGTAGGGATCGGAACCATTGTTCACAAGATGAAACTTCCAGAAAAAGATCAGTAGTGATCGCGACACATTCCATGTGTCTAGTCTTTAGAGGAGTCTGACCCAAGGAACAAATGTTGTTCCCACAAATAAGATTCACGTCAATGAAAAACGACAAAATTACTATAGAACTTGTTAAGGTTACGGACCAAGAGTCCACAAGACACAGAAAAGACATAATTGATTTACTTGAGTACGATAGAATTCATAACATGACCCAGAGTACATGGGAACATGAAGACAAATTTTAAACATAAGTGACCACATTTGATTCACAACTCCCCTGCGACCGATGGCATCGCTTGAATTTCGGGACGAAATTCTTTTAACGGGGGGAGACTGTGACAACCGTCACTTTTCCGTACATTCCGTACACTAAATGAACAGTAATATGTGCTTTAATAACTGTGCATGATCTAGTTTACAAGACAAATGAATTTTTGATTACTGTTATATACATACAATGGCATTTCATGTTGCAAGACTTTTATCGTTGCTACGTGCAACAGGAGATAGTTCTAATGATACACAGAACAAATTTGGCACCATTATCAGACAAACTAAAAAGCTGACGACGTTCAGTACATAGACAGATAATATTTTGAGGCCATGTATGAGCCAGAGATGACGTATTACACTAGTATAGTGCGTAGGGAAGTAAGGACCACAAAACTGCTTTTCTAGGAAATAGATAAAGTGCCGGAAAGTGCCTAAACCCCACATAAAGTGCAGAATTCAGCATATTTCAGCAAAATTCAGCTTTTTAACAAGCTAGTAATGTGCAAAAGTATGGCAAAATGGTCCTGTATGCTTTACTAAGTGTTGGGAATTAAAAGTGTCACAAAAGGGTACTTAATGAACACTAAACGGAATAACTTGACACTTTAACGAACCGGTATCTAACAGAATAACCGGACATTACCAGGAACACCAAAATATTGCTAGAAGCATTGTTTTACTTTTTCTGAGCTAGTTATGGTTCCCGAACACTCTAACACATTATGTAATGCAAGATATACATAAAACACTAGACTTTTACACTTAACCTCCACTAATTACCTACTTACCATCAAATTTACACTCAACCCCCTTCCCCCTTGGATATTTACGGCCACCATTAGGGCCCCACCATAATCTTCATGAGATTTCTCTAAATCTCCACTTGATCTTTATTGGATTTGATTAAATCTTGTTTGTACTTTGAGAAGCATATAAACCATTGGACAAAGGAGATTAGGGCTTTATATGTAGCATTCATCTTCAACATTTCAACACCCCACACCCACTCTCCCTTCCTCTCCTTCTCTCGACCGTGAACCCATCCACACACCACCATTGTTTTTGTTTCAAGCTCATGTAATCCAAGGTCTTCACAAGGTGTTACAAGGTGCTTTAGTGTAACACCCCAACCCGGAAGGGCTGACGTGTCACAATAACAGTAGTATCATAAACAAAAGTCATAATTCCATTTATTTATTTGGACAAGGATACAACCACATGACAACTAAACTTAAGGTTAATATACAAGCGGACACATTCGACTTCCTTAACTAACATCTTCAGATTTAATCCTATGCTTTTATTCTTCTCTCTTTTCCCCGCCCAAAGTAACATGCGGACCTGTATATACAAAAAGTTTACGGAATGAGCCGAATGCTCAGTACGGAATAATAGGCTCAAATAACAAATAACGCTTTATATGAAATGTTATCCGGATGGAACTTTATGCGAAAATGATACGATGCAAGAACATAATTTCATAATCATATCTTACGGATGTACCCATGAGCAAACTTAAAACGTGACAATACACAGGTAGCTACTCCTGCATAATTATCACATGAGATGGCGAGTTGGCATACCCGTTATCCACCTCCTTAACTTAAATCCTAGGATCGATCCATACGCCTCCTAATAGCCTTATATGTACCACACTTGTACTTAAGAGACGCCGTGAACTGATCTCTCCGTCACGGGTGGAGCACATGATGTCGGTGCCACAACAACATGCTCGTGGGACACTCCACGAGAAGCGATACTCAGGGTAACAGAGTACAAATGAACTTATTCACATAACTTATAAAACTTATTTTCATAACAAGACGTAACATATATTGGAACATGCGATAATGAGTACAACTAACAGAAAATTATCGCATGACATGAAAGCTAAATCCAAAGTTGTGATTAGAATAGGAATTCAACGGACTGTCAAATGAATCGATAATCAAAGACGTGAGGAGTGTACGAATTTAATGGGTTTATAACAATTTGAATATGAAGCAATAAGGAGTGGGGTAAGGATACGTACCTTAATAATTTCAAAGTGATGCTACCTTGTGATAATATTTCAGATTTATACGGGCAGAGCTTAGACTACTGATTAGTCTTTTAACCTAATTTAAATAATATGCACACAACTAGGTTAGTAACTTAGTACAGCATTTACGATAACTCACGAGATTAAAATCCTCACAACGAATGACAAAGTGCGATACTTAAACATCCATCGGATTCACAATTAATGACAAGGTGAAATCACTTAAACATCCATCGGATTCACAACGAATGACAAAGTGTAAACACTTAAATATCCATCGGAATCACAACTAATGACAAAGTGAAATTACTTAAACATCCATCGGAATCACGACTAATGACAAAGCATAACCCAAATTTGAGCAGCACTTAAACATCCATTGGATTGATTTCAATCAATCGGACATTGAATCGTATCAGCGATCGAGTTAATACCCTGTTCTGCAGCACCCCGCTATACTTAATTAGTGATTAGTGTGTGTTAATTGAAGTAAACAGACGATAACTCGAAGAATTTTTACGAATTCTTTCGTCGTTTCAGCGCCCAGAAGCAAGTGCCAACATCTGCTATTTATAGTCGAATTTTGCCCCCCCCCCCTTACGGACCGTAACAATTAACCCTTACGGTCCGTAAGGGTTACCTATTGTTCATAGGGTTGCCACGCGTGGGACTAGCCTAGCTGAGTCGACATTTCTAGAATATTCAATTTAGACAGCGAGTTAATTGGATAATCGTCAATAGGGAATACCCCCCCCCCTGAGTTTTAGGGGCCCTGATCCTGATTCTGAAAATTCTGAAAATTTTAGGGTTTGTGCAGAATCACTTGGGTGTCTTAATTAGGGTTTCCTATTGGATAATTTATAAATAATAATAATAGTTTTGGTTGATATACAGAAAGATGGGTCATAAAATAAATGTTTAGTTTCTTATAAATTATTATTATTCTTTTATTTCTAGAATAATGATTTTTTTAAATTTTTGGTTATTACAACTATTACCCCCTTAAAAGAAATTTCGTCCTCGAAATTTTTCAATAAGAATATAACATATCGCATAAGTAACGGAAACGAAACTTTCATAGTAGGGTTACTAACTTATATAACAATAATCTCCTAAACACACATGTGTATCTGAAATTCATAATTACGTTCATGACTACAATTGTCAATTACCTTACATATGTGCCCTAATGGTCCTCCTATAACGTATCTTAATCAAATATCTTACCGTACGAAAAGTCAATGGAGACTTACAGATAATAGAGTGACTTATTGGTACTGATATCTCTTACACAGATATGCTTAATCATAGCTAAGATATATTCACATAAGATAAAGCATGAATGATCACAAACATAAACAAATGAACATAGATCAAAGAGCAAGGTTCACCGTTACTTCGACTAAAATTCTATTGTTCGAATAGATTAGGGTATAGAGAGCGAATTGATTCTTCAGATTCCCATGTTGCTTCGCGTTCAGAGTGATTTTTCAGAGTTTTGATTTCCTTGCACTTTACGGTCTTGATGCTGTGGCGTAGTGGATGATTGGCCGATTGCTGCTTAATTTGTCCTTCTCTGTTTCTTTCCTTATTATCCTCAGGTCGAGATAAAAATTCTTTCCTCTCGAACTCAAAAGTTTTGATTGCATCGGCAACTTCGGTAATATCCTTAAATTTCATGTACATGATCGACTTCCGAATTCGATCATTGACTGCCCACTTGCATTTTTCTGCCTGGGCTTCTGCTGATCCTGCAACGTCTCCTACAATACTAACCAACTTTGAAAATCTAGTAATGAACTCAGAGGCTGGTTCATCACTCTCCTGTCGAATCAATGCATACTCCCTGATATAAGCTTCTTTATCAGCGGTAGAAAAATACTTGTCATAAAAGATGGTACGAAAGTCGACCCATGAAAGATTAGCGTCAAAATCATCCCCTCCTTTGACTTGCTTATATCTTTCCCACCAAGTTTGTGCGTCATCTTCAAGTTTATAGGCAGCCAATCTAACTTTGTATTGCTCCGGAACTCCAAGAACTCCGAAGATCTTTTCAACATGAGTTATCCAGTTTCTGGCATCGACTGGATTAGTAGCGTGACTAAAGGATTTCGGCTTTTGTTTTTGGAATTTAGCGATCCATATGTCTATACTATAGGTAGTATGGTTCGTGGTATTCTCACGAATTTCTTCACCAGAGATTGGATTCGCGTTATTACGTTCTGGATGACGAGTTTGTTGAATAACGGCCTCAGCTGTTTTAGCAACAAGGTTTGGAAGCAACCCGGCAACAGCCTGGTTGATAGCATTAGTTACGTTTGGATCAACTGGAGTCTCATTCGAAGAAGTGTTATTACGCACATGGTTAGTACGAGTACTCCTTCGTAGCGGACGACGAGGAGGCATATCTATACGAATAGACATAGGAGTTAAACCAAATAAGAGACCAAGTTGAATCCTATCATAGATATCTACCCATTCCTCACAGGTTTTACTTACTATCTTCAAGTTTTCTACAGGAAAGAGCCTTTGCTCTGATACCATAGATGTAACACCCCAACCCGGAAGGGCTGACGTGTCACAATAACAGTAGTATCATAAACAAAAGTCATAATTCCATTTATTTATTTGGACAAGGATACAACCACATGACAACTAAACTTAAGGTTAATATACAAGCGGACACATTCGACTTCCTTAACTAACATCTTCAGATTTAATCCTATGCTTTTATTCTTCTCTCTTTTCCCCGCCCAAAGTAACATGCGGACCTGTATATACAAAAAGTTTACGGAATGAGCCGAATGCTCAGTACGGAATAATAGGCTCAAATAACAAATAACGCTTTATATGAAATGTTATCCGGATGGAACTTTATGCGAAAATGATACGATGCAAGAACATAATTTCATAATCATATCTTACGGATGTACCCATGAGCAAACTTAAAACGTGACAATACACAGGTAGCTACTCCTGCATAATTATCACATGAGATGGCGAGTTGGCATACCTGTTATCCACCTCCTTAACTTAAATCCTAGGATCGATCCATACGCCTCCTAATAGCCTTATATGTACCACACTTGTACTTAAGAGACGCCGTGAACTGATCTCTCCGTCACGGGTGGAGCACATGATGTCGATGGCACAACAACATGCTCGTGGGACACTCCACGAGAAGCGATACTCAGGATAACAGAGTACAAATGAACTTATTCACATAACTTATAAAACTTATTTTCATAACAAGACGTAACATATATTGGAACATGCGATAATGAGTACAACTAACAGAAAATTATCTCATGACATGAAAGCTAAATCCAAAGTTGTGATTAGAATAGGAATTCAACGGACTGTCAAATGAATCGATAATCAAAGACGTGAGGAGTGTACGAATTTAATGGGTTTATAACAATTTGAATATGAAGCAATAAGGAGTGGGGTAAGGATCCGTACCTTAATAATTTCAAAGTGATGCTACCTTGTGATAATATTTCAGATTTATACGGGCAGAGCTTAGACTACTGATTAGTCTTTTAACCTAATTTAAATAATATGCACACAACTAGGTTAGTAACTTAATACAGCATTTACGATAACTCACGAGATTAAAATCCTCACAACGAATGACAAAGTGCGATACTTAAACATCCATCGGATTCACAATTAATGACAAAGTGAAATCACTTAAACATCCATCGGATTCACAACGAATGACAAAGTGTAAACACTTAAACATCCATCGGAATCACAACTAATGACAAAGTGAAATTACTTAAACATCCATCGGAATCACGACTAATGACAAAGCATAACCCAAATTTGAGCAGCACTTAAACATCCATTGGATTGATTTCAATCAATCGGACATTGAATCGTATCAGCGATCGAGTTAATACCCTGTTCTGCAGCACCCCGCTATACTTAATTAGTGATTAGTGTGTGTTAATTGAAGTAAACAGACGATAACTCGAAGAATTTTTACGAATTCTTTCGTCGTTTCAGCGCCCAGAAGCAAGTGCCAACATCTGCTATTTGTAGTCGAATTTTGCCCCCCCCCCTTACGGACCGTAACAATTAACCCTTACGGTCCGTAAGGGTTACCTATTGTTCATAGGGTTGCCACGCGTGGGACTAGCCTAGCTGAGTCGACATTTCTAGAATATTCAATTTAGACAGCGAGTTAATTGGATAATCGTCAATAGGGAATACCCCCCCCCCCCCCTGAGTTTTAGGGGCCCTGATCCTGATTCTGAAAATTTTAGGGTTTGTGCAGAATCACTTGGGTGTCTTAATTAGGGTTTCCTATTGGATAATTTATAAATAATAATAATAGTTTTGGTTGATATACAGAAAGATGGGTCATAAAATAAATGTTTAGTTTATTATAAATTATTATTATTCTTTTATTTCTAGAATAATGATTTTTTTAAATTTTTGGTTATTACATTTAGGAAGCTTGGAACTCACGGAACTTGAAGGACCTCATCCGTTTGCTTTTATCCACCCATTATTCATCTTGTTCTTCCCTAGCTTGAAGCTAGTAGTAAGATTCTTGTTAACTCTTGTTTACTTCATATTTTGGGTGGTTAAAAGATATATTTTGTTGTAATCATAAGAACACTAAAAGACTTGAACTTGAATCTTGAAACATATGATGATATAAAGATGATATGGTGTTGTCTAGTATATGTATGATGATTGCTTGTTGATTTCTTGAGTTGATGATGTTAATCATCACATGAAGCTTGCTAGATGGTGATTAAACACATAATCTAGCAAGTAGGAATATGATTATGTAACAACATAAGATAATCATTTTCTAGTGAAGACATGAACTTGAAAATAAAATGATTCTTGTAAAATAATAAACAAAGTGAACTAGTAAACTTATAGATCCAAGATTTGTGAATGATTTTCCAAGAAAACCAAGTTTAAAAATATGATTTTTGGAAGATCATGGCTTTTACCTAAACCTATACTAGTTTTAGTGGAAAGACAAGTGTATAAACACTTGTGAAACAAGAAGAGGTTATAAATAAACATTTTTGTAAAGCATGTTTACAAGTTGTAAACATCTAAAACCTTCAAGAATGAAGTTTACCAAGAAGTAAATATATTTTGGAGGGTAACTAAGACTACTAAACACTTTACCAAGTTACTACGCATTTTTTGTGAAAGATCAAGTTCATGTTGTTATGTAAAGTGTATAGTTTTAGCACTTAGTAAGTATAATATTGTTTAAGGTTGATTGATTGAATATTGAGAAGTATTATAACTTCGGAAAATGTTAAAGACATAAAGGAAACGTAACTCCAAACATGAATACTAAGGCAAGGCAAGGCACGGCCCGCTCGTCTAATAGACCCTAGCACATTGTAGGTAGTCGTGTTTGCTGACGAGAATTGAGTTACGAGTACTGAAGACGCAAAACAGTGAGTTCATGCTCCCCCTTTTCTTTAACTGTTTTTGGTTTTATAATCTCGGGGGTGGAATACATGTACGAATGCTTAAACGGTATGAAATGCCTATGAAATACTAGATCATGTGAGCATAGAAAAGATATTGAAATGCCATTAATACTTAATTAAGGACGAGGGTTAGATCTAACGGGTACGGCCTAACCCCACTCATGGTCACAACTAGTACCAAGTAGTGCTTCGGAGTCCCAGTCGAGGTTAATCGACACAGTCGAGGGTAATCGACACAGTCGAGGTTAATCCACACAGTCGAGAGTAATCGACACAGTCGAGGGAAATTGACACAGTCGAGGTTAATCGACACAGTCGAGGAAAATCGACAAGGGTATAAGCCATTACGAGTGCTCCCTATGTCCTCACATACCTTAAAGTGCTTGTAAAACATTTATGTTCATACACGCTTTTCATACCTGTTTACAAAGGAGTCTCTCAAAGATTTACAAGATTTCAGTACTCATACAAGACGCATGAACTCGCTCAACTTTTGTTGATGTTTTCCAAAATTACATGTATTTCAGGTGACATGATGGATCTTGGGCGCGGGTGTCATAACTAGAAGTAGACTTCAAGTTTAGATGTCATCCACTTTTGTTTGTTTGTAACCTAGTCGAAGGTTGTGTTTTAAAGCTTAAATAACCGGTGTTTGTAATACTCAAATTTTATGAATGGATGAACATCGTTTTGATCATGTAGTTGTTTATTACGATTGAATGCAATGATATTAAACCAGTCACACATCATACGCTTCCGCAAAAGACAGGGTGTGACAATATAGATATTAAAATGTCGATAATATTCAAGATAAAATAACTAGGAATAAATAACCTAGTTAGTTATAAGTCTTGAAATAATAAGAAAAACATGGTTAAAACACCCTTTATGCAAACTTGTGTGAAGTAGTGGGACTAAAGGTGATAAACTGGAAACTAGTTTTAATTTAATAAAGTGTCAACACCAAAACACACACTCTAAGTGTGTGTTCTGGTCGATACAATCGCAGGAGCCAAGGGGCTCTCCTACTCAAACCCTAACAAGCACAAAATCAACAAATTGGATGGGCAAATCGAGCCCAAATCGAAATCCAATCATAGATTAGTGATCACCGCAGTAAAGGGATCATAAGGTATGTAAAATTTTGTTGTTTGATTTCATCTTGAATTTTAGATGAACACATGAGAATAGAAATTAGAGGTTGCATGATCATTGCTTGGATGAAATTGGAATAAAATCATGTCTAGGGGTAAACCTTAGTCATTATCTTGTTAAATTAATGATTAAACTATGAAATTCATGATCATCCACCATGTGTGTGTAGTGGGTTTTGTAGAAAAATGATGAACACTAGAATCATGATTAGTAAGCTAGTGTTATTTGAACTCTATGAAGTTAATCTTGATATTGAACTATAAATTAGATGATTGACTAGTAAAAAGTGTTAAAATCCTAAATAAGTAGTCAAGAACTTGATTGTTGATTTAGTGAAATTATGCCCTTTAGGTGTTTGTTGAAATGCCTAAAAGAAAGCTAGATATGGTGATTTCGAACGAAACGCATATTTAAATGATAAGATGAATTATGTGTTATAAGACATGAATGGAGTTCTAAACGAGGTGTTGATTGAACTCTATAGGTAAAGGAGTCGAGTCTTCAAGCGGACAAGCCGGAGCGGACACGCGCTCGAAAGGAAAACTTTGAAGGTATGCGACTTGTCGTCTCGTTACATTTATGTAGACAAGCCTAGTTGTAGATATGTTCAATGTTATAGCGAAAATAGTTGCGTTTGGTGAGTCTAAGAAATGACGAGATTCACTCGATAAACCAAACGGGTCAAAAGAAATAGTTGGAACATGTATGATGTTGAAATAGTGAAATTGTAATAGTTTGGTAATTCTAAGAAGTGATGGAATTCACTCAACAAACCAAACGGGTCAAAATAAATAGTTGGTTAGATATGTTATTGATAATATTGTTTAATTAGTCATAATGGGAATGTAAGTAAAGTGATGAAACTCATTAGATAAAGAACGGGTTAAAATAATGGTCGAAATGGTAGTGTTCGAAGTGACTCGAACGTCACTCGTTAAAAATGAATTATAAAAGCGTAAACCATGGATTGGAAGGGATACGCTAAGGTTGACAAGCCCGTGAATGGGAAATTATGGTTAGAAAGCCATGTTGATGAATTATGAAGGTAGTACTCGTTTCGTTACACTATGTTACTTGAATATTATAGTCGAATGAATTTATGTTTATTAGAAATAGTAGCATTAGTAGAAGTGAAGTTGATCACTACCTAGCTAATCGAATCAAACTTGATTGGAAATTGTTTGGTAGTCATTGGAAATGGAGGATTCCATAAATGAGCCAAACGGGTCGAATAATTGGGTGTTAATTAGTTAATATGTAGATGTTGAAAGATCAATTGGTGATTTGAATCATGAGAGCGTAAACCATGGAATTGGTGATGATACGCCCGTGATCGTAAGCCCCGGAAGATGGGTAAATACGCCTTGTGGCCATAAAAGTATCGGTATTAGAATTAGTGCAAAAATTATGTGGGTCGAATAAACAAATAAGGGACTATTAACCTTTCAGTCCGTAAACTCAACTTTTGATTAAATGATCATGATAGATGCGTTTGTAATTTAATTACGGACGCGTAGGAAAAAATAATCATGTAAATCGGACAAACGGATAGAAAGTTATGAAGGTTTTCGTACTAAAAACGGAAAACAAACAAAATCTGCTGATCAGACCATAAGCTACGGTCCTGGACCGTAGCCTACGGTCCAGAAGTTCTGGTTGAAGTAATATGGTGAACCGTAAGCTACGGTCTGTGAACCGTAGCCTACGGTCGACTTCCAAACAAAATTTTTATTTTGTTTATTTGATGATTTTGAGCTTTCGGGTCCGTTTAGACGGGTTCTAGGGTCTCATATACTAAGGTTTGTGATAAATTTACAGTGTAGGTATGTTTGAACTTAGGATGGGAGAAGATCAAGCGGCGAACATGAACCGAACACCACTCTTTGAAGCTTCCGCGTTTATCTAACTTTGTTGTAAACAATGTCCATGTTGTAAACCTTTAACTTATCGTTTTTAGATGTTTAAACTAGATGACAGTTAACTAAGATACTATCGTCATAAAACCTTATCATTTTGTATAACTTTTGAAATTATGCATTTCTTATAAAAATGCGTATTTTATGGGAAAACCATTAAACAAATGAGACGGGTGTTACAGTATTATGTGTTAGATGGTTATTTTCTCATATGTTTACTTTCCATTTTCTTTTTATTCCGAATCCTCAATCTTCCGTTTTTTCCAATACTCATACACCTTCGTTTCTTCGTGTAGAATGACTTGGTGTTTCAGCCTCCAACAAACAACAACCTCCCATGGATGAACAAGTGGAAGCTTGCAAAACCGTGAGTATACTTGAACATGTTTTTCCTTTACCACATTTTGGGGTGTAACACGTTAAACTATAAAATTACACTTAAACTTTACTCTTAAATACCAAACATTCCTTATACATGCATGCATACTTGTTACTTGATACTTTAAACTTGGGGTTATACGTTTTGTGTTAGACTTATCATTAACTTCGTACGAGCCTATCCTTGACATATATAGCGCTATAGGATTAACGCACCACCAGCAAACTTTGGGTTATGTTAAGAGCTTATTACGTTTCTGATGTATTGTAAAATACATCTATTATTCTTGTTCGGTTTTTGCGAGTTTAGTTAGTTTTAGTTTCGTTTCCGTGTAGAATGTATATACTTTTGATATATTTGTGTTCGGCAGGTCATAGTAGAGAAAAGATACTGAAAAGTGATGAAAAACAAGTTAAAATTTGACAAGATGAAGTGTTGGATCGAGAAACGAAAGCTTGGAAGCTGAAACGGCGAAAAATGTCAGTTCTGGAGCTTGTCGCTACCCGCGACGGGTTTAAAGGAGTTGTGTCGCGGGCCGCCAAGGATTAAAAACGAAAAAAAAGTTAAACAAAGGCGCCGCTACCCGCGATTGATAAGTCATCATTGGTCACGGGTCGCGACATGCCTATGTCGGCAGAATGTTGCGTGAATCTTAAGGATTTTTAGGGTTTTGGTTATATATAAACATCTGAATCATTCGGACGAAGGAAGCAAGCTCTTGGACGAATTTCAGAGATCTTTTGGAGTGTTTTCGAGTTTGTGGAGCTACCGGTTGAAGATACGAAGCTTGGGAATCATTCCGGTTGCATATTTGCCATTCAGGTGTCTTCACTTTCGTCTTTCTTTCACCGTCATGTTTCATGTTCTTGATTATACTTCGTTTTTGATGTTTTCCATGACTTTGATTGGCTAGATTTATCTAACTACCTAGACTTGGATGAATGATTGCTAAAGTTTTGGTTTATATTATCGTTTTTGGTGACGATCTTTATCACATAACAGAGTCGTGCTAGGTTTTAGATTTTGGTGAGTGTCTATATCACATAATAAATCTTTAATCTTTAGGGTTAAGTGGCCATCAAACCTTAGAAGTAATATTCGGTAATCTTATAAAATCAAGTGTTCTACTAATCGTCAATAGCTGAAAGGTGCGAGGTTATTGCTAGGTCTAAGTCATTAAACTGAAAGGTAGGAACTTCGTTAGGAGTAAACCTATTGGCTGATGTCTAGCAAGTCTAATTGAGAAAACAAGTCTATCATTGGTTTAGATCTCGACAGGGAGTGAGCCTCGTAGGATACTTTCATAAACCCATTAGGTGTCTTGAAAAAGAGTCTAATAACCGGTAATCTAAACAACTTCTAGGGTGTCATAGCGTGCTCTTGAGAAGGGTTAGGAGTCCTTTAGATTTCCCGAAATGTGAGAACTTTATGATCCTGGTTCCATAGTAGACAACTTCCAAATATAATCATAACTAAAAGCAATCAGGATTCCAGTCTAGGTAGTGTTTCCACCATCTGAGTAGAGTCCGAAGTAATTCGTTTAGTTAATTTAGTTTAATTGCATTCTTAGGATTTTTAGAACCCTCCCCCCCCCCCTAAAACATAAAAATAGTTAAGTGTCACGTTAGAGTTAGTCTAGATAAGGTAATTAGCGTAATTCAATAGAGTCTCGTGGGTTCGATATCCGGACTTACATTAGCTATACTAGAGTCGATCAGTACACTTACCGGTTAGTAGTTTAGTGTGTCTTAGTAAGTCTAGAGTATTACTTAGAGTCTAGAATTAGGTTAATTTAGTCATTTTTATTAAACTACTTTTTAGCACATCAGTTTCATCATTGGTTTGATTAGTTAAACACATGTCGATATTATTGTTTATCTTGTTTCAATAGCTTGCCATGTGGAATTGTTTAAACTTATTTTTTATGCTATGTATGAAAACCTGTATACTCGCCTTTGCTTTTGCATTGAACTTTTTTTAAACATATTACAGGTTGAGGATGACAGTGATATGAAACCGAAGTAGTGATGATGCCTAGATACACATATAGACGTCTTAGGTTTAATATGTTGTATCAATTTTGTTCTTGTTGTTATGTTGTTTTCATGTATTGAACATGTTGTACTTGTATTTCCATGTATTGTAACTCTTTTGAATGATGAAATGAAAACGGTTTTGATTTAATTATTGTCACAATTAGCGTTATTTGTGATGAGCAATCTTTCTTCGTCCCACTCCGATGATTCCGCCATTGGTTGGGGTGTGACAAAAAGTATCAAGTTCCAGACATAGAAAAACCAAACAGTTATCAGGATATTAAAGGAAATAGTTTAATTAAAAGAAAACGACACTCCAACGTGCATGCAATGCGATGATCCAAGAAACATGCCTTAGCAACATGTGGGAAGACATACTAAAGTGTGTCAATACAATATTGGTGGGTTCAAAAGTTTTAAATCTCAATTATTGTTTCTAGAAAGTGCTTAATTCAGTTATATCAATAGGTAGTCATCTTGTTTAAAAGTTACTAAACAAATTAAACGAAGTTGATTTATTGTGTTTTGGTGTCTTCCACCTCGTCTATCACGAACGTGGTGCTTGAGTTAGGTCAATGTTTCACACTGGCTCCAGCACGGTGTGGGGTTTGTCAAACCCAGTAGTACTACCAAAAATTACCTCACCATCCATGTTAACGGTTCGGTGTGTAAAGGCTTTATGATAATGAGTGTGTTTAGTACACAAGTGATATAAAAGAAATACATTATTTGAGTAGTGTTTGTGTTTTCTCCCAGAAAATGTATAAGTAAAAGTAGTAGCGAAACTAACTGTTTACGGAGAATTCGAGAAATGCAATGGCAAGGAATAGGTGTCCAGCTAACCACTACCTATTACATGCAATGTATATGAGTATATGTTCATGTAGGTTCATAAAACCTCCAAACAACCCCATTGATTTAATGTTATAGAAAAGACTCACATGTTCGACTAACTTAGAACAAGTTGACTTGATGACTCGTTGGTGACTATTAAGTGACTTAACATTACTTCATATTCAAGCAATCGAGTAAAGCTATTCTACACATCACATAACATGTATGATGGCATTTATTTCAATTTCACCTCCTAAATACACCTTGCATAGCCAATTAGATGTAAACTTTAGTGTTAACAAAAAGTTTCAGCAATCATAGTTCAACTTCAGATTCTGAGTCAGTTTGTGTATTTTATTTGAAATAGTAAACGATGCAGAAAAAATATGAATATTTTATAAGATATGCCAAATAGTTTAGTTGGGTTTGTGTAATTTTCTTGAGGTCTGAATGTTTATAGAAAATTCTTGAAAAATCATACATCGCAGAAAGGTCAAAAACATCGTTTCTGCTGATAGTTTACCATTAAATTTATAAAAAAATATACATTCCTCCAATTGTCACACCATTATTTTCTGGTGCGCCAGGACTTGGGGTTTATGCATGACGATTAATAACAGTATCACATATGGCAGCAAAAGATAGAATAAAATAAAGGAGTAAATTTCACTTGTTGTCCTTTATGTATTATCTGAATTTTGAAACGTGCCCTTTAAAAGTTTTAATTTCATTTTATGTCTAAAAAACACATGTTATATAACACTTTAAGTCCTTTACACCAAACTGGGTTAAATTACTTAGTTAGGGTTTATTTAAGGCAAGGGTATTATTGGTATTTAACCTTTGAACTTTATTACTCGCCCCTTTATAGCCCCTTTTTTATAAGATCTGCATCTTCTTCCTCTTGTAGAAAAATTAGGGTTTCAATAATACCCTGCAAAAGGATCTTGTTATGTGTTTGAAGAAGCCCCAGTGGTGGGAAAAAAAACACAAGAAAGAAGAAGGTTTATGTGGTTATGGTTGCTTGTTAACTTCTTGTAACATTACGAAAATACCCTTTTCTTTAAAACTTCAGTAGGTTTCAGGAGGCTTGACAAAAATGGTTAGATAGAGACAAGTTCATAGTAAACTTGTGAAATCGGTATCGTGGGTTTAGGCGTTTTCTCCGATCTGATTTATAGTTCTAAAAGCTCCGATGAATCTCTGGTGGTAGGACTCTCAGGTAATCTGTAATGAAGCTATCGGCAAACAATTTTGGATCGACTTCAACAATGACGAATGCAGTTGAAGGTGACTTTATCATCTTCTCCGATGAAAACGTCGGTGGTTAAAAACAGGACTATCACCACTGACTACAACATATTTTGTTGCAAAACAGAGGACTCGCATTCATATCTTCACAATCTTCAATAATTTCTATCTAATGGAGTTTTGGAGAAAACTAGTTCAATTTCTATCTAACCCACGGTTCAATTTCAAATCTTCACAGGCTTCAATGGCCTCCACCATTACCCTTCACAAATCACTCTTAATCAAACCCCCACTTTAAAAATAAAATTTTACAGTAAATTAAAGTTATTTTCTGGCGGAATCAAGAGGTGGAGTTATTGAGGGGAGATTAAAACCCAAGGGCGGCGGTGCCAGCTACAGCAACACACTACATCCAATCGCCGGATTAATCTCCGGCTACTGCAACAACTTCCGACCACTACAGACAGCAACACACTACCTCAAAACCGATGGTGACGGTGGCGATAGACGGCAATAGGAAGCACTGCTGGTCCTAATGCTAGGGTCTGTTTAGATACAAATTTTGGCTTATAAAGTAAAGTGGTGCTAGGGGTGTGTTTGGATACAAATTTTGGCTTATAAAGTAAAATTACCAATAATACCCTTGCCTTAAATAAAACCTAACCGAGTAATTTAACTCGGTTTGGTGTAAAGGACTTAAAGTGTTATATAACATGTGTTTTTGGACATAAAATGAAACTAAAACTTTTAAAGGGTATGTTTCAAAATTCAGATAATACATAAAGGACAAAAAGTGAAATTTACTCTAAAATAAAGTAATAAATGTAAAAGCTTTAATATATTAAACAAAGTTTATACATGTTGTTCGTACAAAATATCTACAAGCAGGATCTAAATAAAAGCCACTTGAGACTATAATGGGTCTCTCCTCAAGGAGTCGCAAATTTCAAGTTCTAAGACCAAGCTCACTCCAGCCTATTCCGTATTTGATTTAATATGCACTTAGTCTTTTGAATATACGTCAGTTTTCCTTGGTAAATACTAATAACCGACTCTTTTGAAGATCTTTTCAAAATTTATTTGATGTTTTAAATAACTTTGGGATAAACTATATCCTTTGTTATCAGTTTTACATGCTTGTCAATACAATCGGGGACTGTAATCAAATTTCGGTACATGATTAATAGACACACGACATTTATATAATATTTGTGTCTGTCAGGTGTATGCCTACACCCCGCGCTTTATGTCATGGCCATTTGCAATTAAATGAGTTGGGACGCCCGAACATGGTCGTATTAACACCCAAGTGTTTAATGTTATCAAGCAATACAGATTGAAAACGGGTTATTTGCATTTCTTGACAATATTAGCCCATTTGCAATACTCAACCAAGTGGCTAATGCCATATCCCAAGTCTTTACAATCAAAATAGGCTAAAAGTATTTACCCGTGCTAGTCTTTGTTTAAACATGTAATTAAATCCCTATAGCACAGCCGCATTCATAGTGTTTCAGTCTAGGTGGAATTTACTAGAGGCTTTCTAGTCTGGAATGATCGGAAATATTATCCGTCAGAATGTTAACAGGTCATTTGTAAGTTTTTGACTTTGACCAGTTAACTTTAGAATACGCTCGGTTCCGCTAGATTAAGCGTTGACCGGATAGAATGTGGTATATACCCGTCTGAGTGCGAGGCCTCGTGTAATATGGTTCTATTAACCAAACATTCTGATTTGAAATGATTTTGATCCCATTTGACTACTTTATACATTTTATATTATTTAAATTAGTCGTATGCATAAATACGGTATCGGGTGGTCGAATAGGTCTATGACGAGTCTGGTGTGTCAAAACACATTTTATAATGTTATATAATCAGTCTTGAGGTCAGATTATATGCCTCATAGGTTTAAAACCATTTTTATGCCACAAGGGCATTTTTGACATTTTTAAAGTATACATAGTTGTCTCGTCAATAGACCCTTCAAATGATATGACAAGGGTATAACCTTAGAGAGTTATTCCCTATAATATTATGGTCACATAACAAGCCTTTATTGGGTTTCAAAATAGACCAAACATGCCAGAAACGAAAGTCAAAGCAAAAGTCAAACTGTATGTTTCTGTCTCAATCACAATATGCTAAAGATATTTTTCATAGAACAAACATGACCAATTGCAAGCCATGCGCCACTCATGTTAACACATCCTCTAAACTTAGTGCAAATGTGGGCTCACCTCTTCCGGATGGCACTACTTACAAGAGCCTTGTCTGGGCATTGTAATATTATACATTCACTAGACCTGACATTACTACGTCGTTCAACAGGTCTGCTTATTTATGCATGCTCCTACGGATGCACATTTCAACTTCATGAAGCGAATTTTAAGGTATGTACAAGGTACTCTTCATTATGGTGTCCACATCAACGCCTCCCCTATTGGGTCCCTCACGACCTATTCAGATTGGGTGGGGGATTCCTGGACACTAGGAGTTCAACATCTGGTTACCGCATGTTCATGGGTAATAATTTGATTTCTTGGTTGTCTAAACGCCAACCTACTATTTCCAGATCTAGTGCCGAAGCAATTATCGAGGTGTAGCGAATTCGGTAGCTGAGACAACATGGCTTCGTAATCTTCTTCTAGAGTTGCACTTATAGGTGTCACGTGTCACGGTTGTCTATTGTGACAACATCTCAGCTATTTATCTTTTGGAAAACCCTGTTCAACACCAACGAACTAAACATGTTGAGATAGATATTCATTTCGTCCGGAAAAAAGTTCGTTTGGGTCATGTTCGCATGTTGCATGCCCTATCTTCGCTTCAGTACGCAGATGTGTTCACTAAAGGCCTCGCAAGACACTTGTTTCAACAATTCCGTGACGATTTAAGCGTTCATTCCAACTCCCCGCTCATACTGAGGGGGAGTATTAGCGACATGTATATTGTCTATATATATATAAAGAAAACAATTCTCTTTACCTTATTTATAGGCCTACTTCACTTAATATGTGATTAGAGGTAGTTAGGAAACAATTATCTTTACCTTATTTTTAGGCCTACCTCACTTAATATAAGGAGGCCATTCTTGTACTTAGTAAATCAATATAGAAATCACAGAATACATTCTGCACATTCCTTTATAGAGAAATACAAAGTCTTCTCTTGATATACTAAAGACATACAATAATCATCACTCACTTGGAACAACAACTTCAAGTATATTGAATTAAAAACAGAAACGAAGAAATGAGTAAGAGGTATCACCAACGAGAAACTAACAACCTCTGAAACGTTTCTTATATTCATTAAAAAAAACTGAGGAATAGAGCACTAGTTTTTCTTCATCGTAATCCTGCGACGACAATGGGCTCAAGAAAATAAAACCTATGTATTCATTTCTTGTGTGCGTCTTGCGACGACAATGGGCTCAAGAAAAAAAAACCTCTTTATTCATTTCTTGTGTGCGTCAGAAGCCAATATCCATGAATTAAAAAACTATTTAATTTGTGTGCCACTGATGACCTTCCGGTGCATTTGCAACCCAATGACCTTCTAAAGTGGAGGTCATGGGTTCGAGTCTCTCCTGGAGTAAAATTGCTCTAGCTTGAGCCAAGGGTTTTACCACAGTGGGCCTTCGGGCGATGAGTTTTCTCTGGAATGGTGGTGCGCCGGGTCATCAACATCGTTTTTGTCTGCGAGCGTTGATGGACTTTTACCATTGCATTTACCTGAATGATTGGGCTTTTGTCGGTTGTTCGAGGTAAATTTAATTTGTGTCTTCTGTTTTTTCACTGTGACGGGCCGTTTTTTTGTTTTGTTGTTTTCCGGGTGTCCAAAACTCCAAGCCCACAAACAAAAATTATCCAATTGTATTTCTTTTGTTTTTGTTGTGATGGCTAGCCCAAACATATATATATATATATATATATATATATATATATATATATATATATATATATATATATATATATTGTCTTTTCTCATCATAAATAAAATAATAATATAACTCATATAGATGAGTTGGACTTTCCCATGAGCTAAAAAACCCAATAGATTGTAAACTAAAAATAAATGAATAAATTGAAACAATGTTAATAAATCGAATCAACTAGAAAAACTATACCCCGCGTTGTGGCGGGGACTTGAAACCATGTCTATTAGTAATGCCACATAACCATAAATAACCATCAAAATCGGAAAAGCTCGTATATAAAACCAATAAAAAAACTAAAAGAAACTTTATTTTTCTATTAACATTCATATATAAAAAAATATAAGATAAAGCCTTCAAAAGAAGCTTTAAGCTTTCAACTTGTACCATACAAACAAAAGATGCAAGTAAAATAAAAA
The DNA here is from genome assembly GCA_030545235.1 of Helianthus tuberosus. Lineage (NCBI taxonomy): Eukaryota > Viridiplantae > Streptophyta > Magnoliopsida > Asterales > Asteraceae > Helianthus > Helianthus tuberosus. The sequence continues at coordinate 122,925,131 of CM060390.1, read as the reverse complement.
AAGCTTGGTGTACAAGTAACATTGCACAAAAATGTTGTAAATTAGAGTATTATATAATTTAGGTTTCTAGTTATAAAACACAAACTCATTTAGGGTGTCCTCAATTCGAAACCAAGACCAAATTTAAAACTTTAGCCAAACTACAACTACTATTTTATAGATGCTTTTACTCTATTGATTTAGGCTTGTGATTAAATTTTAGTTAAATAGTATATTAGGATATGGTTCAAGGAAGAACCATTCCCACTTGTAAGAACCTTGAAAACAAACCATAATCAATCAAAACATAACACATGGAACCTTTTGGTTTTTTAATAGAAGGACAATAATGTAATTTCATCTTAAACACTCAAATAGTGCGATTGTTTATTTTATTTGTACTATTTCTTCTTTCTTTCCTTCTTCATCGGTTGTGTGACTTATTTATTTTGGGGTGATGATCGATTTGCTTTGTGTTATGGTTGTTAAATGAACATCTTGTATCCCCATTAGAGCCTTACCTTTTTGACTTTTCAAACTACTATGGTGATTGATTTCTATTTTTTAATTGAGGCAATGTTCGGTGAATATGGTAAATCTATTTATCTTTTGATGTCGATCAATGCACAAATGTAGGTTTTGATTTATGTAAACTAGGATTTTGACCCGTCGCGTGTTACGGCGGCGTCGAAAGTTAAAGTAACTCGTATTTATACTGTATATTTGACCCGACTCTTTACTTAAAAAATTACATCGCCATCGAACGAAAACGTAGTATATTTGACCGACTTGCTTTCAAATACAGTTTACGAACGTACACAAAATAAGTAGAACGTAGATAAAAAAAAGTATAATAATTTGTCTACGTTGCGGTGTAAAGTCGTAAAAGTCATTTAAACCAAAGGAGGTGTCAAGTTATTAAGTTGAAAAAGGTTAAGAAGGTCAAAGTTGTCAATTACTGAAAGTTAGAAGTGAATGTGCAACTTACTTAAAGATAAGGGTTAATAGTGTTTCATGTTAAAAAATTAAAGATGTAAAGTGAAAAAACTTGAAAGTATAAGGGCCTTAAAGAAATGAAAAAATCAAAACCTTGAGAAACGTTATAGAAGTTATAGAACCTGACAATCCCTTTAAAATGAAATATATCATACAATGTAGAGGGAAACTGACAATGAGATAAGAGACAAAAGCAAAAAGAAGTGAAACATGAAGGGCAAAAGTGAAAATAAGCAAAGGACATAACATAAAAAATGTAGAGGGAAACTAACAATGAGATAAGAGACCAAAGTAAAAAGAAGTGAAACATGAAGGGCCAAAGTGAAAATAAGCAAAGGACATAATATAGAAAATGCACCGACATTTCTTTTTAATATATACTAGTTAAATTCCCCCGCACGTTGTGGCGGGTATTTATTCTGTATAGGTTCGATTCATTACGACATCGGTACGGTATCGCCACTTGGTATATCAAGCGAGAGATAAAACTCAAAAAATAAAGTCATGACATGACCAAAATAATATCGATATGTGTTTTACATCGGTCAAAAACCATAAATACGAATATCAATAACAGTTCTGATAATAAGAATATCGATACTGACGTTATACAGTCGAGATTGCCAGGGCATCAATGTTGCTAAGATTATCTTAAATGTCATATGAGAAAACTTAAAATAATAAAATAATAGAAACGTAAAAAAACTATAATATTATGAGTGTGTTTGGGATTACGTTTTGAAGTGATTATTTGATTATTGCGTTTGTAAAACATAAATAATCTAAAAAAGTGTTTGGATGAAAAAGTGATTATCTGCCTCCAAAACACAGTTTTGGAGAAGCATGTACAAATAACAAAATAATAGAAACGTAAAAAAACTATAATATTATGAGGGTGTTTGGGATTACGTTTTGAAGTGATTATTTGATTATTGCGTTTGTAAAACATAAATAATCTAAAAAAATGTTTGGATAAAAAAATGATTATCTGCCCTCAAAACACAGTTTTGGAGAAGCATGTACCTACATGGTTTTTATCTATTTTGAAAACGCAACACCAAACACCCCCTATATAAGAAAACTTAAAATAATAAGATAACGAAAACAATAAAATAATAAATTAAAGTAATAAAATAATAAAAACTTAAAAAACTATAATATTAAAAAAAAATGAACTACTGTTCATAAACAGTTTGTATTAATCTATCTATATTATACTAAAGCAAAATAAAGGTTGACTTTTTTACTTTGAGGTGGCTGCTTTCTTTGGCCAGAGAATTGGGTATTTGGGCGGCATTCTCATCTTCCATATATTTCCTTCATCCTCCCACTTCAATTAATTAAAGGTTTCCAAAAATATGAAATCGTTTCTTTCACAAACTTCTCCAACACGACTTCTACAATCATCTTATATACGATTCTTCTTATTCTATGATTCATCTTCCAATCCATCACCATCTTCGATTGAACACTGGCAATCGTTTTTTTTCAGCAGACAAATATCTTAATAATCGAAGATCTTAGGGTTCTTATTCCAAAATCCACGGTATGTATATTATTTTTCTCTTACTGCATCTTTGATTCTTTGATTTTTTTTTTTTGTTCTTATCACTGAATAATCGAAGATCTTAGGGTTTTTTTCCTTTCTATCGTTTTTTTCAGCAGGCATTAAATTGATTATTCGAACAATCACGGTATGTATTTTAGTCCTCTGTTAATCGAATATCTTATGGTTATTTTCCTTTATGTCGTTATTTTGACCAGGCAATATACTGATTATCTAATTCGGTTATTTTGACCAGGCAATATACTGTTTTGATTTTTTGATTGGTGATTGTTAATGCACTATTGATTTTGATTTGAATACTCTGTTTACAGAATCCGCCGGAGTAGGTTTCTCTGTCTGAATAACATACCTTGGATTAGCTGATTAACAGATCTCAAGGAGCTATTCAAAAGGATATGTAAAATAAAGGTCTTTTAAGTTTTTCAATCCAATTATCTTTTTTAACATATTTAGCCAGATCCTTTTCCTTTTCTGTAGAATGGATTTTTTTTTTTTTTTTTTGTCAAATGAGATTCTTTGTTTGTAAGATAGTTATCTTTTTAAGATATATTTTATGTTTTCATTTTTACTTATAAACTAATAAGCTCTGAACACCGGTATGAACCATGAATAACAGCTAAAGCAATCTTGATTATATATGTGACAGGTTATTTAGTCATGGTATGCCACGGGATGTTTAGGTGCATTTGATTCATTTAATTTGCAGGTAAGAACCTTCACAACATAAATTTAGTACCATGTTTGGTTTATCAACCTTTCAATTATCAGTGTACATAGTTTAGGGATAAGGTGTTGGTTAAGTTAAATCACTTCATGGCTTTTAACTATGCTGTTGGCAGATGCATCAATGAAATAAAATACCATTGAAGACGAGGCAGTTGTTAGAGTAAGTTTAGCTTTGACTTTGATAAGATTAACATTCAAAAATTGGTACGTCATATTTCTTATGTAGTATATTTAATGTTTGTCAAGGTGCTGGTGCTTTTGAGGTTGCAGCTCGACAACATTTGGCTAATGTAGTGAAAAAAACTGTTAAAGGGGTAGTTTTGACATTTTTCATACTCCATACATAATTTATGGTTCAAGTTCTAATACATATAAACCAAATTAAACATTTTTATACTTAAATAATTTGGTGCTTTGTCCTTGCGACTAGCGTGCTCAACTTGGGGTTCAAGCTTTTGCGGATGCCAAAGACATTGGCTGAAAATTTTAGACTTGACATGCAAGACGTTATAATTTCTTTGACTGTAAATGTTCTATACCTTTTGACTCTTCTTTAGTTTTTGTATAATATGTTAAGTGAATTATGATAACATGATCTCACTTTAACTAATTAATTAGGGAGAGCATGACAACGGGAATGTTGTTGGACTAAATCAACACACGGGGGATCCAATTGACCCTGAGATGGAGGGCTTTTTTGACAACTATGCTGTCAAGCGCCAACTCATCAACTCAGGGTATGTAAAGAAACCGAACACACTTTTTGAATATTTCAGATCTTTGAATGAATCATGTGGTATCTTTTTGCAGCCCGGTGATTGCTTCGCATAGTATAAAGATAGGTACTGGGAAGCTATTGATGAATTTGGTTATAAGGAACTCGGGTCTGAAAAATCAGGCCGCGATGCTTATGGGAATGTTTGGCGTGAATTCTGGAAAGAATCAATGTCAGAGGTATATATGTGGTTTGATTTTATTATTCCAGCTTTACTCGGTGTCGCAGTTCACTTCTTTTTTATGGTCTGTATTTCATTATTTGCAGCCAACATTTTTGTGAGATATTTTATCTAACGTAGTTTTAGTATTGTATATAAATTAATAATATCCTTAAACAGATAGAGATATTTCTAACATCTTAAAAGAAATTTTAAAAGACCATTAACCGGATTCGATTCCAAGGGTCAAAAGTTTTGATTCATTTGTTGGTGTTGGTAACTATATTTATCTATAGCATGTCGGGTTGTGTTTTTGTTGGTGTTGGTAACTATATTTATCTATAAAAGAAGACGGTGCACTGATTATGACTTTGCTCTTTCGCACAAGTTAGTGTCTTAAGTAGAGTTTTTAAGACTCATTCTATTTGAAAAATGGTCTCTTTTGACATGTATTTTTTTTTTCAGTCTCTTGCTGCAAAGATAAAAAAAATATTAGACACGAAAATTGTTAATGGCTTTTGAAATGGAGAACCAACAAGCCATAGAGTTCATTCCAGATTCAGATTAACTTATCCCTTTTAGTTGAAGAAAGCGGTGCAGGGTGCGAGTCTAGCCAACAAATGACTTTAAAGCTAATCGTCAATAGAATGCAAGGTAGTATGGGATATGCATTATTAACATGAGACTATATTTTTCCATTCATTATATAGGGTATAAAGTGCAAGTGTTTAGTGTTTGGTTTCATCATTTTTGATAAAAATTCTTGATCAAATTGTAATCTACGGTTTTGGAGGATGGCAAACCAAGCCGGTTAGTTAGGGTGGGTCGGCCAAATTGGCCAATTTTATTGATTTTATGGTTTAATTGTTTTGGTTTTGATGGTAAGAATTGATTATATTCTTTCAAAATCATTAGTTTATATTAAGTTTATAAATGATATTTGTGGCATTTGGTTGGATGAAGGAAATGCAGTAACCTGTAGTGTTGTCCGATGAGTTTTCCTGGATCGTCAATGGCCGACGGTAGTTGCGTTGGTGGCCAACTTCCGTGCAGCGACGATACAAGTTATGTTTAACAACTGACGACTACAGGTTACTCATCCCGGCAGAGATAACTATCGTTAGGAGGTTCAGGATGGTTCAGGTTTAATCAAGAGGCGTTATCTTCTGATGGTACGTTCCATCTTTGGTTTACTTTCAAGTTTTTCACGATTCTTATATTAATTTTCATGAACAGTTTTACAGGCGTTGCATATTTCATTTTTGTGAATGGGTTTAAGGTGTAGATGTAAAGCTATTGTTGTTTGTTTGTTGATCACCAAGTGTTCGATAAAAATCCCCAATGAAACCAGGTTAAACATTGTTTCATATATTTTCTTTATAGCATATTTCATCACATAAGGTTCTTTTCTTATCTACTTCATGTCTAAACAAGGTTATGGGTTGTAAGTTGTAATTGCACTATTAAGGTTCCTTCATTCTTTGCGTACCTGGCAGTGAGTTATGTTGCAGGGACCGCTTTTAAAAATACGTCATATAATTTTAATTTCGTCGTAGAAGTCCATGCTTTGGTGTGCTTATTTTATAGTAGAACACAAGGCCACAGATCACCCTAGGTTGACTTCGAATCAAACCAGACCTGGGTCTAGATAATCAGCGACATCAGTTTTAGTTAACCGTTACAAAATGTACATTTTCATTATTCCCTTTTCATCTTATTAGAATTATTTTCCTCATCTTATCAATGTGAATGTAGGACAGTGTAAATACAAAATAGAGTATTGGATAGTGCGAATCTCTTTGCCGTTTAGAACTTTAGATTATAATACATATGCAGACGAGTTACGCCTTTAGTTGAGCAGAAGTTAAAAGCCTATGGTCTTAGTTGAGCCGAACTTTCTAAATTCCAACATAAATAACATGTAAGCCTCGAGTAGGTTGTCCAAAGTTGAGTTTTAGTCAAACCAGACTTGGGTTATGGTTTGTATACAAAAGATCCATCGTTTTAACTGAACATGATTTTGTAACTTTCTGATTAAGTTACATGTAGGCCTCAAACAAGTTGATCAGGTTAGCTTGGGTCCAAATCAAACCAGATTAGAGTCCACAGTTCCAGGTTTAAAATTTCGCTCTCTGTCCAAGTTTTACGAGTTCCTTGATGTGAATCTAGGATTGTGTAAATAAACTATCAGATTGTGCAGATTGATCCGAATCGAGTTCAATCTCAATCTCAATCTCAATGTTGCTATTGATGAAGTGAAAATGCTTAGAGACATGCTCATTAAGGATTAAGGAAGCTTACACAGATACAACAATACCACCACCACTTCAAGCCATGAAATGCGGTAAACACTGAAAAAACAAAAAAAAAATGGTCGCTGCAGTCGATTCCTATTTGCTTTGTTGAACGGCTTTCTTCTTTTTCTCAGGTACCCCCCTGGCGCGCGGCCGCAATGTGTTCGTTTCATGCTCATCGGAGTTGTACGTATGTTAATCTATGTTGGTGACGTGTTATGCCGGTTCGTGTTTTACTTTTTCCGTCGCCTCCTTCAATTTCTTAGACGACGATTACATTCTCTCTCGCCTTTGGTCATTCTCCGCTCACAGGTATGGCCAGAGTGGTTTTGCTTTCTGAATATCACATAGATGTAAATAGTTTTATATGTAATGTGAACTGTTCTTTGTTAATGAAGTTGATTGTTTCGTTGAATGCAAGTTTTTGGCTTGGTTTATCTCTGGATATTGGTTTTATAGTTGTAGGGTATAATCCCTGATGATAGCTTCACAAACATAATTGTGGAATTCAATTTTATTTTGATAGAGTTTCAGCTAACCACTGAATGATCGAATTAAATAGGAAAACTCATCATTTATATTTTATTATTACACAAATTGCAGCAAGTTCCATTCCTCTACTCCATGATCCTTCGGGTTATATTATTTGGCCCATATGTTTTAAGGATTTTGCATTCAAAATGGCAGGAATATCGTGCCCTATCCTTCGACCGACTCCGAACATGGTGATTGTTTTTTGAATTGGTGGCTTGGAGGGCTGTAATGGAAAAGCTTCCGACTTTCGTTTCACTGCAGCTACGAAACATCAATGTTCCCTCTTTATGGTGTGGGTTCTATGGCGATCTCAATGAAATGGCAGAGTACATCTTACTGTCATGCGCCTTTGCACAAACGGTGTGGCAGGTTATTGCCCAGTGGGGTAAGCTTCATACTTCTTTTGCTGCAGACCTATCCCATTTGCTTGACCTTCATAAATACGTGTTGGGATCCGCCAACAAGAAGAAAGTTTTATATGGGATCTATTTAGTTACCATGTTGGTATTTTATTTATATTGGTGTACTTTGGCTAGTTGCTTGCTGATTTTTGTTTAATAATATTCTTTGTTTGTTGGACTTTTCAAAAGAAAAACTTAAAAAATAATTTTAATCAAAACATTCTTAATTTTAGGATGATATAAATAAGTTATAAACATATCTATAGCTCGATATTAACTTATATTTATATTTAGTAATGTATCTCTTTGTATATTATCATTATTCTATTCTGAGTTAACATCATACGGTTTTCGCATGGTTTCCATATTTCTTTCCTAATCTACTGGTCTTAGAAATTTCAATTAGAAACAATAGCCCAATAGAGCAATGCCATGATATCTATATGCATATCGAAGGATAAGCAAATGGTACTGGGTATCGGTTTGGAACCGGTGCCGAATTTCCCAAACCGAAATATTTTCGGTACCGATTTAGTACTGACATTTGAGGTTTTCGGTACATGTATGGTATATTACCGGTTTGGTACCGTTTTTACCTTCAAATACTGATTTGGTCCCGATATCCATTTTTTAGAATTTTCGGTATCTGTATTTTCGATACGGGTAAAGGTTTGGTACCAATTGATACCGAGCTCATCCCTATGCATGTGTCATGCTTAAAGTATTACTTGAACATTTCTATATTTGTATTGCTTGAATTATATATTTATAAGACCAGTAGATTAGAAATATATGTATGAAAATTCCATGCTAATCCTTTACTTTTCAATTCACACACTATTTACATATATGTAAATTCTCAAACGGGCCGTCTAATTACATATACAGTAAAATTGATATTTTATATATGTGTTAATCAATAATTTAAAAATGTGTGAGGGTTCATACTTATCATCAATTTATATATTTTATCATCTATTTACATATTTTATGATTTGTGAGTGTTTTATTCATTTTTTTCGATTCATTTTAATTTTAATATTTACGTAAGTAATGGAACCTTTCTTTTATTTCAAAGTTTATGTACTTTAATATATTTCTTTGTGTTTTAACGTGTATAAAATCATAATATTTATATCAATGGTGATAACGAAGATATTTTCTTTTACCAACCTGCGAAGTATGCGGGTTCTTAATAAAGATATATATGGCACAATTAACTTTCAATATAATATTATTTGTTTTGTTCTGTGAAGTTCATGGGAATTAGCACTATATTTCAATATAGTACTAATAATTTTTTTTGCATATATTTTGTTTAGTTGGATGGCATGATATAATTCAAGTCGAACATATTTCGTTAGGTGATGATTGTTTTTTTAATTGGTCAAAAAACGAATTCGAGGTTATTGGTTACGAAGCTTCAGCAAGCAGAAGTATTAGAGTAATAGGCTTTCAATTTATATTTCAAAACAGAAAAACGTATTTCCTTCATTTACCAGTCCTTTTTTGGTTATTTTATATCTATAGTACATTGGTTTGTTGTATTTTCATCGTGAACTTCGGATTTCCATGATAAGTCCATGCGTACAGTTTATAATCAGTATAAGCGTAATTTTTTTTCTAAAAAATTAAAATAAAAAAGCATATCATTTCTTAGGTATGTTTTAAAGAAAGCCAGGCTTTTGAGAGAGTTTGATAGGACCCGGTATGTTTTTATTCCTTCTTTAATATTGAATACCTGAACAAACTTGGAGAAACTTAGCGTGTTGGAATAACTCTAATTATACTATTAAGATAACTCTTTTACTAAATTTAGTTTGGCTGAGGTATTGTTTGACGTTGGTATTGGCCTGATGTAAATATCTTCAAATATTAAGGACTTTTGATTCTAGGTCATCATTTTTAAGGAAAGAAATATCAACAAGAAATGGGTTTATTATTTAATAAAACCTGTTCTGGTAATATATTTGGTACATAAAAGGTGTCGCTTCGTGGGAACATTTTAGCAAGCTAGGTTTAGATTTAATTTGTTTCATTGCTACGACCCATATGTGTCCTGTAGATTTGATTTTGCAGGCACTCTTTTAACTTTAGATCATATTTTTGTTGTAGTAAAAACTTAAATGAGTTGAAGAGAGTCTAATACATCAAATTATATTCATAATGGAAGTGTCAAAAAATGATTTATAAAGGTTAAAAACTACTTTTGTTTATCAAATTTAAGCAATATGAAAAGCTACCGCAGATGGAAAAAAAATAATATTTGGTATTCACAATCTTGAAAATAGTTAATACTTGAGTATTCATTTATATATATTTATGGTAAGTTTGCTTTTGTTTGCTTTTTTTTTAATTTTTAATTTTAGTTTTTGTTAAAGTTGCTAAGCTTTATGTTTTTACAAATCTGAAATCGTTAGAGGCATCTTTGTTCAACTCCTGGTATAACCAGTCAGATGGTTAAGCTGTCAAAAGCCTAAAAGACCTAATGCATCCTTCACTTAGTCGCGATTTAATAACGGCAGTTCTTAGAAAACAAAAACAAATGTCACAACAAAAAAATTTTGTGTTCTTACCAAAGAGTAATAGACAATACATTTTACATTTATGTTTGATTGAAAATCATCTACATTAAGAATTGTTTCTTAAATAGGAGTTAAATCCAAACGATAATGCTAAAATTGTTTTTAATAGTGATTTGGACCATGATGATTAGTGAATCAGATCGAACCATGAGATGATATTGTTTGAACATGATCCATTAACAAGCCTTACATGCTACATCTACCAACCTAACTTTATGCACCAAAATGAACTTTTTAAGTTTTAATTGCTATTAAGTTGTTTTCCCTACATTTTAGTGTTATATCGGTTAATCACAAAAAACTGGCATTGCATAATTGTGTAATTGAATATGCAAATCATACACAACAAAGAATATACTCACTGAATGTGCTCAACGGTCTTAAAAGTTGGTTTGTACTTGAGACAACCCATTTTCACACATGGTCAATTGTACGTAGCTTTATCAAGGGTTAAAACACGATATGGAGTCAAGCTACTAATACTTGACAACGATGGCAAACCTACGAATAAAACAACTAATGTTGTTTATAAAGAGATATTCAACGAGTTGTGATTTTTTGTTGTATTAGTGTATTTCAATTATTTTGTATACTATCTATCATTTCTATTAATATTTCAACATATATATAACTAAAATATTTGTCAACAATGTTAAAGTAGTTATTATTCTTATTAGCCACCCGTGTATCACACGGGGACTTAGACTAGTATGTATATATAATGGGTGACATTTTCTTCTATTTTATAGCTCTTAGCCATTTTTTTTTATCTAAGCTTTGTGGCTGATTTTTCCAATTTTACAGGAGTTAATTTATAAGATGCAAAACAACCTACTGTAGGTAGATAAAAGAACAACCGTTTGCAATCTCCGACAAGAGAGAGAGAGAGAAGGGTTTACGTGACGTCGGTTCAATCCTGTCTGATGCATTTTCGTGCATCATTCGTACGTTTTTTGGCATGAAAAAAAGCAAAAAAAATAAAAAACGCGGTGATATTTTCATAATTACTTACTCGTAGAGTAATTATCAAAATTACTCTACAAATGATCTTGTAGGGTAATTTTGATCTTGTAGAGTAATTTTGTAAAATGTTCTTGTAGGGTAATTTTGATCTTGTAGAGTATCATAATTACTCTACAAATGATCTTGTATGGTAATTTTGATCTTGTAAGATAATTTTGTAGAGTATCATAATTACTCTACAAATGATTTTGTGGAGTAATTTTGAATTGTATGTTGTTTGATAAACATGCAGAGTAATTTTAATACACTTGTAGAGTAATTTTGATAATTACCATACGAGCAAATAATTACAAAAATGATAAGGCACTTTGTACATGAACTTAACCCTATAAAACTCTAGTTTTATCATTAATTTTGTTTTTTAATATTTACGACGATGATGTAAAAAATATTTAAGTTTGTGTAAAAATGGTGTACAGAATTTTTACGTCGATGTAAGAAATACGAATCTTGTGATTTTTGAACATAATTTTTTATACGACTTACAACGATGTAAATTTTTTATACTAGGCAAAATAGTTTTTTCGAATGTAAATTCCATATTTACACTAGATTTTTGGGCAAAAACTGGATGCAAAAACATTTATGTCGATGTAAAAGATTGTCGCAAAACATTTAGGTTTTGTATTTCAGATCTGTTTTTTTTTTCTTTTCAAAATGGTGTAAAACATTTTGATGTATTTTTTACATTAGTGTAAAAAATGTTACACTAAAATTACGATGTAAAAACGATGTAAAAATTATTTTTGTAAAAGTCGATGTAAAAATATTTACATTCGTAAACATTCTTTAATTTAATATTATTTTATTGTGTTAACAAACATCCTAGTCAAGTCCAAAAGATACCGCTTGTGTTACGTATTATCATAATTGTTTATTTAGTTCTTATTAACAATCCCAAACAACCCTCAACGTAGGGTTGTATGCCTGCGTCGAACCAAAGACGTTTCATTAGAAAAACGTATGTGCTACCTTTTCTTGGTGCAGATTTGACTCAGTCACTTTTAACATTTTTCAAGGTCTGCAGATGGTTAAACTACACCACCCACCACCGTCCACCACCACCACCATCAACGTCTGTACACCACCACCAGTTTATTTTAGAAGTCTACATATGTTAAAAAACAAACAACATTCTCCTTGCAGACTGCAGAGTTTTGGTCCACATCTTCTTCTATCTGTATGCAGATATGGTCCGCGAAATATAGACACTTTACCTCTTAAAAAACAAACTCTACCCAAGTCTATTTGTTTTGATTTACATATATTCATTATATCACTTTGTATTAGTTTTATCTATAAAGTTATTCACTTTATTATAGTTTAAGTCTTATGCTATCTAGTTTAAACACTTAAAACCAACTTTAACTTTTTGGAACTGTTGAATCATTATAGCACCGTCTAGCAAGAAACAAGCCAGGAACCTTAGAATAACAACAATATGTTCTAGTGTTTTATATTTGACATGTTTGGCCATTTAAGTTAATTTATGATATCTATGAAACCAGTTGATACTGTGGTTGGTGACCAGCCATAAAATGAAGTGATAATATTAATTAAATAAATTTAGTTAGTGGATGGACACAAGTATATGGTGATGTTCGATCTATTATTTCCATGTTGCCACACGTCAATGAATTTGGTCAAAATCAATGATCCCTCATCACTAGGCCCTTTTTCTAGTGGATAAATTTAGGTCAAATGAAAACACATTATGAGTCAAACTTTGAAAGTTAAATTAATCGTTGTAACTAATTGGACGCGTACTCTGTAATCATCTTTATATGAAAACTCATTATTAAAATTCAAAAACTGAAAAATAAGACGCACCATTGTATACAGGTTAGACGCATTATTATAATAAATTGTGCATATAATGTCTTATCTTAGTAAATTAATACATAAATTATGAATTTTGTGTTATAATTTTTTTAAAAGATAGCAAAGTATATAAAATTATATTCCTTAGAAAAAAATACCAGTAACTGTTTTTTAAATATATACTGTTTTGTTAATATATAAAATCAAACTTGAAAATACATTTCCTTTATTTATTTTTTAACCATATTTAACTTTCACTTAGATCATTCTCATCCAATCTATCAAATTATACATACATTCCACTAAAAAACAACTCCTATATCAATATATTTCCACTAAAAACAAATATTTTTTCTCTCTCATTTTCAATTAAATAATATTATCATCGCATTTTTCTCTTTCCTTCACTCACAACCACTTTCAATATATATTAAAAAATTTATACTGGGTGAACAGTGTCCCCCCAAATATACAGATGAACAGTAACATTTTCTCTCTCCTCCACTCACAACCACTTTTTTTACCCTTTACAATATAAAAACTCACCCTCACAAGTTTTGATGGATTGGATGAGAATGATCTTAGACCACTAAGTATAGAGGGGCTTGAAACTTTGGTGTTATTCGACATGTGGAGGCTACGTCAGTGTGCGTCAGAAAAGTGGCGTGGTGGAAAAAAAAATGAGGTGTTATCTGATACGTGACCCACACTTTTTATTATTAATTTATATTTAAAAATTATATAAAATCTATTAAATTTAAATAAAAACCAATTAATACTAATTAATCGTATAACTTAAAAATTAAAGACATTACATAACATTAAAAAATTAAAGTCATGCCCGTACACGTTAGGGAACTGCCGTACACGTTAGGGAACTCGACGAGAGCGACTTGGATGATGTCGGCTTCGTTTAGCTCACCATCGTCGTTCCGTTGAGAATCCCTTAAAATCTCGTACAATCAATATGAATAATCCGAAAACGTGAATAAAGTGCATCCTTAGATCGGATGGCCTCATCCCTACGCATTCAAAATTCTTGATAAACTCGTTCCCAAAACGAAGACGTGTGTAACAGAGGCTCTTGGTTGTTCACCACCACGACCCACGATTCGCATAACGTGATGTCCTTTTCTAGGATCCATTGAATAACCGACATTGTAATAAGATGAAAGTTGAGATTTTTGTAAGAGAGTGTTGAAAGTTATATAAAAAGTTACGATTTTTTGAGAGAGTGTAATGGTGTACTTATATATAAAAAGATTGATTTTTTTTTTGAAAATTTGTTTTTTTTACAAGCCGTTGGGTAAAACGGCTATTTCCACGGCCCAATGAAAAGATAACACATATGCACACTTATTAACTCAACGCTGGTAGAATTCTCCAACCCATAACTCAAGATCGTGGACAATGTTAGGTGTGGTGTGATGTGTGCGACGTAGAAAGGCATAAACGCCGCTGACCTGTAACACCCCAAAACCCGAATGTTTATATTCGGAAAATGTTTTAATATGGTACATCAAGAAATAAATAACTAGGCTATTTAACCTAGTTAAGAATATAGTAGAAATAATTAAAGGATGAAAGTTGTGTCAAGTATAATTAGTGGCAAACTTGAGGGGCTAAAGTGGGGTAAAAGGAAAGTTGAATCTATTTATGAAAATATACACATAAACACACACACATACGTGTGTTCTGGAAGGAGCCAGGAGCTCCATGAGAGCTCAAGAACCCTAATCAACAAATCATCAAATTGAAAGGTTAAATGAAGCTTAAATTCATAACCGAGTATGGATTAACGATCACCTTCACAAGGGGATCGCAAGGTATGTCTTACAAGTTAGATTGGTGACTATGCACGAAGTGGGTTATGTTGTAAATCGCGAATTTGTATGAAATTGAATATGAGTATGTGTTAGAATCATCAATTGGAACATGGATTATGCAAGGTTTGGGTTAATTTGATGTTTATAGGTGAAACCCGTTGGTTATGATGATGATGACGACTTTAATGATCACCCATGTACAATTCTTGCTTAATATTGATGTATTTTGATATGTATGATAGATTCTTGTTAGAGGAAATTAAAGAAATATGATACTAGTATGTTTGATGTTTATGTATGAATGATTCATGTTGATTAGAAGGAGGAATTTGATGAATTGTGTATGAGGTTAGAAGGATATGCAAGAATTAGTTGTACACTATGCTTAGGAGGTAGTATACACACCAAATGTATGATGGAATTATGAGGTGATTGAGATTAGATCATTTGTAAGTGATTAGCAAAGTAGTGATGAAGTGGGTTTTGTATAACATGATGAAAATGATGAGTTTCTTATGTTAATAATGTTTGAAATTATATATGTGTGTGAATGTTTGAAGAAATCGGATAAGATTTGATAGATTAGCATGTTATGAGGCCGAATGATGATTTTAATATAAGATCCGTGTGATGAAAGGGTCGTGATGAATGATGAATAAGCTAACTATCTTGAGAAATGATATATGATAGTTTGATGCTTGATAAGCGGCATGGAAGCTTGGGAAAGAAGCGGGTCAAATGGAACTTATGCGCACGGGAAGCGTACTCGGATGCAAAGTAAGTAAAACTTACACCCTTTTTGTAGAATTTCTATGCATTGTATAGATTAAGAATAGTATAAGTTAATATATGAAGTATGACGTTCCGACAAGTTTTGATATGGGTCGGAACATGTGGTTATGATAATAAACTAAGTTTGATGGTTAAAAGGGGTAAAAATGGCACAATGGTAATTTTGGTTACGAGTTAACGAAAGAATAAGTTTCAAGAAATGGGTAAGGAATAATTACAATCACACAAGGACGAAATTGGCATTTAGACTTAACGGGTCAAATGGTGAAGATATCATCATTTGACGATGTCGACTAATGATTGTATTGTCAAGCATTAAGAATTCACAGGGTGAAAAGTGAAAGGATTTGCGTTGCTATTAACTAGCAACTTAGTGGACGACGTATTAAACGGGTCGAAAAGTAAACACGGGATCAATGCGTAAATTCGGACGCACGATGTAAGTATTCCCGGACTCCCTCTTTGGTAATTAAGAGATTACTTGTATGATAATTGATAGTAGTTATGTTGAAATGTGTTATTAATGATGATATTAAGAAATGGTATTAAGTAAGTGATTTCCGAAATCACTTCTTAGTTTGTTTAAGTAAGGTAGCGTTCTAGTTAATTAAGTATGATGTTTGAAGTCAAATATGGATTTAGTTGAATGAAATCGATGATTTTCGCTAAGTAGATCGAATGGGTCAAAATGATGTCTTGTTGTTATAACGGAATGAAGCGTAAGAAATGGCTACGGTAATATAACCGGGTAATGGGTAGAATTGCACATAAGTACGCTAACCGGGAAACGGAGACGTGGATTAATAGTCGAAAGACTCGGTTGTGAGTTATGACTAATGGGTAAACAATTTCGTGAATGGAACTTGGGCTAACAAAGTTTGATTTCGTATAATTGAATAAAATGAATGAGTTTAATGCATACCGGGTATCGGGTGCATAAGCCCCAAGTACGAAACTCCGGATAATGTAAAAGTATTATGGTTATAATGTTCATGTAACTTTTGGGTTAAAACAAATGAGTCGTTTGATGAAAACATGAACGGGTCGAATAATTCGTAAATGAATAATAAGCCGAAAAAGTATAAGTTAAGAATTTCCTTAACCCGGATGTTGGATTTCAAGTTCACATGATAGAATATTAATTTACGATCATGTAGGAAGAAACGGATCGTAAAACGGACAAGAAATGAGAAAGTTATGACCAAAATGGTAAAAATTCATTAAGCTGAAAGTTGCAGGTCTGAACCAGGCACAAGGTTGCGCCCCCCCTGATGTCTCCTATATTGCGCCAAAACTGGCACAAGGTTGCGCCAGATGGGTTTCTTCTTATGCCAATCGCTGGTTCTTTCTTATTTTTCGCATTCTTCAACTCCAAACTTGTGTTAAGGCTATCTAACTATGTTATATGCATTGTATAACTATATGTAAGCATGTACGTATAGACGTGTTTATGTATGCATGTATGTATGTAGGTATGAAATGTGTGTGAACATACGTGTGTAGGTACATATCCATGAAGTAGGATTTGTTGTGCATGAAAGAAATGATATTATATATATGCTTATATATAGCTCTAACATGTTTGAATAATCACGTTACTAATGGTGTTCCTTGAGAATGGAACAGGAATGCAGATACGTAAGTATTAAAGATTGGACGCTTGGTGTAAAGAATGAACTCAAAAGAATATTATATCGGAGTTGTATAAATGATAGATTGCAAAGTGGTTATGTATATTTTTATGTCTTTATACTAATGAATATGATGTCGCCAATTATTAACGTGTCGGGTGACCGCAGGTTAGTCGGATATTCATGGCGGACTAGTGATCGAGGGTCGAGTCAAGATCAAGGATTGTACGGGGATGTGATCACATGTTGGAAACCATTTGTAATGTAATTTTCTTGATTAGGTATGAATAATGTAAAAGATTTAAATCAAGTTGATTCGAATGGTTTATGATTGTCAAGAAAATAAATTTTTTTAAGGCTCTTTTTCCGCTGCGTCGTTTTTAAGTTATTACGTGTTAGGGTGTTTCATGACCCACGCTCACACCATGTGGATTGTTGTTATCACATTAATGGTGACCATTAACTTCATGTAATGGTTCAAAATACTTTTATTTCATCTCCCCTAACAAGATTGTTGTATACATGATTAATATATAACTAGAATAATAACTTTTTAAACGGTTAAAATCAGTGCTATGTTATCTGTCAGATTTAAACTCACAACTACTTGATTTATGAATACACCACTTTATCACTAGATTATTCTCTCGAATACATAACTAAAATAATACTTATTGATCCAAATAATAAAAAGAAAATTTCCACCTTTTTTCTAATCTTGGGATATCTATGATAATATGAATAATGAAAATAAAGGTAAAGTAGAAAATATAGTGGAAACGCACAGAAATATCCATTTCATCACTCATTCCCTTTATCATAATTCCTACACTTCATGATTTCATCCATACCGACTAGACACTTAGAATAAAGGGAGTGGGCCATTCTTTTGAGAGGGCGTCTTCCGACACGTGGCGCCACGTCAGATTAGAGGATTTTGGGCAAAAAAAGGGGAGTGGAGCAACTTGGCTGGCTATGGCGTCTTGCGACACGTGGCATTGATTTATTTTGTCTTTTTTTATGTAAAAGATATAATAAAAAGTCCTATTTTTTTTTATAAAAGTATTGATCAAAGTAAATAAAAACTAATACTTCAACAAAGGAGTAAAAAATAGAGAGAATGGTATAAATTTTGGTTGAAAGGAGGGATGTTGTGGGGATACATTTTTTTATAAAAAGGAGTAAAAAATAGAGAGAATGGTATAAATTTTGATGAGTTGAGAGGAGATTGTGGTAAAAATGTGTTTGATATGTGGTATTATTTATAAGGGTTGGGGGTGTATTTAAAAAAAAAATAGCCGTTGGGGGGTAAATTACCGTTGGCAACGGATAGTTTTTTGGGATGAACAAATTGTGTGGCGTTCTTTGGGAGACGCCGAGGCTTGGAACGCCCAAGTGGACGCCTCCGGGGGCGGTGTAACCGGCGACTAGGGGCGACGTGGGAGGGGGAGACGCCCCACTCCCTTTAGTCTTAGTATCTTTTTCACATTGACCCTATGCTCCAAATTGACCTGCCATCACATTCCAACTTTTCTTTTTCTGACCCCAAACGCCCTTGTGACAATGCAACATGCATGTTACATATTAGGTATTTATTGTAGATTGTTGTAGTAGTGAAGTTTAGAAAATTAATTACATATTCTGCTACATCTTAAAACACAAAGTCGGTGGAAACCCCACCGGCTTTGTCTTCCTCCCCCTCTACTTTTACGGATGTTGCAATTTTAGCCCTTTGACTTTGGTATTTTTAAAGTTTCATAAAATAGCAAATTTAGTCCCTAAATTACTACTCAATTTTACAAATAGTTTGCTTTGGTCATCCCAACTTTGTGGTAGTTTCCTTTTCAGCTTAAACTTTGTTATAGTTTCCTTCTTACCTCAAAACTTTATCAAATTTTATCTCTACCAATTTCTTAACCCTTAGGTTTAGAAAATGTAAATTTTAGCCACTTAACTTTTTATGAACTTTGTAAATGACACTTTCACCCCCTCGAGAGTTTTTGTCTTGGCGACACCGGCTTTGCCTTCCTCCCCCCATACTTTCATGGATGTTTCAATTTTATCCCCTTGACTTTGGTATCTCAAAGTTTCATAAAATGGCAAATTTAGTCCCTAAACTACTACTCCATTTTACAAATAGTTTGCTTTTGACACCCCAACTTTGTGGTAGTTTCCTTTTCAGCCCCAACTTTGTTATAGTTTTCTTTTTACCCCAAAACTTTATCAAATTTTATCTTTACCCTTTCTTAGCCCTTAAGTTTATAAAATGCAATTTTTAACCGCTTAACTTTTTATTAACTTTGTAAATGTCACTTTGACCCCCTCGAGAGTTTTTGTCTTGACGATATAAATTAAAGTTAGTCGGGTCGCGTATAATACGTTATGATTGTACGATATAAATTTGATTTACGTTACGTTTTGATCAAATCGCAATGCAACTATAGGATACATTGAGTTCAATCGGATACGTCAAAATGTGCGTTTCCATATGGTTAACACATCACATAACGCTTGGACTAATCCGTTCGATATTTGCGAGGTACCTGCGCCGCAAAGCGCGCGGTTCTTATTACTAGTTAAATAAGATAGATGTATAATTATTATGTTCCTACTCTTGGCACATACTACTCAAATAGCCCTTAGTCGACTTTTAACTTTTTATCACTTTGATATCGATGATGTCGTGTAGTTATTTATTTGACATAAATATCACCTATATTACCTTTTGTGAACTCTCGCACAAATACTAACTATCGTTATTTTTGAGAAGTGGGAATGATTATAGCAACAATTTTGTCTTCATTTGGTCGAAGTGGGTTCTGAGAAGTGCAATATCCTTGTCTGGAGAGTTGAGATGGGGAGGATAGCTACGATTGATGTTCTTGACAAAAGGAATTGTTACAACGGTGAAGATAAATGCTCTTGCTGGAGTGGAAACTGCTAAACATCTTTTATGCTCATGTTTTTGTGGCATATATATGGTATCTTATCAGTCGGTGGTGCAAGATCAGTCCGATATATGCTTTCTCTATTAGAAATTTGTTGTCGATCCACGAACACTCGGGATTGAAGAAAACTGCTAAAGAAGCTCTACATAGTATCATTATGGTTGGATGTTGGTGCATTTGGAAGGCTAGAAACGAGAGAAGATTCATAATATTAAGAAAGAGATTTTGGATATCTTTCAAGATGTTAAAGTCTTAGGTTTCTTATGGTATCGAAACAAATCTAGAAATAGAGGTATTTTATAGAATAGCTGGCGCTCTTTCAATTTCTTGTAATTGGTTCTGTTGTGTGGTTGCCCTTGTTTTTTAGGGTTAGCTTGTGAATAAAAGATTAAAAGTCACTTTTCAAAAAAAGAAAAAAAAAACTATCGTTATTTAGTTGATTTAATATTGATAAAGATTTATACGAGCACTAAGGAGCTGTTTGGCAACATCTGAATGGTTAAGTGCTGAACCAATAAGAGGTCTGAACCATTAAGTGCTGAACCAGTAAGAGATCTGAACCATTAAGAGCTAGTATAAAGCTTAACCGTTCAGAGGAAAATGTTTGAACAATTAAGATTAGAGGTCTTAACCATTCAGACTCAGTATAATGCTTAACCATTTAGAGGCAATTGTCTGAACCATTCAAACATCTGCTCGTGAAACAAACAATCTAAACCATTAAGAGGTAAACAAACAGCCCCTAACTCAATGTCTTGGTACTACTTTAAAAAACTTTGTTTCTAAAACCAAACAATCTAGATCTATGAAAATAGAAAGAGAAAAGATTCTAAACATCTATAAGTTGTAAAGTTTTGCTTTTATAATACTTGAGATCTTCTATAGATTATTTGATGGTAGTGGTGCACAAATCGGGTTTTTTAAAAACCGGTTCTGGGTATGGTACCGGGTTCGGGTAGGATCGGGTTTTACAAAATCGGGTTTTTTTAAAAACCGGGTCGGGTCCGGGTTTTCTACCAAAAATGTATACCCTATATACCCGGATTCGGGTAGGGTTCGGTTTGGGTTTTATAAAACCCGGGTATTATAAAACCCGGGTATTATAATACCCTATTTTCGGGTTCGGGTCCGGTTCGGGTATTCATCGGGTAGGGTTCGGGTATGCATCGGGTTGGGAAAAAACCCGCACCGGGTATTAATGCTTCTTTATATGTTTTAGGGTGTCCATAGTGGGGGCAGCAAACCCACCCGGCACCGATCGGCAATCAATCGGCAACCAATGCCAACCATTTTGCCGCATGAGTGTTTAACGAAATGGGGTCACATTCGGTGAAGGATAACCGATTCGGCGAAGGGAGGGAAGGGGAGAGAGAGGGGGTGTGTGGTGGGGTCCATGCCATCTCAACCAATCACACATTTTTCCTTTTTTTATTTAAAAAGTTTACCATTTCACCAAATGTCTAACCATTGCCAACACTTTTCAGCATAGTTTAAACACTTTTCACTGATTGATGTGGCACACTCTGATTGGTTGATTTTTCAGTTTGCCACTCTCAAGTGTCTAACCACTCCTTATACCCTTAGTGGATGGTGCCTATTGAAATTTTAATGACATTTCTAAATTTAAATTCGATAGTGCTAGATCGAAGGAATAGTCCTGATTTGAATCATTTTGGATTACATAAACAACAATATATTTTATTTGCTTTGTTATGTTTCAACCAAAAAATAAGTTTAAGCTTAAACAGAAGTGGAATGTCCATAATTAGGTGTGCGTAATCATATTTTCAAAGATGCATCTACTTAAAACTAGAGGTAGCTATATAACCGGGTATAAAAAAACCCAGTTCCGGGTATTTATAAAAACCGGGTTTCGGGTATAAACCAGGTATAAAAAAACCCGGTTCCGGGTTCGGGTTTTAGATCAAATATGAATACCCGGTTCCGGGTTTTTTTTCCGGGTCCGGGTTCGGGTTTTTTGTGCACCACTATTTGATGGTGGTCTATCGGGGGATACCTTTTCATTGTAGACTATTATTTGATTGATTTAATTTTCACTCGATATTCTTTTCACATCCTTCAAGTTATCATTTGATAGTTTTACATTTATCACACTCTCCCACTTTGTTCTTAGCTTCCGGTCCCTCATTGTACCCTAATTCATGTGAATATCTTCTTTTGACAATGGGGGCTAGCTATAGTGAATTTAAAGTTGTATCACCTTTGTATTATGATGTTTAAAGCAATATTAATGTCTAAAAAACTAAATCATAAATAGAGACTGTGACGTAGTGATGACCACACACAATATATTTTCACTTTCATCACCATGATGGTAAATTGACCATGCTCATATGCATCTACCATAAATTTCTAATAGTTTGCACATTTTTAACAATATTTTTCATTAACATGTTGTCAAGTTTCATAAGGTAAGCATCACTTCTAAGTTCTAATTGATATCAACTTTGCCAAAGACTAACATATCTAACCATTAACAACACGTCTAATGTAAAATGTTGTTTATCTTTGCTTAGGGAGGCAGTAAAACAAGATGTGTAGGGCGGTGGGGCGACTGGGTCACCTTACCTGAACACCTCGGGTTGTTGTGAGCTCAAGCGAGATCCCAGTCGCAAGTATCCTGGATACTTGCATCTAATAGTGATTTCATGTTTATGAACTCCCTTAGTTGAAGGTGTAACTGTTGTCAACGGCTAGAATTCTAGTTGTTACCTTTTTTTAAATAAAAAAAAGGGTGTGAGCACTTGTGAGTTGTGGGTTGATGACCCCTTCAAATTGAGTATTTATGGGTTGAAATGGATTAGTTAAGGTGACAAAATTTTATTGACCAATAATATATAGGAACCGTTCGCGTAATTTAAATAAAATAAAACAAATTTTGTTAAACAATTACAATATAGAAATAAAGAAAGTTGGAGACTAATATAACTACAACTGAATAAACTGAAATACAAGAAATGAGAAGAAACAGAATGGCCAAGGCACGTGTTCTACACGCTTCCCTTAAAACAAATTCCGAGTCTCCCAGGAGCACTCGTTTTGTTTCCCAGGGTACAACAGCCGAAGCAGCGTACTGCCGGAGTTGGCACCAAAACCCGAAGGCTACCTTGAAACTTGCAAGAAAAAGATCAGAAGTATGTAGAGAGTTGTTTGCATATGCTGTGTAGTTGTTAGTGTCCTTCTGCAGTGGTGATACGTGGTCGAATACTGGTGTTCGTAATTGTGTAACTCAATGTTTTTACATAATTTTTAATCTTGAATGGCCTACTTTTAATTAGATTTGTGTTGTTGCAGGTTTAATGAAGTTTAAGGAGCTTTTCGGGAGTTTACGAAACACCGGGACAAAAACCGATCAACCGGGATGCATTACGGATCAACCGGGAGTGCAAAGTGAAGAAACTAGAGAAGTGATGCTAGAGAGGCCGTCGCCGACGGGTTTAGGGCCGTCCCGGACGGGCTCTGGAAACACCCGTCGGCCACTATACCCCGTATCCAGTCGATCAAGCCGTCGGACGGATTTGCAGAATTGGGAGGCCGTCGACGACGGGCCCCAAGCCGTCGGCGACGGGCAGCGGTTTGTGGTTACGCGATTTTTGGAGATCTTTGGGATAAGAACGATTTTGATTGGCTCGGGGGCCATTAACTCGTAAGTTACACTTGTTTTGGAGTTTGAACTAGGATCTTGGAGCCTAATTCACCCACCATTGACTACCAATTCCATCTCTAACACACATATCAACCGAATCATCAAGAACATCATCATCATTCACAATCATCAATCCATCCAAAAACCCTAATCATCCATACATCATTCCTTTTACTATCATCCTTCACCAAAACCCTAAACATCCACTATTCCTCCATCTTTCAAGCTTCAAGATGATCTCAATCAAGTTTCAAGCATCCGATGATCGAGTTCCTTCTACCATGAGCGGCTAATCACCTTGGTTTCACCCCGGTGTAGGTAGTTGTTTAATTTAGGGTTTTGAATTGTTTCTTGCTTCAACTTTGTGAGAAATTGTGTTGATTTTTTGAAACCATTGACAATAGTTTACATTTGTTTCGTATTCGTAAATTTTCGACGATTATAAAGTTATGACTTTGCGAAATCGTTATGTGTAGTTATGCGTTGTCATGGTTAGGTTTTACTTGTGTTGATTACAAAGTGCATTCTTGTCCGTTTTTCGAAACGTTGATAGTTATTGACACCTAAGTCATGGTACACTAAATCCGCTAATCATATACAATTGAGTTGGATCTAAAACTTGTAGAAACCCTAGGTTGGCAATTACCGAAAACGGGTGTGAACCCTTTTTATCATTATTGTTTAGTAATCAAATTTTCTTGCAATCGTTAATCATTAGTCTTTAATCAATTAAACCAATTCACATCTTTTTCAACTAATTAAAAATACAAAAACAATATAGCAAGCTTCATAATTTGTGACTTTCATTTTAATTCAATCGAATCCATTCGCAAACCACATACTCTTCGTGGTTCGACCCCTTACTACCACTAACACATAGTTAAGGGTAATTTGGGCTTATAAATATTATCTTTGACCGGAGCGCGACACTCCGATCAAGTGGACGAGATGCTGTATTTATACAGCATCTGAATTGAAACAGCTAAAACGAATTAAATGGTGAGAATTAAATTGCATTAAACGTTGAGAGTAGTTGTCGTTCCGTGTATGTCTACGTCGCATGTGCCTTGATCCGCCATTGTACATTAAGCTTTGAGCTCTACCAATCGTTGATTGGCTATCACAATGTATACATATGGCTTGCAAAGGCTTTGGCCATCTTGGAATATATTCCACGAATTAACGTAGCCATTCCGCCTCCTCTCCTGACTTATCCAAGGCGATAAATTCGGATTCCATTATGACCGTTTGCTTAGAAGACTTCCAAGCAATAGCAGCTCCTCCAAGTGTAAACACGTAACCACTTGTTGATTTGGAATCTTTATTATCCGATATCCAGTTTGCATCAATGTATCCTTCGATCACTGCTGGTTGTCGGTATAATGTAGTCCATAATCTCTTGTGTATCTTATGTATCTAAGCACCCTCATGATAGCTTTCCAATGATCCGCGCACGGATTGATGGTGTATCTACTTAGCCTACTCACCGCGTAAGCCAAGTCGGGTCTAGTACATGTCATTAGATACATTAGACTGCCAATAATTCTTGAGTACTCTAACTAAGCAACTCCATCTCCTTTATTTTTCTTGAGATGTTGGGAGGTATCAACTGGAGTTCGAGCTACACTCGTATCTCCCGAGTTGAATTTTTCAAGAATTTTATCCACATAGTGAGATTGACTTAACACAAGACCATATTGGGTTCTTATGATCTTTACACCAAGAATCACATCGGCTAAACCCATGTCTTTCATATCAAATCTCGCTTTCAACATGCTTTTAGTAGCCTTGATAATTTTATCATTACTCCCAATGATAAGCATATCATCTACGTAAAGACATAAGATTACATAACCTTCATTTGTGTCTTTGAAATAAACACATTTGTCGCACTCATTTATTTTGAAACCATTGTCAATCATGACATGATCAAACTTTTGGTGCCATTGTTTTGGTGCTTTCTTCAAGTCATACAAATACTTGACGAGTTTACATACTTTACCCTCTTGACCTGGGGCGGAGAAACCTTCCGGTTGCTCCATGTAAATCTCTTCTTCTAAATCGCCATTTAGAAATGCGGTTTTAACGTCCATTTGGTGAACTTCCAAATTTCTTAAAGCCGCTATAGCAAGAACCAATCTAATCGAGGTTATGCGTGTCACAGGCGAGTAGGTATCAAAGTAATCTAGACCTTCCTTTTGTGTAAATCCTTTAATCACCAACCTAGCCTTGTATTTATCAATACTTCCATCAGTTTTCATCTTCCTTTTGAATATCCAACGATGTCCAAGTGGTTTGCAACCAGGTAGAAGATCTACGAACTCTCAAGTATGATTTTGCAATATAGAATCAATTTCGTTCTTTATTGCTTCTTTCCATTGAGGTCATTCTGAAGAGGAAACCGCTTCGCGATATGTATTGGGTTCGCCCTCAACCATATAGCTAACGAAGTCTGGACCGAAGGATTTTTCAACCCTTGGTATTTTGCTTCGCCTACGATCACCTTTTTCAACCTCAGATCGTTCATGTGTCTTATCATGAACTACCTCATCAACTGGTGTAGATGAGATTTCACCTAATTCAAAATTAGGTGTTGATGACGTTGCATGTGTTTGTCCTCTCAATGGAATTACATTTTCAAAGTAAGACACAACGTTAGGATTCACCTCCATGATAGTGTTTACGTGTACATCTGGATTCTTGGACTCATGTACAAGAAAGCGATGTGCACTACTATGATGTGCATACCCAATAAATATGCAATCAACAGTTTTGGGTCCTATCCTAAGAGCCTTAGGAGGTGGTACAATCACCTTTGCTAGGCACCCCCACACTTTCAAGTATTTGTATGAAGGCTTCTTCCTTTTCCATAACTTATATGGAGTTTCGTCCCTCTTTTTGAGGGTATCTTGTTCAAAAGATAATTAGCCGAGAGAATGGCTTCCCCCCACATTTCCTGGCTCACCCCAGAACTTATCAACATGGCATTCATCATTTCTTTCAATGTACGGTTCTTTTGTTCCACCACGCCATTTGATTGTGGAGAATAAGGAGGTGTACAATCATGTACAATGCCACTTTTTGCGCATATATCGGCAAAAGGTGCAACATATTCGCCTCCTCGGTCGCTTCGCAAAGCTTTTATCTTCTTTTGAAGTTGATTCTCAACTTCATTTTTATACAAGATAAATTTACTTATTGCTTCATCTTTAGTCTTTACTTTTTAGTAAAAATACATAGCAATATTTAGTACTATCATCAATAAACGTGATGAAGTATTTATTTCCACCTCTTGTGGGTACCGCTTTTAAATCACAAATATCGGTGTGAACTAAATCAAGGGGTTCGGTTATTCATTCAACCGATTTCGATAATGATCTTGTAAGTTTGGATTCTACGCAAGTTTCACATTTTGAATGTGAATCAATATGGAATGTTAGTATACATTTTAAATTGATTAAACGGAGTATTGAATTAAAATTTACGTGACCTAATCTATCATGCCATTTATTCGAATCAGAAAACTCAAGCATATAAGTAGAAGTAGTAGCAATTTTATTCATATTCTTTTTTACTGCCGTTACATTCAATTTGAACATACCATTTTGGGCATAGCCCTTACCAACATACATTCCTCGTTTAGTAAGTACAAATTGATCGCTCTCAAATACTAAACGAAATCCAAACTTATTAAGCAACCATCCCGAGACTAGGCTCTTGCGCAAGTCTGGAACATACAACACGTTGCTTAGAGTGAGCTCCTTCCCTGAAGTCCACTTCAAAATCACCGTTCCTTCACCCTTGATGTCCACGGTGGCTGCATTTCCCATGTACAGCTTCTCATCTCCCGCAAGCTCTTTGAAGGTGGTAAAGAGGCTCCTGTCTGGGCACACATGACGAGTCGCGCCCGTATCAATCCACCATCATTTTGGAGTGTTAGTCACAGCATTTACCTCATCCAACATTGCGGTTTTTTCGGAAATCATTGCCACCAAAGGCATTCTGTCTTCATCCACCATGTGCGCGCGCTCACGCTTTGGTTTCTTGCATTGGTTAGCCCGATGCCCCGGCTCGTCACAGTTGTAACAAGTCCCTTGGAACGCTTGAGGTTTCTTTTTCACAACCCCTTTTTTCGGTCCAATTTTGCTAGCCTTTGCTTTCTTTTTGTCCTTTTTCCCCTACCCTTATTGCCTTTAGAGGATTGCCCATGCTCAACCAAATTTGCGCTAGCACTAGTCTGCGCAAGGTTGCCTTTTTGGGCAATTCTATTGTCCTCTTCAATCCGAAGACGAACAATAAGATCCTCTATAGTCATCTCCTTTCGTTTGTGTTTAAGATAATTCTTAAAATCCACCCAACCAGGAGGTAACTTCTCAATCATCACTGCCACTTGGAATGTCTCGCTAAGTGTCATGCTTTCCGCTAGGATGTCATGTAGTATAATTTGTAATTCTTGGACTTGATTCATAACTGTTTTAGAATCAACCATTTTGAATTCCAAAAAACAAGCTACCACAAATTTCTTTGTGCCAGCATCCTCCATTTTGTACTTCTTGTCCAAGGCATCCCATAAATCTTTGGAAGTCTTGACATTGTAGCACATGGTATACAATGCATCCGAAAGCCCATTTAACACATAGCCTCGACATATGAAATCCGAATGCTTCCACGCATCTACCGCGCACTGTTGTAACACCACGGAAAAACGTGTCCAATTATATATAGACACGTGTCTTAAACTCCAAAGGTACGAAAGATTTAGTTTGAAGGACCAAAGTTGTCGAACAGTGAAACTATATCACCACAAGGACTAAAAGTGTCAACATGCCAAACTTGTGCCTCTGAATGACCTTACACAATGAATATATTCTTAAACGAGTGATTGATTGGATATAAGAAGCCGTTTATGAAAATAATCGGAAGATTATTAAATTACAAGGGTTAAACGTGTCAACATGTCATTTCTGACCTCTGAGTGACCTTTTAACGAGACCGAGGCTTCGAAACATTCAAATATACTCTTAAGAATAAGTGGTATAAATTTCATGTGGTTTCGATATCGTTAAGCACGTTTTCAATACTTTGGGCCAAAAGTGACAACTCGATGAAACTTACTTCCATAGTGATAATTAACGAACCCGAGCCTAACGAGGTTTGTTTATACATCCTTGGGCCCCAAGAAATTAACTACAAGGGTCTCTTTTACCTAAAACTATGTTAAAAAGGGTTAAAAACGTCAAGGGACTGATTCTGCCAGCTTTGAAACTTGAATTGCCAGTTCAGCCGGTCCACGCGGCCCGCGTAAGACTTCCTTAAGTCTTACGCGGCCCGCCAGAAAGTGCCAGTAACAGAAAATCAATGCCAGGTGCGGGTTTGGCCTGTTCCACCGCCTTAACCTCAAAGTTATCGACCTATAGAGCTATAAGTCGGTTTAATTCAGTAGCATGGACACCTGGATCGATCTCAGAGCTTCCAATAACACCTGGAAGTGATCCATGATCATTTGATTGCTATATAAGGGAGCCTAGTTCATATGTTCTTAACTCACATTTGCAACAATTCACTTGTGGACTTGCTCTGGAGCTTCCATCAGTTAGAAGAGGATTATCAAGTGTAGAAAAGTTTGCTAGGACCTTAAGTAAGCTCCTAATTACTTGTTTAGTTGTTTAATTTAGCTTAATTACTCTAAAGTCAAACTTATAGTAAAATTAGTTTGACTTTCGTTTTAATTACATGTGGCTTAACCACTGATCAAATTGAAAGTGGTTATAAGACCACATTAGTGTAGGTGATTAACCCTTAAAAGGGCACATCCTAATTATCTCGTTTGACTGGTCAATTGTTGGGTCAAAGTAGTTTGACAAAAAGTCAAACTGGACAGAAGTTGCAAATATGATTAAAATTAATAAACCAGAGGTTCTAACTTATATTTTAACATTCTAATGACTTGGTAATTAATATTAAAACATGTTTTATCAGTCTTAACCCGACAATTAATAGTCTAAGGTCAGTTTATAACCGAAAGTCGCAAAAGCTTGACTTTTGCTTGACTTTCAATTCTGACCCGTTTAAGCTTAATTCTTCCATGTTTTAAGCTTCCTTTAGGACCACATTACTTAGTAGTATAACCCCCTAGAGTTATATTGCATGGTGACTAGTGGTTTGAATTATATGCACTTGATCGTAATTATGCTTAATAATGCCATAAACGCCCTTTTTACATACAACTGAGATTTTTAGCAATATGATTGAACTAAAACCTTTGCTACTGATATTTAGACATGTCTTAAAGATTTGACATCAATTGGTGGTCTAGAATTGAAGTTATGCTCAATAGCGTAATTAAAGAACTTTTTAGTATTTAAATGGCGTAATTAGTATGAAGCCTACCTAAACCCGATTTTTGACACTAAGCTTCCTATCTACTGATGTAAATTAATATTTTGGAATTTTTAAAGATTTTTAATTATTTTTAGGCTAAGCATAACATAGGATTATAGCTTGATTTCGGTAATTGTCGGTTTTACCCTTTTCATGCATAAAATGAGTTTTACATAACTTTTTAGTGTCAAACCTTTTGCTACTGATTCCTTATGATAAATAAAGTATTTTGAACTTTATAAACTGATCAAAAACTCAGATTTCCTATTTTAACCCGAAAACCCCTTTAAACCGACTTTTAAGCGTTTTCTTAAGCACCTAGTATGGGTTAAAACTATATTTGACATATAAAACTTATTACCCACTGATGTTTTAAGTTAATCTATATAATTAAACAGTAAGTCAAAGTTTTTAAAATCAGAAGTCTATTTTGACCTTTAAAGCTTATGTAAAAATTACCAAAATGCCCCTACGGGACATAGTTTGGCTATATAAGATAATTTTCACATATATAAAGTATCCTACTGTTATAACTTATAAAAAAAAATACATATTTTTACTGATCTAATCAGACCTGAAACTCA
Organism: Helianthus tuberosus; assembly: GCA_030545235.1. Taxonomy (NCBI): domain Eukaryota; kingdom Viridiplantae; phylum Streptophyta; class Magnoliopsida; order Asterales; family Asteraceae; genus Helianthus; species Helianthus tuberosus. Next base: position 122,894,441 of record CM060390.1, on the reverse strand, counting down.
GATGCACAATTAAACTCTTTTATGGGCATTAAAATTACCAAAATGCCCTTATGGGACTTATTTTGGTTTCAATTACTTTTTGGGCATATGTGTTAACATCTTACTGATGTATTAACATATTTTGAGCATAATAATAATTAAGACCTGTATATAATTTATTGGGAGACCCGTTACGCGTTTACGCGTTCGGATCGGCTTATGTGACTAGTTTACATAAAGTAGCCGAAACGGGTCAAACCTTATCGTTAAGACCTCAATTTCCAGAATGTATTTAGTTTACCCATATTATGCAAGTATCCAAGCTTGTCGGGTCTAAATTACATTCTATTCCGGTCTCCGCTTAATCTAGCGTTTAGATCCGTAAAGCTTTCTTCTAGCTAGCCGGTCTAAGTCCTTGACTTAATTAAAGACCCGTTAGCATCCTAATAGGTTATTAAACCTTCTAATACAGATTAATAGCTTCCGGTTGAAGGTGCCAATCAAGAGTCTTAGGATTTTATTGCTAACACCAGGTAAATACTTTTAACTTATTTTCCCCTATACGGGCTTGGGATATGGTATTATAATAATACCACTTGGTCGGGTATGAAATCATTTAATCGGATTGTGATTAATAAATTTGCATAACCCGTTTTAATATGTCTTGTTTGATAACATAAACATTGGGGGTTAATCTGACCGTGTCCTGGATATCCTCGGCTCATTTCATTTAAAATGGCCACGACCTATGCACGGGGTGTAGGCATACACCTGACAGATGCAAATGCTAAAATAATATATATAAACCCACATGTTGGGGATAACTCCTTTGTGGGTTCTATAAGTGGTGAGTCGGTTAATCATGACCGGCTTCCAACCGGCCCCAATTGTAAGACAAACATGTAAATCTGTATACAAGATTATATTTAAATAATTGTCCCAAGTTATAAAAAGATTTGTGCCATGTGAACTTAAATCAATTTTCATAAATGTTTTCAAAAGAGTCAGTTAATTGTATTTACCAGTGTAAACTGACGTATTTTCTTAAAGACTGATTTGACAGGTACCTCTCGAAATAGGCTGGAGCTATAGGGTATCAATAGAGGATCTTGCAAATCCATAAGATGCCTGCAGTCTGTTATTTTGTTTCTTTGTACAATTATGATCCGCCTGTGGATCTTATTACATTCCAGTCTGTATATTCATAAACTCGAACACTTAGACAAAATGGTTTGTAATAGTATATTCACCAAGACTTCCGCTGTGCTATTATATTGTGTGTATTGACTATGATGATATCAACTACGTCACGATACTCCCCGCCGGGCCCACCGGTCATATGTGGAAATATCGGGGTGTGACAGGTTGGTATCAGAGCCAACATTGAGTGAATTAAACACTAACCTTTTGTGTTTAATCTCAATGACACAATAAGCACATTCCTTAGACTCTCAAGTCTAGGCAAAGGACCTAGGATTTTACTCTTAACCTTCTTTTTATTGTTTTATTATATTTACTTGTTTTGATAGGAAGATGCCACCACGCGTACGTGGAAAAGGCAAAGGACCCATGCGTGGAGGACCGTCCAGCAGCACGGGACCCTCCCACAGGCGTACACCATCTGACTCGCTTTCTGGTTCCGACTCCAAGGATAATTGGAGCCATAGTTTTCAACCAGCAAGACATTCTGTCTCGCTGGGGTCCTCACCATCAGACCCTCCTTATTTTGGGATGCCCATTCCGATCGAACCCCATCATTCTCCTCTATCTTTGGGAACTCATCAATCCAACCAATCATACCATTCTTACCAATCTCGTCCTTTTCACCAATCAGATTCCACTTACTCACCTTCACAATTCAATCCCAACGCTTATGTTAACGACTTTTTGGGCTACAACCCTTTGGGACCTGAGGATCACTTTTCTCAGGAAATGGAGATGGATGACGACCCAGACCCGGATTTGCAAACCGGAACACCAGGCCACCCGATTAGTATCTCTAGCGGTTCCCCATTTATGGGATCACCGTACAATGGGCCTGACTCATTCCAGGAGAGGATGGGCCAGTATGACTGGTTCTTTACACCTTCATACCATAACTCCCCGCTCCAACCTCCCTTAGATGAACCACAGCTTAGGGCTGTTACCCCACCACCCTTGCCAGTTGAGGATCCACCTCAACAACCTCCCGAGCCTCCAAGGCGAAAGAGGAATGCAAGAATGTCAGTACGTGGGGGACCAAGGTTTGCATCTCCTCGTGGCTCAAGCTCGTATCCTGCTATACCAGAAGACCCTCAGTTGGGTGAATCATCCCGCACGGTGACGGAAGCAAATCTTCCTCCAGTTTCACACGCTCCACTTCAGCCACCGTTGGGTTTCGATAACCCTATCCCGACGTACCCAGGATCATCTGGGTATAATCCGTCTGGATACCCATCTGACTATGGGACTCATGATCCGTATCTTACAGCTGCACAATACCATCATCTTTACCCTTCTTCTTACCCTCCAGTGTATCCCACGGGATACCCGGCACAGGATTACCAATACCCGTCATATCAACAACCTCCTCCTGTTCAGCAACAGCAAACTCAAGAAATCCTAGAGAGGTTAGACAGGGTTGAGCATGTGGCTCATGAAAACAAGAAGAAGCACAATGGTTTTGTTAAGGGCCTTATGAATCTTCTCAAGGGAAAGAAGAAATAGGGTGATGTTGGGTTGTTTTGCTTGTTATGTAATAAAGTCCCTGCGAGGACGTTTATTTTGTTTTCATGTATCAAGTCCCTGCGCGGACTTATTTCAGTTTCAGTATGCCCCTGGGTGGGTAGTGTTTTTCAGTAACCCCTGTGTGGGTAGTTGTGTTATTTTCTCAAAGTCCCTTTTCGGGCGACGTTGTAATCGTTTAACGATTTTAATGCAGTTATGTTGTTTTCAAATATGTAATTTACTATATCATATTACTTCATTTCAAATTTTATCCATCTAAGAAAACTCTTAGAGGTATAACCTAGCCAGAATATTAAATGGCCATGATGGTATAACCTTTTTAAGATATGACTCTCTGTTAACATCTGAAAACATGTTAACAATCCTGCATTGTGCGGTACGAGAAATCACACAATCTTCCTAATGTACTTGGATTTTTCCAAGCCACTATTTTTAGCCTATATGATCAATACGAATCATGGCTAGTAAACATCAATATGATGTATACACCACAACTTCCATTAGTAATGTATGCTTATAAGCAAAGGTGTAATAAAGACAATGAAAGTTCTATTTATAAACTTCTTGTCAAAAAGGCGATGAACTTTGTTCGACCCTTAAATGACCACTGATCGAAAGGATCGTGGGTTATATTTTAATCATCCCTGTGACAAGCTTTCTAAGCTATTTAAATGTCCTTCGAGACAAACTTTGTATAATATGATTATCTCTTTGAGTATTATTATTTTTATGGTCTATATGGTTTAATAATACCATGACCAACTAATCATCAGTAGGATGATTTATTACATAATTTAAATGTATCATTATTGTTTGATATAGTAAGCAGAAATGGCTGGATCAGATGAAGCAAACAGTCATCCTACAGAAGGCAATAATACCAGGATTAATATCACTGGTGCCGAACTGCAGGCAATGATCACCGCAGCAGTTTCTCAAGCGGTAGATGCTAAGTTTAAAGAGCCTAGTATTGTTAGGTCTCAAACTCATTCAAAATCTCACTCTCAACCCCACACTAATAAGAAAAGTGAGTCTCAGCACTCATCTAACTGGGATAGTGAACCCAAGAGGCAGGTAGTCCTCAAACCGACTCCTAGGTACGCCAAGGGTTGTACCTACAAGTACTTTGTCTCCTGTAAGCCTAGGGATTTTACTGGAGAAAAAGGGGCGATTGATTGTATGAAATGGTTAGATGAGATGGAGACTGTAATAGACATAAGCGGATGTGCCAAAGAGGATGTGGTTATGTTTGTATCACAATCCTTCAAGGGGGATGCCCTCACGTGGTGGAAAGCTCTAGTACAGTCTACAGGAAAGGTTCACTTGTATAATCTTTCTTGGGAAAAGTTTGTAGATCTTGTAAAGGACACTTACTGCCCTCAACACGAGGTTGAGAGGATTGAATCAGATTTCCTCACCTTAGTAATGAAGGATCTGGATTGTAGATCCTATGTGACTAGTTTCAACTCTATGTCAAGGTTGGTACCATACTTAGTCACTCCTGAACCCAAACGCATCGCGCGTTTCATTGGTGGCTTGGCCCCTGAAGTAAAGGGAAATGTTAAGGCCTCAAAGCCAGCCACTTATAGATCCGCTGTGGATCTATCCTTATCCCTCACTTTGGATGTTGTGAGGAGTAGGGCGAAGAAGGCAACCGATGAAGGGAAAAGGAAACGAGAGGAAGACAAGTCTCCTCAGTCGAACAAAAAGGGCAAAGGGAACTCTGGTTCCAAGAAGGGGCAGTCGAATGACAAGCCCAGGTGTAAAACTTGCAACAAAAGACATTTTGGGAAATGCAACCAGGACCCACAAGCCAAACCATGTGGGATCTGTAAAAAGAAAGGGCACAAGTCTGTTGAGTGCCGAAATATAAAGGATGCAACCTGCTACGGTTGCAATGAAAAGGGGCACATCAAAACCAATTTCCCCAAGAATGCAAAGAAGCCCGAAGAGGCAAAGAAGAACAATGCCAGAGTCTTTCAGATGCAAGCGAGGGAAGCAGTGAATGACGAGAACGTCATAACAGGTACCTTCCTCGTCAATAATAATTATGCTAGAGTTTTATTTGATTCCGGTGCTGATAAGTCTTTTGTAGACCATAAGTTCTGTAAGTTATTGAATCTGCCTATTAAGACTCTAGACATGAAATACGAGGTAAAGCTTGCTGATGGTACCTTAGAAACAGCTTCAACTCTTCTTGATGGATGCTCTATATCCATCAGGAATCATTCTATCCCGCTTTCCCTCTTGCCAATGAAATTGGCTGGGTTTGATATAGTTTTAGGCATGGATTGGTTGTCGCATAACCAAGCCCAAATTGCCTGTGATAAAAAGCTAATTATTATCAAAACCCCTTCTGGCGAACCCGTCAATATACAAGGAGATACACATTATGGATTGCCTAGCAATGTATCTATTCTCAAATTAGCGCAGTGTATGAAAAGTGGATGTGTCATCTACATGGCACAAGTAACTGTGAATGATCCTAAGCCTAAAATTGAAGATATTCCGATTATCTCGGAATATCCTGATCTCTTTCCTGATGAGTTACCTGGATTACCTCCTGAGAGGCAAGTAGAATTCAGGATAGACATTCTCCCAGGATCAGCACCTATAGCACGAGCTCCGTATCGTCTAGCACCTACAGAAATGAAAGAGCTCAGAACTCAATTGGATGAACTATTGGAGAAAGGTTTCATACAACCTAGTTCTTCCCCCTGGGGAGCTCCAATACTGTTCGTGAAAAAGAAGGACGGATCAATGCGTTTATGCATTGATTATTGGGAATTGAATAAGGTAACGATCAAGAACCGTTATCCCTTGCCTAGGATCGACGACTTGTTCGATCAACTCCAAGGGGCAAGCTACTTCTCGAAAATTGACTTAAGATCTGGGTATCATCAACTCAAAGTTAGGACTGAAGATGTACCAAAAACGGCCTTCAGAACGAGATATGGACATTTCGAGTTCTTAGTGATGCCTTTCGGGCTCACTAATGCTCCAGCAGCATTCATGGACCTCATGAATAGAGTCTGCAAGCCATATTTAGATAAATTTGTCATTGTCTTTATCGATGACATACTTATCTACTCTCGTAATCAAGTTGATCACGAGAAGCATCTTTGATGCATTCTAGGATTACTTCGACAGGAGAAATTGTATGCAAAATTCTCCAAGTTCGAGTTCTGGCTTCGCAAAGTCCAATTCCTTGGACATGTTGTTAGCGAGCGTGGAATCCAAGTTGATCCCGCTAAGGTAGAAGCCGTAATAAATTGGGAAGCACCAAAGACTCCAACTGAGATTAGAAGTTTTCTAGGTTTAGCAGGATATTATAGAAGATTTATCGAAAACTTCTCAAGAATAGCAGCGCCATTAACTTCTTTGACCCGTAAGAAAGTTAAGTTTGATTGGGGTCCAAAACAACAAGAATCCTTTGAGATTCTTAAGGAGAAATTGAGCAATGCTCCGGTGCTAACTCTACCTGATGGAATTGAAGAGTTTGTTGTATACTATGATGCTTCACACACTGGTATGGGTTGTGTGCTCATGCAGCGAGGCAAGGTGATTGCCTATGCATCACGACAACTAAAAGTGCATGAGAAAAATTACACCACCCACGATTTGGATTTGGGTGCCGTTGTATTCGCACTTAAGTTATGGAGACATTACTTGTATGGAACTAAATGTGTGATCTATTCAGATCACAAAAGTCTCCAACATTTGTTTAATCAAAAGGAGCTTAATATGAGACAACGCCGTTGGATGGAAACCTTAAATGACTATGATTGCGAAATTCGCTACCATCCTGGTAAAGCGAATGTGGTCGCAGATGCTCTAAGCCGAAGGAAAGAGTTAAACCAATTAGGATCAATGCCAAGAGCATTGAATTGAAGAATAGTCTGAATAATAGACTATTAGCAGCACAGAAGGATGCTGTTTTGGAGGATAATCTTCCAAATGAAAATTTAGGTACAACTATTGAACAGTTAACACCTGGGAAGGATGGAATTCTCAGGATGAACGGAAGAATCTGGGTTCCTATTCAGGGAGGACTTCGAGAGGTAATCCTCCAGGAAGCCCACAACTCCAAGTACTCAGTTCACCCGGGAGGTGACAAAATGTATCATGATTTGAAAGCTAACTATTGGTGGATAGGTATGAAGAAATCTATTGCCACCCATGTAGCTAAGTGCCTGACCTGTGCTCAGATCAAAGCTGAACATCAAAAGCCATCAGGTCTACTTCAACAACCAGAACTTCCCACATGGAATTGGGAGATGGTAACTATGGATTTCATAACCAAGTTACCTAAAACAAGGCACGGAAATGATACCATATGGGTTATTGTTGATAGACTGACTAAGTCAGCACATTTCTTACCCATCAAGGAGACTCATAGCTCCGATAAGCTAGCCCAGTTGTATGTAGATAAGATTGTGGCTCTACACGGCATACCGGTGGCTATTATCTCGGATAGAGATACTAGATACACCTCACATTTTTTGAAAAGCTTCCAACAATCTTTGGGCACGCGTTTGAATTTTAGCACTGCTTACTATCCACAGACGGATGGACAGAGTGAGCGTACAATTCAAACATTGGAAGACATGCTGCGAGCATGTGTCATTGATTTAGGAGGTAGTTGGGATGATCATCTACCCTTAATCGAGTTCTCCTATAATAATAGCTACCATACAAGCATTCAGGCTGCGCCTTTTGAGGCATTATATGGTAGGAAATGCAGAACGCCTGTCTGTTGGGCAGAAGTAGGAGAGGCTCAGTTGTCAGGACCTGATATAGTCCTTGAAACAACGGACAAGATTGTCCAGATTCGAGATCGCTTAAAAGCTGCCAGAGATAGGCAGAAAAGCTATGCTAATGGGAAGCGAAGGTCTCTAAAGTTTGAAATTGGTGATAAAGTTTTATTGAAAGTATCACCCTGGAAAGGTGTGATGCATTTTGGTAAAAAGGGCAAGTTAAGCCCTAGGTATATAGGACCATTCGAGATTATCGAATGTGTCGGCAGTGTAGCTTATAAGCTAAACTTGCCAGAGGAGCTAAGTGGGATTCATAATGTATTTCATATATGCAATCTCAAGAAATGCCTAGCCGATGAATCTCTAACAATATCTCATAAGGACGTGCAGATTGATGAAAGCTTGAGATTCGTTGAAAGACCTATAGCGATTGAGGATTGACAGGTTAAAAAGCTCCGAAGAAAGCAAGTACCTATAATAAAGGTCAAATGGGAAGCCCGTAGAGGTCCCGAGTATAAGTGGGAAGTCGAGTCCACTATGAAACAGAAATACCCTCACTTGTTTCAGTAAATCTCGGGGTCGAGATTTCTTTTAAGGGGGTGAGGATGTAACACCACGGAAACACGTGTCCAATTATATATAGACACGTGTCTTAAACTCCAAAGGTACGAAAGATTTAGTTTGAAGGACCAAAGTTGTCGAACAGTGAAACTATATTACCACAAGGACTAAAAGTGTCAACATGCCAAACTTGTGCCTCTGAATGACCTTACACGATGAATATATTCTTAAACGAGTGATTGATTGGATATAAGAAGCCGTTTAGGAAAATAATCGGAAGATTATTAAATTACAAGGGTTAAACGTGTCAACATGTCATTTCTGACCTCTGAGTGACCTTTTAACAAGACCGAGGCTTCGAAACATTCAAATATACTCTTAAGAATAAGTGGTATAAATTTCATGTGGTTTCGATATCGTTAAGCACGTTTTCAATACTTTGGGCCAAAAGTGACAACTCGATGAAACTTACTTCCATAGTGATAATTAACGAACCCGAGCCTAACGAGGTTTGTTTATACATCCTTGGGCCCCAAGAAATTAACTACAAGGGTCTCTTTTACCTAAAACTATGTTAAAAAGGGTTAAAAACGTCAAGGGACTGATTCTGCCAGCTTTGAAACTTGAATTGCCAGTTCAGCCGGTCCACGCGGCCCGCGTAAGACTTCCTTAAGTCTTACGCGGCCCGCCAGAAAGTGCCAGTAACAGAAAATCAATGCCAGGTGCGGGTTTGGCCTGTTCCACCGCCTTAACCTCAAAGTTATCGACCTATAGAGCTATAAGTCGGTTTAATTCAGTAGCATGGACACCTGGATCGATCTCAGAGCTTCCAATAACACCTGGAAGTGATCCATGATCATTTGATTGCTATATAAGGGAGCCTAGTTCATATGTTCTTAACTCACATTTGCAACAATTCACTTGTGGACTTGCTCTGGAGCTTCCATCAGTTAGAAGAGGATTATCAAGTGTAGAAAAGTTTGCTAGGACCTTAAGTAAGCTCCTGATTACTTGTTTAGTTGTTTAATTTAGCTTAATTACTCTAAAGTCAAACTTATAGTAAAATTAGTTTGACTTTCGTTTTAATTACATGTGGCTTAACCACTGATCAAATTGAAAGTGGTTATAAGACCACATTAGTGTAGGTGATTAACCCTTAAAAGGGCACATCCTAATTATCTCGTTTGACTGGTCAATTGTTGGGTCAAAGTAGTTTGACAAAAAGTCAAACTGGACAGAAGTTGCAAATATGATTAAAATTAATAAACCAGAGGTTCTAACTTATATTTTAACATTCTAATGACTTGGTAATTAATATTAAAACATGTTTTATCAGTCTTAACCCGACAATTAATAGTCTAAGGTCAGTTTATAACCGAAAGTCGCAAAAGCTTGACTTTTGCTTGACTTTCAGTTCTGACCCGTTTAAGCTTAATTCTTCCATGTTTTAAGCTTCCTTTAGGACCACATTACTTAGTAGTATAACCCCCTGGAGTTATATTGCATGGTGACTAGTGGTTTGAATTATATGCACTTGATCGTAATTATGCTTAATAATGCCATAAACGCCCTTTTTACATACAACTGAGATTTTTAACAATATGATTGAACTAAAACCTTTGCTACTGATATTTAGACATGTCTTAAAGATTTGACATCAATTGGTGGTCTAGAATTGAAGTTATGCTCAATAGCGTAATTAAAGAACTTTTTAGTATTTAAATGGCGTAATTAGTATGAAGCCTACCTAAACCCGATTTTTGACACTAAGCTTCCTATCTACTGATGTAAATTAATATTTTGGAATTTTTAAAGATTTTTAATTATTTTTAGGCTAAGCATAACATAGGATTATAGCTTGATTTCGGTAATTGTCGGTTTTACCCTTTTCATGCATAAAATGAGTTTTACATAACTTTTTAGTGTCAAACCTTTTGCTACTGATCCCTTATGATAAATAAAGTATTTTGAACTTTATAAACTGATCAAAAACTCAGATTTCCTATTTTAACCCGAAAACCCCTTTAAACCGACTTTTAAGCGTTTTTTTAAGCACCTAGTATGGGTTAAAACTATATTTGACATATAAAACTTATTACCCAGTGATGTTTTAAGTTAATCTATATAATTAAATAGTGAGTCAAAGTTTTAAAACTCAGAAGTCTATTTTGACCTTTAAAGCTTATGTAAAAATTACCAAAATGCCCCTACGGGACATAGTTTGGCTATATAAGATAATTTTCACATATATAAAGTATCCTACTGTTATAACTTATAAAAAAAATACATATTTTTACTGATCTAATCAGACCTGAAACTCAGATGCACAATTAAACTCTTTTATGGGCATTAAAATTACCAAAATGCCCTTATGGGACTTATTTTGGTTTCAATTACTTTTTGGGCATATGTGTTAACATCTTACTGATGTATTAACATATTTTGAACATAATAATAATTAAGACCTGTATATAATTTATTGGGAGACCCGTTACGCGTTTACGCGTTCGGATCGGCTTATGTGACTAGTTTACATAAAGTAGCCGAAACGGGTCGAACCTTATCGTTAAAACCTCAATTTCCAGAATGTATTTAGTTTACCCATATTATGCAAGTATCCAAGCTTGTCGGGTCTAAATTACATTCTATTCCGGTCTCCGCTTAATCTAGCGTTTAGATCCGTAAAGCTTTCTTCTAGCTAGCCGGTCTAAGTCCTTGACTTAATTAAAGACCCGTTTGCATCCTAATAGGTTATTAAACTTTCTAATACAGATTAATAGCTTCCGGTAGAAGGTGCCAATCAAGAGTCTTAGGATTTTATTGCTAACACCAGGTAAATATTTTTAGCTTATTTTCCCCTATACGGGCTTGGGATATGGTATTATAATAATACCACTTGGTCGGGTATGAAATCATTTAATCGGATTGTGATTAATAAATTTGCATAACCCGTTTTAATATGTCTTGTTTGATAACATAAACATTGGGGGTTAATCTGACCGTGTCCTGGATATCCTCGGCTCATTTCATTTAAAATGGCCACGACCTATGCACGGGGTGTAGGCATACACCTGACAGATGCAAATGCTAAAATAATATATATATAAACCCACATGTTGGGGATAACTCCTTTGTGGGTTCTATAAGTGGTGAGTCGGTTAATCATGACCGGCTTCCAACCGGCCCCAATTGTAAGACAAACATGTAAATCTGTATACAAGATTATATTTAAATAATTGTCCCAAGTTATAAAAAGATTTGTGCCATGTGCACTTAAATCAATTTTCATAAATGTTTTCAAAAGAGTCAGTTAATTGTATTTACCAGTGTAAACTGACGTATTTTCTTAAAGACTGATTTGACAGGTACCTCTCGAAATAGGCTGGAGCTATAGGGTATCAATAGAGGATCTTGCAAATCCATAAGATGCCTGCAGTCTGTTATTTTGTTTCTTTGTACAATTATGATCCGCCTGTGGATCTTATTACATTCCAGTCTGTATATTCATAAACTCGAACACTCAGACAAAATGGTTTGTAATAGTATATTCACCAAGACTTCCGCTGTGCTATTATATTGTGTGTATTGACTATGATGATATCAACTACGTCACGATACTCCCCGCCGGGCCCACCGGTCATATGTTGAAATATCGGGGTGTGACAACAGTCTTTGTGTGTCGGTCTCCCCTTCCACAGGTTGGGGAGTGGTTTCAGTTAAGAACCTCGCAAGGTTCATGGTGGTCAGGTAGAAGAACATCTTCTGCTGCCACCTCTTGAAGTGTAGACCCGAGAACTTCTCGGGTCGTTCAACGTGATTGGCCACTGTGGACGCTCCTACAGTGGTGGCGTTTAAGGGGGTTTTCGTCACAACATTCGTATTGTTATTAACGTTGATGTTTTCGTTCGACATGCTGAAAAATTAAAATTTAAAGTTTAGTCCAAAAAATTATGTTTTACTCAAAAACAGAAGTAAACAATTAAATTTTTATTTTACCCCAGATTTACTGTTTCGGCATCTAAGTCCAACTTTGAAGACCAAAAAACAGAAAATTTATAATTTTTAGAACTTACTGTTTGGCTTCTAAGTCCAACTTTGAAGACCAAGGCAGAAAGTTTATTACAATTTTTAGGACAAGACTGATTGTAACAAAAAATGTTTTCAACCAAAGTTGCTCATTTGAAAATGAAAACAAAAAAAAATATGTTTTTAAAACACAAACTGAGTGAAACAAAACTGGTTTGAATCACGACACAGAATGGTTTTGATTACACGAACGATGTTTTAAAATTTGTTTTAAGATTGTTGGAACCTCGTAATTTAAATAAAATAAAACAAATTTTATTAAACAATTAAAATACAGAAATAAAGAAAGCTGGAGACTAATATAGTTACAGCTGAATAAACTGAAATACAAGAAATGAGAAGAAACCGAATGGCCGAGGCACGTGTTCCACCCGCTTCCCTTAAAACAAATTCCGAGTCTCCCAGGAGCACTCGTTTTGTTTCCCAGGGTACAACAGGTGAAGCAGCGTACTGCCGGAGTTGGCACCAAAACCCGAAGGCTACCTTGAAACTTGCAGGAAAAAGATCAGAAGTATGTAGAGAGTTGTTTGCATATGCTGTGTAGTTGCTAATGTCCTTCTGCAGTGGAGGAGATGCTGTATTTATACAGCATCTGAATTGAAACAGTTAAAACGAATTAAATGGTGAGAATTAAATTGCATTAAACGTCTTCAATGCAAGTAAATTCGTCATTTAATTCTCAGTCAAGACAAACTGTTGCGCACGTAGGTCATTAAATGCACTGTCATTAAATGCTAGAAGCTTCTGCGCGCGCGCGCGCAAGACACACTGTTGCGCGCGTAGGTCTGCATGCTCATGCGCGCGTGCGCCATACTGACTCAGGTCCATGCGCGCGTGCGCCACGTCACCTGTGAGCTTATACGAGCATGCCACACAGTCGCGCCGTATTGGCTCACTCTGGTGCGCCGCGCAAGTCACATCAGGACCCATGCTCCATGCGCGCAACCGCACGCCTTCTTGCCACGTGTACTCCCGCGCGCATGCGATTGACTGACACGTCATGCGCCTCGTACCCGCGCGCCAGCATGCCATGTCACCAACCACCTAGTCCTTGCAGCCCCTGTGCTCCACCACGCGCACGTGGTCAAAAATACAAAGGCGGCTCTCATGCGGCTCGTAGCGATGTGCAAAGTGCGCCATCAAAGCGCCACATTGCGCCTCATCGCCCACGCCACGCGCGCGTGTGCGAGTTAGGATGCTCTACACCCTTCACGAGTACACTTAGTGTCTTCTTCCATGAAACAATAAGGATGGAGAGTTCCCACTTAAATACCCATTTAAGTTTATCTCTCCTCCTATGTGGGACAATATGCCACTTTCCCTTTTGTTTCAGCATTCAATGTTTCAAACACCAAAATTTGAGCATCGATATCTCATTCATCTTAGCTCCGTTTTGGACGTGGTTTAGTACGTTGCGAAGCTCTTCCAACATAGAACACAAACCCACAAATAAATATATAAAATCCGCTCATTTTGTTATATTTATTTGTAGTTCAAAATAGGCAAAAAAAAAAAAAAACATTTTCCTATATTTGTGAAAATGCTATTTTCACAAAATTTCCAAACATAATATGAGTAATTATGGGTTATGGGTTAAACAATATAGCCCCTTCCACCCTAATCAATAATCCTAACTTATGATGAAAGTATATTTGATGTAGTGCAAAAGTATTTTTCATATTCTCCAAAAAATGTTACCATTATATGTAGTTCTCATACATTAACATATTCACAAATGATATATAAACAATATAAAAAAGAAAATATTATTCACCTTCCAAAAAAAAAATATACTTATTAGTGATGGATAAGGTGTAGCATGTGATCTTTGACTATTGGTAGCATCACTACAACAATATTCAAAAGTTCACCGATTCATTCACACCTTAAAAAACAACTATATTATTAAAATATTCGTTTGTAACTAGAAAACATGTGAGAATACGACAACATTTTATTTGTCGCTTTATTACTAATTCACTGTATATTTAAAAAAATAGTAATATAACTATCACATGTGTGACTATTTTAAAATAAACTTACATATGTTACTTATAGCATAACAATTATATATGAGGGGGAAAGTTGCCAAAAAGGCATATTTTGCCATTAGACGCTAAAATGTGTGTTTTTATTAATTTGTTGAGTAATTTTATTTTTATAAAACTTAATAAATAAAGACAAAGCAACGAAAAAGGTGTCGTTGAAAAAGCCGAAAAGTGGCAACCGTTAGAAAAATCCCGTTATTTAGTGAGATGAAAGTTGTACAACGTGCATTGGTAGTGTAGGTTCGATAATAATGCGACAATGTTTTTTGTTAGTACAAAGAGAGCGGCTCCTATATAACAGAAGTCTTTTGTAGGAAGGACACGTGAAAAACTTAGATTAGTGGTGTGTTTAGCGGGTGTTTTTTGCCTAAAAATGCCAAACAGCGCCCACATACGGCCCTCAGGGGCGTTTTCTTTCAAGAAAATTTTTGAGGTGTTCTTTATTCCACGTCTGGTTGATTTTGTTTTGGCCAATCACAGTAGTTCTTTCTTTTGTTTGTTTGTCCAATACGATTTTTTGATGGTTTTTTATTTAATTTTATTACATCTCTTTTAACATAATATCACACATCCCAACTAGACCCATTTTAGAAAACGCCCCATAATGCCCCATGGCTGACTAAGATGCCAAATGACGCAAAACGCTCAAGGGTAAGAGCATTACCACTACACATGGTCTTATTCATTATCTCCTAACTTCAATGGTTAGGAATAAAGCGGTGACATTTAGGTAAATATCAGGTTCAAATTATTATATATATATATATATATATATATATATATTATATTATATTATAATACATTAGAGAGGTGTATTTTAAAATACCAAAAAAATAAGGATTTGTTCCCTCTATATTTATAAAAACAGCCTTAAAATGAGGGTAAATTGGTATTTTAAACACTAATTATATTTTAGTCCCTCATATTGTTAGGGGTTGTTTGGCAACATCTGAATGGTTAAGTGCTGAACCAGTAAGAGGTCTGAGCCATTAAGTGTTGAACCAGTAAGAGGTCTGAACCATTAAGAGCCTGTATAATGCTTAACCGTTCAGAGCCAAATGTCTGACCAATTCAGATTAGAGGTCTTAACCATTCAGACTCTGTATAAATCTTAACCATTCAGAGGCAAATGTCTGAACTATTCAGACATCTGCTCGTGAAACAACAGTCTGAACCATTAAGTGCTAAACCAGGAGATCTGAACCATTAAGAGCCTCATTAAGAGGTAAACAAACAGCCCCTTACACTTAAATCTCTTTATTTTAACAAAATTATGGCTAATTAGTTACATTTCCTCCCTCCACAACAAACTTAGAATTCTTTTACGTATTCTTGTCATATCTTATAAATTATAATCTTTTAAAAAAAATCCAAAGGTTTCGATAGTTGTTTTGGTAAGTATTGTTGTGCGGATTAAAATGTACAAGTAAATGATACATTACTGTACAAGTGTTAAACTAATGTGTCCTATCACATTTCAAATGCTCAAGGCTCTCTACATTATTGTCATTATTATCAATTTAATAATATTCAAACCTTTTTCACTGTTCACCAATTTGTTCTGGCGACTAGATAAAATTTCGAAACCTTGCACATACAGGTTTGATGTGAACTTGGTTCGTATTCTGTATGTTTGTGTATTTACTTGGTTGGGTGCACACACTTACATGGGTTAGCAGGTAGTAAATTGACATCAAACAAACTCACTTGTTTTATCTAATTGGATGTATTAAAAGAATGTTTTATTAGTTTTCTCCATCTAATAATGTTTTATACCTAATGAACTTATGTGGTCGTAATGAAAAAGAAAAACTTTTAATAGGCTAAAATACACTTGTTTGAATTAGATGATGTCCCCTAAATAATGGAATAACCTTTTTGTCGATTTTAACAGGTTATTTGCATTGCGTTTTTTTAGTCGAAGATCCACATGTGTATGCAAAAGATACTGTTATATGTTCAGAATATTTTATTTTAAAGGATAAGAATGTTTAACAGAAGTAAGCATCATAAATAATATCATTTTACTTATATATATTTAATTGCAACCGTAAGGTCAGGGGTGTGGCCTCGCACCACCCCGCCACATCACCGAAAATAGCGCCCCATGGCGCCCTCCCCTACCCGTGCACGTTATCGAGGGGGCGCTCCCTCATGTCCGCCAGCTCACTAAGGGGCGTGAATGGGGGCATCTAGTGGGCCCCATGCCTCTTAACCAATCAAATTTTGTTTATTTTTTCTTATTTTTTTAAAATTTAATTAGGTGGGGGAGCTAGTGAGGCTTTATCCCACACCATCATTGTTAAAAGGGGGCGTCATTTTTATCTCAAAATCTACGTGGCGCTTACGTGGCGTGATAAAGCCCCCAGGGACTTTAAACCACATCCACCGCCCTAAGTGTTGTGCGGATTAAAATGTATAACGAGTGCACCGAAAAATTTTTTAGCTTAGTTTTTTTAACGAACGCATCGTTACTTTTTTTGACATATTTTTTAACTTTTTTTTTCTTTGCTATAACGAGTCCACCGAAACTGACCAAATTCCTATCGTTTTCTTTTTTGTTTACCTTTTGTTATTTACCATATTGTTTTACATTCTTTTATTATTTTGATGTTCGAATCCGAGTCACGACATAAATACCATAACACATTTAATAATTATTTGTTTAATTTTACGAATTTATTCATCGGTTGTCATGGTGTGTCATACGTTCTAGATTTCAATTGCGTCCTTAAACCATGCGCAGGTCAGTACGGCCCTAGTTATGAATAGAGTTGTGAATAGTTCCTTTATTGTGTTTTCACTTAAAAGAAAGGGTTGTTCTATTTCCACACCCCTATAATCTTATTTTCATATCCCTATATCTATACGGGCCGTATAAACTGATACGGGCCGTATAAACTGATACGGGACGTATAGAATATTTATGCGCATAATTTAATGCGGTGGAATGTTTTTTTGTTTTTATATGTATGCGGGACGTATAGTTAGTTATATACTGGCCGTATACATATTTGCATAATTTTGTTTCGAAGGTTTGCCAAGGGTTTTTAGTTTTGAAAACTGTATACGGGCCGTATAATGTTATACGGCCCGTATAGCCCGTATAGAAAAGTTAACTTTTTTGTTGCAATCAGGAAACCGTTTAATAAATTTTGTAATTTAAAATAGTGTTGTATATATCGGATTATGTTACGAGTTTGTAGTTAAACGTATTTATTATGTTTAATAAGTTTCCTCTTTGTAAAACGATAAATATGTATAGAAAAGTTAATTTTTTGTTGCAATAGTGAAACCGTTTAATAAGTTTTGTAAATTTTAAAATAGTGTTGTATATATCGGATTATGTTACGAGTTTGTAGTTAAACGCATTTATTATGTTTAATAAGTTTCCTCTTTGTAAAACGATAAATATGTATAGAAAAGTTAATTTTTTGTTGCAATCGGGAAACCGTTTAATAAATTTTGTAAATTTTAAAATAGTGTTGTATATATCGGATTATGTTACGAGTTTGTAGTTAAACGTATTTATTATTTTTAATAAGTTTCCACTTTGTAAAACGATAAATATGTATGTATAGAAAAGTTAATTTTTTGTTGCAATCGGGAAACCGTTTAATAAGTTTTGTAAATTTTAAAATAGTATTGTATATATCGGATTATGTTACGAGTTTGTAGTTAAACGTATTTATAATGTTTAGTAAGTTTCCACTATGTAAAACGATAAATATGTGATATGATTATGATAAACTACGACAACAATTATTAAACAAACAACTTAACATCTAAACATAAGATTAATATTTATAATGTTTTACATCTAAAAAAAAAAAAAAAAAAAGATAAACTTTTACAAAGTTTCAAACGTAAAATAACAAAAAAAAATACAATAAGCAGCTACGACGGTGGTGGTGGTGCAGCGCCAGCTCGTGGAGGTAGGGGCGCGCCAGAATGCATAGCCACAATCGCCTCGACCATCCACTATACATCCTCTCTCACTGCAGCTAAATCCCCTCTGACTGCAGCTAAATCCTCTCTGACTGCAGCTACATCCGACTCGACCTGAACGAGTCTCTCCTCCACCCCCGGTGGAGGCATCACACGCTGTCTCACACTGCGTCGAACGTACGGGCGATCACCCCGTAAATCCTCCGCAGCTACCTGTGATCGATCGACAGTATGAGCGACCCCCTCACCTACCCCGCTTCCCTCCCCGTCGCCTCCCTCTCCCTCGCCTCCCTCGCCCTCACCTCCCTCTCCCTCGTCTCCCTCCCCATCACCTCCCTCTCCACGGGGTCCCTCACCCACACCATAAGCCCAAACCAGCTGCCTCCCACGACCTCGCGAGCCAAACCCATCGATAGGGTTGTGTCCCTCCCAACCCTATCAAGCTGGAGTGTCAGGGTCATATCACTTGCCACCTGCGGGGATAAGAGGCGAAAGAAACCCTTCGCCAGACGGGTGATGAAGGCCCCACAGCTGATGTGGGAAGAGGTACGCTTAAAAGCGTACTCGGCGAGATATGCGGCCAACTTGTACGCCAAGTTGGCCCTCCCGCCGGTAAGTAAGTCGTGCAAAAGAATAGGTCACTTTGGGTGACCCATTCCCTGCTATCATGACGACCGACGATCGTCACGGTGATACACCGATGTAGGTATCGGTGTAACGGGTCGTAAAGATCAGTCGCCCGTGCCTTCGGGGATCGTTGTCTCGGTTTCGAGAACTCCCCGAACCCAATAGTGCGCCAATACGGCCACAACACGTCAGTGGACGTGCTGACTGGCGCATCAAAAAATGCGCGGGACCTTGAGTACTCCGGTGAGTACAGACCCAAGGCAACGGTGTCACACCCTCAAATTACCACCTAGGGAGTGTCCCAGTTAGGCGTGTGACTACTAGAAATGAGCCACTAATTACATTGAATCACAAGTTGTAATAAAGTTCCATCAATTACGTAATGACAATTCCAATCATAAGTTATTCAAAATCACAAGTTCAGCGGAAGCATTAAAGTATCATAAGGTAAATACGAATCTATCATAATAAATAAGTATTTGACAAATAATCCCGTCGGTATGACCATGACCACTCTTGCTCTCCAGCCAGCAAGCTCCTGTTTCAATCACCTAACGACCTGCGAGCATGTAACAAGTGTATCAGACAAAGCTGGCGAGTCCACAGTTTAAGAAAACGTTTGTTACCAGTTGAATGTAAAACAGTTCAATAACCAATGCAAGTAATATTGTTAATATCTCAATTCCGAACAAGACGGCTCCTGAAATACATGACTGCCCTTCCCACGTACTCCTATCTAGTACTGGGCCCCGACTGGGTCATTAGTTCACCTCCGTCCTATCTAGGAGCGGTGTGAGGGTGCCAAACCTAAGTAGCGCTACCAACTAATACCCGTTACCCTCCAGGTAACAATATAAGGGACTTACAAGAATAATAGGTGAGAATATTAACCAATATACCCGTTTTTACCCAAAAGACTTATCCCTCCACGGGATACCCACTGACTGTCCCCAACCACCGGGACGCATGCTCGAATGTAGTGAACTCACCTTTGATTTGCTCGGTAGAATAATTTACCCGTTTAACCAAAGTGATCAACCAGTCCTATGATAGTTACACATAACAATCAGTTTGGTATACACAATTATTTACACGTCTTTGCACACATGTCATCAACGAAGTCACGTTCACACCATAATTTCATGTTGGGTGATTTGATTACTCTATCCGTGAACATACGCTTATAACTAAAATCCTATGACATAGTTATCCGTACACTGTGCATCATATAAATTCACAGATTTATATGTACCCATACCATATCGTTATACAAGTTATTATATCACTACACAAGTTATCACTATCTTGATTCCACAAGTTACCGGCCCTTATGATAAGTTACAGTCCATCACATAACAAATCATCACAATAAATGTTTGGCTCGGATTAATCAGCCAAGGATACTCGAAACAACCAAATTATTCCTAATGTGACCACATATTAACAATTCTAATTCACACAACATCATTGACAGGAACTAGCCACTAATAAACATATTAGAAAAACTCAAGACCACCCTAGCATGCATACGGTTACATCACTTATCAACCTAACACATCACAACACATAATATCACTTAGATAAATCAACAAGCACAATAATATTCATAGTGTATAAGCATGTGCCGCCCACTACACGGGTTCTGACATTACTTTTTCAATCTCTCGGACCAAAGCAATTATCAATTAACTCCTACAAATCCCTAATGTCATTATGATCACATAAGAACATAACGTGATGCACTGATTCTCACGCACATTCATTTAATCACATCATCATATTACCTCATCTATCAATCATCGCTCAAAGTCAACAACCTAATCATCTCTTCCATTCTCAACCAACAGCCCTAGTCTTCAAGCAATGTTCATGTCTTATAAACAGAACTCTAATGTTTATGCAACTGACACATTGATATTACTCGTGCGATCCGGGTTCCTATTTGATCGAGACTACATCTAGATTTGATTAACAACAAACTCTAAGCCATCCACTAATCCTTAACTAGAGCTGATCATCCAAAACCATGCAAGAAACAGTCTAACATTTATCCAAGTATAACACGACAAGCACATACTTCATGCAGCGATTATTACAAGATAAGCTAAAACGAAACACTAACCAAGTATGATGATGAAACATGGATACCAGCAACGATGAAACGTCAGGGTAAGGATGGGAGGCTGCCGTCGAGGAGGAGGAAGGCTAGGGTTTGTTATTTCTTGTGTGAAATATAATTAAATGAGGTTATGCCCGTCACCAATCATTTACGTGAGATATTAACATACAAGGGGGTTTGGGCCGGCTCGGTTTGGGGCTTAACATACACAGGCTGAACTTTTTATAAGAGGGGTGTGGCCTTAGGCTCAAGTGTGTACGTATATGCATAAGGGGATGGGCCGAGCCTGACATGGGTTCGAGAATATTTTAAGCCGAGCCCGGCTTGGCGTCGAGAAGGGATTGGGCCGAGAGTCCAAATGGAGTGTGGTTCGAAGGTCTTGAGCAATCCAAGAAGAAATATGCAACTAAGGGTTCTTAACAACACCATATAATCACAAGCATGCACATGCAATCAGACACGTTTCCCCTAACACGTATATTCACGTTTAATATTTCACACATCACCTATAAATAGTTCATGAGCGTTCAATATAGTTTAATGTATCAACTCGTCACGTAGAGTTCATGTAAGTTACACCAGAGTACGACAAAAACGCTCTACAATACGAGTTGTCACATCATCCCCAACTTGAAAGAAAATTCGTCCCGAAATTTAGTAAGCGGTCCAAAACAGTACGGTGTTAGATCAGGATGACCGTGGATTTTCCCAGGGATGCCACATCATCCCCAACTTGAAAGGGAATTTCGTCTCGAAATTCTCTGACGATATCAGACCACCCGTTTGAACAACTGAGGATACCAGAGCTTATTCCAATCATCGTATTCCCATTTGAACTCCGGTCCACGTCTTGAGTTCCAACGAACTCTCACGATCGAAATTCGACTATGCTAATGAACCTTGACTTCCTGGTCCATGTTTCCGACAAATTCTTTGACAACTGAAACTTGTCTAGTAACGGTATCACAAGTGTTTTATCGGACAGATACTGCCTCAGCTTCGAGACATAAATGGCATTGTGTACGTCACCCAATTCGTCGGGTAACCCTAGCTCGTAGGCGACGTGACCTATTCTTTCCAGAATTCTGGTTAACTCAACATAACTTAAATCAAGCTTGCCACGCTTCTCAAGCGTACCACACCCTCCCAGGGTGTGACTTTCCACGTGATACGTTCACCGTCAGCGAACTCCCAGTGTTTCCTAAGCTTACCAACTTTCCTGACGGTCACGCGTTGCCGCCAATCGACTCCCGATCCAAACAACCTTCCCAAGTGTTTCGAGTACCAGTCCTGGACCAGTAATTAAGTCGTCAGTTCATCTTAGTCTAGCAAGAAGGTCGGCATTATTGTCTATGTAATGCCTCAACAGAGCTATCTAGTTACCAAGATGGTAACTGTCGCAGTAGTACTCAACCATAGGTAAAAGTCCTTCCAATTTGCACCAAAGCCAGTCACACACATGCCCGCAGCATGTCTTCGAGTGCCAGGAGAGTTCGTTTTCTCTGATCGTTTGCCCAACAGCGATAAGCAATGCTCTGGTCCTAACGTGAGCCAAAGGTGTTGTGTATTGCCTGACATAAATCATGCATAGCTCAAAATCGAAGGTATCAAGAGTTGGCACCTCGTGCCTAGAAGCCGCCTCTTTCAAAGGAACATTCACAACTGTGAAGAGTCGTCAGCTTTCTTGATTGCAAGAAAGTATGCTGATAACTTGGGTACATCAATGATCATCCAGGTGATAATCTTTCCGTTTCGTGTTGTAAGTAGACCAGTGGCAAAATCCATGGCAGTCTGTCCTCATTTCCATATATGTGTTTCTGGTTGCTAACACAAACCAAAAGGTTTCTGATGTTCCATTTTGACTTTCGCACAAGTCAAACGTCGTTCACATGCTCGCTGCGTAGGCCTTCAAGCCCAATTGCCAGTACCAGATCCTCCGAACCTAACATATTTTATCAAATCCAGATGACCAGCCTATCGAGGCTGGTGTGCTTCGCTCAACAAAAGTTCCCTTGGATTGCTGTACAGTGGAATCCGTAGTCGTTCCAGGAAGTAGCGAATATCGTCCAGCTTGTTAGAAGTTGCTCCTCCATGCCCCACATGGGTCCAATTTGAAAATTCTCTTCCTTCAGCCTTTCGGTATAAACAGGACGAATCTGATCGGGTATGCTGGAGTTGATAGCAAGCTGTAATGCTCGTGCACGCCCAGGTTTTACGGTCGTATTCATTCAAAAGTTCATCCAGCGATGCCATCACATGTTTGGCTCTCTTGAAATAAGGGTACACGGGAGGCCCTTGTGATCGGTCTAAGTAATGCATTTAGATATCGTCCAAGTTATGCCTCCAGCTTAAATCCGAGATCGTGGCTTCCTCCCCTGGTTATGTGTCGTGCACTTCTTCCCGTTAATCCACCATGTATGTCATCACTTCCTCGTGTTGCATCGGCGTGTAACTGGGATTCTGATTCAAACCGTCATGGTATATCACTAAGTCACTCGCACCCTTGGGTAAAGACGATGCTCAGTGCATTGTAGAGTTGAACTCCAAAAGCTAAGAGGACGTTCTCCTATCTTGTCTTCCACGAACACAACACCCTGTTGTGCTAAAGAGGTTTAAACTGCGCGACCTTCGAAAATCCAGTGATGAATCTACGATAGTATCCAGCGAAACCAAGAAATCGCTGCATTCCCCGAAGGAATCCTTGGTGTCGATCAGTTTCTAGCAAAATGGATCCTAGCAAGATCCACGTGTATTCCCACTTCGTTGGTTACATGATCAAATGCATCTCTCGAATCTAGATGTTACACTACACAAGACTTCGCACGTAATGGCTCCTCCCTCAGGAGCCCTAAAATAAGATACAGGTGTCGTCTATGCTGTTCCTTCCTCCTGGGAATGATTCAACACATTGTCAATCAGCACGGCCGATTCATGTGACCCATCCAGCTGTCGGGGTGATGATTAGCCCAGAGTTTTTGGAATACAACGTCGCGATGGCCACCCTGCGTCTGATATGCCGTTGTAGGAACATTTCCCCCTCTGGACTCCCATCTGATAATAGTTCATTCGTTAGTTATTCCTCAAATGGAAGCTTGACCCTCGGATATAACTGAGGCTCCCTAAGGCGAAAAGCTAGGTCCGACAAACTCCTGTCCCGTATTTCCTGTAGTTGATCAAACAGTTCTTGCAACCCTCCTGTGCAAGATGATACAATGTACGAGTATTCTGTCGTGAGATCAACTGAGATTCTGACTATCAGTTGTGAAAGTGAACCTGCAAGTTCCTCAAGTAGCACACCGAAAGGAGTCACGAATAATCGGTGGATCCCCGATCCTATTTTCCTTAGCCTTAACGTTAGTAACGGTTGCCAACATGGCGGGGTAGTTCCTCCGTAGACACTTCTGGGCTTTCATTGTAGAATTGATGCTAGCCTTTACACAACTCTGATATTCTGGAACAGATGACGATTCTTCACTAGGGAGAGGAGTACACAAAGTTTTCTTTTCACGTAGTATATCAGTGCGATGTATGGATAACCAATCCATACTAACTATTGCATCAAACTTTCAAGGGTAGTAGAAGGAAGGTCGACGTCGAACACTTGTCCCACAAGGTCAAGTTGCATCCCAACAATCATATGAGGTTTCAGTTGACTTGCCATCAGCCGATTCCACAGCAGGTTTGGTTTCAAGAAGCATCAGGGTCAAGCAGAACAGAGCCGAAATGATTAGTTACCCAAAAACATGCAAGCTACCATGTTATTACACCTGGCGTTGCCTACGCCAATCCTAAATGCCCTTCCATAAGCATCATTTCTAGTGTTGTTTTCGTTGCGAGAATTCCTGGTACCGTCTTTGCTTCCTTGGATGTTGGCACTTTGATTTAACACAGTCACTCCTTGTCGAGGTCAACTTCGTTTCCATACTGTAAGCTATGATTACGAGTTCCTTGATGTTGTCGTGACCATTGCCTCTATTGTCGTTGCTTAAAACGGAGCCCTACGATCTTTCAACAACAGGGTCCATCGTGTCCCATTCCGCGTCGCGTCCTAAGGCACTACTCACTGCGTGGGAAGTTACACATTCCGTGTCCCGATTAATTCGCAAGAGTCGACTCCCATAAGTCGCTTACTAGGGTTAAGGATTCGGTTGGGGTCAATCTGCTGGAGTTCGTTGCTGGTAATCACGGTCGTTCTAATACTGATGTTGGTAAGGCACTACGCTCATCCTCTTGTCCATCGTTCTTGCAAGTTGACTGAGTAATACACGATATGTTTCCAGAGTGTTGTAGAAGTGGTCGCACTCCGGGGTCTAAGACGTCGGTACATTGAGTTCCAACCGATGAAAAGGAGTGAAAAGGTATCGTCCAATCATTCGACGATGCAACATCTAACTCAGGGATGTTCGTACAAGCATCTAACATTTTACACAGTTCGCTAAACGTTCAGATAAGTGTTCAGGTAACACTCGATAATATCGAGATTCGTAAGAGTTCAAAGAGGAGTGAAAATATCATGTTCAAGTAGGAGACAATCACTGATATGACTCTTATAGACTGTTGTGTTTCACATCGATCAAATAACGGAACGGAACCCCATTTTCACTTGTTAAGCCTCACTGGGACTCGCATGCACCCCACATTGTTATTATGTGTGCACCCACAATAACACTGTGATTTGCATGCTCATCTCAGTTCCTCTTAACTCATGTCAAATGGTTCCTCCAACTCGAGTGGCAATCAAAGAGCATCACGTAACGTGGGTCATGAATGTTTAGGGAAATACCACCCTATCAGACACATAACAGAGGCATGTGATACATGAATTCATACTATTGTGCTAGACGTGCAATCTCATGCAATATCATATGTAAGTGTACACTAGTTATGCAGTACAATGAGTATACGAGAGACGAACCTTGCAGTCTGGAGCTGAGTGTCATGGTCGTATTCAGAACTTGTTCGGTTATAGTCTGGTTTTATAAAAACATTTTTAAACCAAGTTCACTATAACCAGTGGCTCTGATACCAAACTGTCACACCCTCAAATTACCACCTAGGGAGTGTCCCTGTTAGGCGTGTGACTACTAGCAATGAGCCACTAATTACATTGAATCAAAAGTTGTAATAAAGTTCCATCAATTACGTAATGACAATTCCAATCATAAGTTATTCAAAATCACAAGTTCAGCGGAAGCATTAAAGTATCATAAGGTAAATACGAATCTATCATAATAAATAAGTATTTGACAAATAATCCCGTCGGTATGACCATGACCACTCTTGCTCTCCAGCCAGCAAGCTCCTGTTTCAATCACCTAACGACCTGCGAGCATGTAACAAGTGTATCAGACAAAGCTGGCGAGTCCACAGTTTAAGAAAACGTTTGTTACCAGTTGAATGTAAAACAGTTCAATAAACAATGCAAGTAATATTGTTAATATCTCAATTCTGAACAAGACGGCTCCTGAAATACATGACTGCCCTTCCCACGTACTCCTATCTAGTACTGGGCCCCGACTGGGTCATTAGTTCACCTCCATCCTATCTAGGAGCGGTGTGAGGGTGCCAAACCTAAGTAGCGCTACCAACTAATACCCGTTACCCTCCAAGTAACAATATAAGGGACTTACAAGAATGATAGGTGAGAATATTAACCAATATACCCGTTTTTACCCAAAAGACTTATCCCTCCACGGGATACCCACTGACTGTCCCCAACCACCCGGACGCATGCTCGAATGTAGTGAACTCACATTTGATTTGCTCGGTAGAATAATTTACCCGTTTAACCAAAGTGATCAACCAGTCCTATGATAGTTACACATAACAATCAGTTTGGTATACACAATTATTTAAACGTCTTTGCACACATGTCATCAACGAAGTCACGTTCACACCATAATTTCATGTTGGGTGATTTGATTACTCTATCCGTGAACATACGCTTATAACTAAAATCCTATGACATAGTTATCCGTACACTGTGCATCATATAAATTCACAGATTTATATGTACCCATACCATATCGTTATACAAGTTATTATATCACTACACAAGTTATCACTATCTTGATTCCACAAGTTACCGGCCCTTATGAAAAGTTACAGTCCATCACATAACAATTCATCACAATAAATGTTTGGCTCGGATTAATCAGCCAAGGATACTCGAAACAACCAAATTATTCCTAATGTGACCACATATTAACAATTCTAATTCACACAACATCATTGACAGGAACTAGCCACTAATAAACATATTAGAAAAACTCAAGACCACCCTAGCATGCATACGGTTACATCACTTATCAACCTAACACATCACAACACATAATATCACTTAGATAAATCAACAAGCACAATAATATTCATAGTGTATAAGCATGTGCCGCCCACTACACGGGTTCTGACATTACTTTTTCAATCTCTCGGACCAAAGCAATTATCAATTAACTCCTACAAATCCCTAATGTCATTATGATCACATAAGAACATAACGTGATGCACTGATTCTCACGCACATTCATTTAATCACATCATCATATTACCTCATCTATCAATCATCGCTCAAAGTCAACAACCTAATCATCTCTTCCGTCCTCAACCAACAGCCCTAGTCTTCAAGCAATGTTCATGTCTTATCAACAGAACTCTAATGTTTATGCAACTGACACATTGATATTACTCGTGCAATCCAGGTTCCTATTTGATCGAGACTACATCTAGATTTGATTAACAACAAACTCTAAGCCATCCACTAATCCTTAACTAGAGCTGATCATCCAAAACCATGCAAGAAACAGTCTAACATTTATCCAAGTATAACACGACAAGCACATACTTCATGCAACGATTATTACAAGATAAGCTAAAACGAAACACTAACCAAGTATGATGATGAAACATGGATACCAGCAACGATGAAACGTCAGGGTAAGGATGGGAGGCTGCCGTCGAGGAGGAGGAAGGCTAGGGTTTGTTATTTCTTGTGTGAAATATAATTAAATGAGGTTATGCCCGTCACCAATCATTTACGTGAGATATTAACATACAAGGGGGTTTGGGCCGGCTCGGTTTGGGGCTTAACATACACAGGCTGAACTTTTTATAAGAGGGGTGTGGCCTTAGGCTCAAGTGTGTACGTATATGCATAAGGGGATGGGCCGAGCCTGACATGGGTTCGAGAATATTTTAAGCCGAGCCCGGCTTGGCGTCGAGAAGGGATTGGGCCGAGAGTCCAAATGGAGTGTGGTTCGAAGGTCTTGAGCAATCCAAGAAGAAATATGCAACTAAGGGTTCTTAACAACACCATATAATCACAAGCATGCACATGCAATCAGACACGTTTCCCCTAACACGTATATTCACGTTTAATATTTCACACATCACCTATAAATAGTTCATGAGCGTTCAATATAGTTTAATGTATCAACTCGTCACGTAGAGTTCATCTGTAAAAATAACAATTACAACTTAGCAATCACTATACGATTATCGTGAACGTATTATACGAATACTGTTCTTGAATACGAACGTATTGTACATATCATATACGCTCGTATAATGTTTGAATATTCAACTAGTATACGACCGTATATATAATATACGATCGTATAACCTTTGAATATTCAACTGTATACGATCGTATATAGTGTATACGATCGTATAACCTTAGAATATTCAAGCGTATACGATTGTATAAATTGTATACGACCGTATAAACTTGAATAATCAGTTACAATTTTCTTTTTCAAATTGAATTATACAATCGTAATCATTACGCCTATCTACGCTTTACTATACAAGACCATAATCTAACATGTTACGGAATTTGAAAGTTTACTATACGAAAACGTACCTTATAGGAAGAACGAGAAGAAAACGCCAAAAACGCCGAAGAACACTATCCAAGAACGATCCGAGAGAATTTTTGGTGGAATGTTGAGGCCATATGGTGGAAATGAGGTCGTATAAAACTTATACGATGTTTTTTCCTTTGTATACGGGCCGTATAAAAGTATACGACCCGTATACAGTAATTTAATTTTTTTTAATTCAGTCGTATACTTAATATACAATCAGGGTATACGAGGCGTATACTTTTATACGGCCCGTATACAATTCAGTATTTTTCATTTTTTTTCAATTACTATATGCGGAACTAGCGAAGATACGGTCGGTACGCGTTAACGTTGATTCGTTTAAACGTTTTTTCAAGTTCAATTCCAACAAGTTGCCAAAACATTTATATAACGTGTATGTTGATCATTACAAATTGTCAAAACATGCAAATTGATTCGTTTAAACATTTTTTCAAGTTCAATTTCAACAAGTTGCCAAAACATTTATATAACGTGTATGTTGATCATTACAAATTGTCAAAACATGCAAATAACATTTTATATTCATAGGGCACCTAAATCCACGTAATCCCTGGTCCTGTATTCGTCAACGATCGTATTATATTGGTCAATACGTTCCTTGTAATAGTGATACCAACTTTCTGCTGGCGTATTCCGTGTCGGTTGTCGCCAGTATCCTGATGGGGTTGGCATTGGATATTCCCCTTCTAATCTGACGTGAATAAAATGGTTCCTGTGTACATGTACAAGCGCGATTGTTCGGTGCGGAATACTTTCTTCGGCTGTTCTGAACATGGGAAAAAATGAAGCACAACCAAGGTCACTTAATAAGAGACAAATGACATTCCACCGGTTTGCTATCAGAAGCCCCGTGAATGGCATTTGTAGCCACTTATGTTCAGGTGCTCCGTCTATACGGTTGGACCAAACTAATGACTCCAGAACTTGTTGATACTGAGGTCCATTTATCTTTTTCCATAATTCGTGGAACCGATTGCACTCATCATGAAGCTGCTCCCGTATGAACGGCCACTGCGACTCTTTAAGCGATAAGCCGACCGCTATAGATCGAAACCCACAATTACCATCACCCTGCACATTTTGTATGTGATTGAGGTGTGGATAGAAGCAAGGTGGAATGAACTTTTTGAAGTGCATGAACATATTAACTTGTCCGACAGGCAGCAAAGGTAAGTCTGGTTGCTCTTCCTTTGATTTTGCGACCTTCTTTTTCGTTTTCGAATTCTTAGCGCCTTTCACAATCTCGCTGAAGAACATAAGTGTTTCAGCACAATAACTTTGTGACTCGATAAACGAGCTGTGCCTAGTAGGTTCGATCTTTGACTCTTGTGTGCCAAACCCATCGGGTGAATCACTATACTGGTCCTGCGTTGTAAAAAAGATGTGTCTTGAAGGCTCCGTAAACGAATCATTCTTCCTTTGTTGCTGAGCTTTTAAAGTTGGACGACCCCATGTGTTTTTTTGCACAACTGGTTGTTTGAGCTTCGTCTTATTGAGTTGTACCAACTCCTTCATCTTTTGAATCAGGTTTTTCTTGAGTTCTCTCGGATGAGCACTTAAATGTTGTTTGAGAAGCGCAAGTTCGCCGTCTAAGTCGAAAGAGTCCACCTCGCTCGGTTCCAGTATGGAGTCCAAATTTAACTTTCTCCAAAAAGGGTCTATCAACTCCAACGGGATCATTTGACCTAAGAAACATATCAACAAACAACATAAAACGTCAATAAGATTTTGCGTGATGAAATGCTATGATTATAAAATGTGGTTGGTCGAATAATGTATTACCATTCGTTGTATACGGTTCCAACTGACACGCGCACGGCAACCCACAGCTTGTATACAAACGGCACGCGCATGTACCGTTATATAACTTTAATTTTTCTATTTCATTTACTTCGTCTGATATCAACTCTAGGCAGGCATATGAAACCTTCTTTAGTAGGAGATTAAATATTGGTTTGTTATGATGACCCAATGTTCGGCTCCTGCTTGTTTCAATGCTGCCTTTGATTTCTGTCACCTGGTTTCTTATGAGCTTATCGATAAGTGGTACCACTTTCTCCAGGGTGTAATTAGAGTCGCCTAGGTACTGCTTCAAAAGGGCATGTTGACCCTCTGCCCTGTTCGTTGTACGTTGACCGAAGTTCAGATGTTGGTCGCTCCAGAACGAACCAAACCGGTCTATATGTGGTTTTTTTTTTGATTGAATCCAAATAGTTCATAATCTCTGTAATCAAAGTCAAGTGCAGTTAAGACAAGTCAAATAAATACGATTATTAAACAAAAATTATATAAAACTTACCGTCGGTTTTTTTGCGTGGCAACTTTGATCGTATTCGCTCGTACCAGTAGTTGTAGTCAAGATCGGTCGTTGAGTTAATTAGCTCGCCCCACTTGTAAAGAAACCTGTCCCATTTATCCTCTGTTTTAAAGCTTTGCCTGCAATGTTTGAAGATGTTTTGCTGTATGTGCCACCTACACAATGAATGTCTAGCCCTGGGAAACGCGGTTGCACATGCGTTCATTAGGGCGCGATCTCTATCCGTTACTATTACACGGGGTTCCATAACACTGTCTAATGAGTGTTTCAACCTCTGTAGATCCCATGTGAAGTTTTCCTGTTTCTCGTTTCTTACGAACGCATGAGCAATGCAAAACGACATCAACGTGGATGTAACACCGATAATCTGGACTAGCGGCATTTTGTACCGATTCGTCTTGTAGGTGGAGTCTATAAGCAACACATGCGGGAAGGCGCGCCACAACATGTTCGACTCCGGGTGGATGAAGAAAACATCCTCGACCCGTTCGCCGTTTTGAGATGTTCTATGGTAAAAAACAAACCCAACCTTCTCCAACCGGTCGAAAAGTATTTGCATTGGAGTCTCGCCGACTTGTTCCATTCGACCCAATTTGGCTCGAGCGTTGTATATGGTGTTTCTTGTTGAGACATTATGGGGGTTCTGTTCTTTAATGGCAGCAAGAATGTCTCGTGGTTTTATGTTCTGATGCGTCATTTGCTCCACCGTCCTCTCTTCCGATGGAGTCAGCCTCATTAGGGACGGATGACCCTCTGGATACAGAAATGGTTCGTGGTTATGTTTAGCTTCCTCAACCCTTAGATCCCAGTAACCTAACCTCTTTCTGTATGTCCCGACCAGTTGGAACTTGCAACCGGTTTTCCTAGTCCCGCTGCGTCTGACCGTGGCTGTTGATTTGTACTTGCCGGCACAATCGCACGTAAGCCAAATTTTTACCGGTCGATCGCTATGGGGTTTATCGTAGATGGTGCGTTTGGTGACGAGGGCGTAGCCATTTACGCGTCCGACGTCTCTACACCACTCTACCAATTCATCCATGCTAGTGAATTTCTAACGAAAACACTTATATGTGTCAATTAATGATTAACTCAAATGATTAACCCATCGGTTTAGTTTTAGTATAAATGAGTTCGGGTCAGTTTCAGGTTGAACCTGCGAACCCGTTTGGGTTAACGGGTCAGGTTCGGGTCAACATGGTCGGGATGGCGGGTTGACCCGTTACACATTTATACTATATTATATTTTTTTACAATATATATAAATTAAATGGGGTGCGTATTTTTATGCCATGATTATAAGTTAAAAAGAGAAATTAACATAGATTTTATAACTTCAATATGATATTATTATATATATATTTATGTTTTTTAAGTAAATTTTAACTTTAATATATTAATTTCAGAAAAAAATAAAAAAATTCGGGTTTAATGGGTCGTGTTCGGGTCAACCCATGAAACTTCGGGTCGTGTTCGGGTTCTTATGTATGATACGATTTTCGGGTTTGGGTCGGGTTCGGGTTTGTGTAAAATTTTCAGGTTCAGGTCGGGTTGAACCCACCAACCTGCGAACACGACCCGTTGAGCAACCCTAATCTAAGATTTTAATAAAAACAACATCAAACGTAAAAACACTAAAATAGTTAACGTACAACAAATAAACGTATAATTAAATGTTATACCTCCTTGTTTTGAAACTCACTACGTTCCTGTTCAGCATTTGGACCCTCGGGCGGTCCACAACTGATGGGAGGAGAATGAGAACTATCAGTCGGCGGTCCAACACTAACAGGAGGGGCTTCAAAATTAACCGTGTGTTGCGATGGATAATAACCAGCATAATTAGGCTGAATGGCATCCAAACCCCAAGTATCCTGACCTAAATCAGACGCAAGAATGGGATCGAACGGAGCATTCAGATCAAACATGCCCGCTTTGTTATCTTCATTGTTATCATAACTCCCCTGATTCGCCTCGTTATCAAACACATTAAAAAAGTCATCCCAACCCGACATTATAGCGTAAATAATTTGAATACAGAGAAAAATAGAAGAAACGAATAGAAGTTGAATGAAAATGAATGAAATTAGTGTCGTTTATATAGAGAATTTTACGGAATATTACATCGTTTCAAATGATTAACACGCGAATCGAGAAATTTAACGTCGAATCAAATAACTCACACGAATATCGAGGAATCTAACGTCTAATCACATAACTCGCACGAGATTCGAGGAATATAACATCAAATCGGAGAATTTTACGTCTAATCACACGTGAATCGAGTAATAATACGTCGCGTCAAATAGTAATAAAACAATAAAATAAACGAAAATCATTGTATACGGGTCGTATAGATATATATGAGCCGTATAACATCGTCGTATAATATATATACAACCACAGTATAATCTTATTCTAACATGGTTGATACGGGCCGTATAACCTTAGCAACCTTTGTCGGTTCACTTTATTCTATACGGGCCGTATAAGGTACGGCCCGTATCAACCATGTTAGAATAAGATGATACCATGTGGATTTATTAGAACCCAAAAGAAAATTCAAACATACAGTAGAAACTCTATAAAATAATACACTTGGGACCACCAAAATTTATTAATTAATCGATAAATTAATAATTAATAATTTATATATTAATTAATATTTTATTAATTTATAGTAGAATACTTAGTTTACAAACACCTTTCAAGCTTCCACTTAATTATTGTATACAATGCATGTATATCAAATGAACGGCCCAATTTGAAAGAAACCTTCAATCTCCCACCTTATTATGCTTCTTGTGTTCAATTTATCACTTTATGGACATTAAAAATATTTTCTATATAAATACAAGATCAAAATAGGTTAACACAAACCAGAAGTTCTTACCATGCTAAGGAAAATTAGAGACGAGATTCAAGGGGAAATTGATTTCAACAAAAAACAAAAGACAATTGAGTCATTTTTCAAGAAACCTTCATAAATCATTCATGTAATATGCTATATATAAGGAATTATTAATTTATATTTTATATGAGGTCTAAAGAAATTATCAAAAATGTATTATCTTATAATTTTAGCGAATTATTAATTTAGCACCCTATCCTCGAGTCGGGACCGGCAAAAAATATTATCTTAGAGAGTTTATTAAATAACCGAGTATTAATTTATCGAGTTTCTACTGTACATGTGTTTTCTTCAATTTCAAAAAGTGTTAATTAATCACATGAAAATGAAAATAAATAAACAATTTCAGTATAAATCCCCCTATATTTCTGTATCTGAAATCCACATCACATATTTGCATCATGTCATCTGAACCATGGATCCTCCATACAAAATTCATGTATGTACCAACAATATCAATAATATTAATATTATTATTACAAATATCTTTCACCGGAGTATATTCCGTTACCGTCTCCGACGAAATCGTGCAACTTCCCGGCCAACCGCCGGTCAGTTTCAAGCACTTCGCCGGATACATAACCGTCGATAAAGCTAAACAGAGATCTCTGTTCTACTACTTCGTTCAAGCTCAATCTAACTCTTCTTCTAAACCGCTCGTCTTGTGGTTGAATGGAGGTAACCGTTAGTTACAGTTACAGTTGCTCATAGTGTTTGACGTTTGTGCGTTCGATTTGTTGTTTAATTGTGCGTAAATTTGAACCGATTGAATGGAGATTAACAGTTAGTTACTCGATGTGTTTGTTCGTTCGATTGATTTGTTTAATTTGTGCATAAAGTTGAAGCGATTGAACGGAGATAACAGTTAGTTACTCAGTGTAAAATGAAGCGATTGAACGTAGGTAAACAGTTAGTTACTCGATGTGCTTGTTCGTTCAATTGACAGTTGAATTTGTGCGTAAACTGAAGCGATTGAACGGAGCGTTTGTTCGTGGAATTGATAGTATAATTAACCGTTAGTTACTCAGTGTGTTTGTTCGTTCAATTGAGTGATTAGTTTGTGCGTAAATGAAACAATTGAACGTCAGTGTGTGTGTTTGTTCGTTCAATTGATTGTTTGATTTGTGTGTAAGAATGAAGCGATTGAACAGATCTGTGTTTGTTCGTTCGATTAATTGTTTAAATTATGAGTAAAACGAAGCGATTGAACGGAGTCAGTGTATTTGTTCGTTGAATTGTTTGTTAAATTTGTGTGTAAAATGAAGCGATTGAACGGAGGTAAACTGTTAATTAGTCGATGTGTTTGTTCAATTAAGTGGTTAATTTGTGCGTTAAATAAGCGATTGCGTTTGTTTGTTCAATTGATTGTTGAATTTGTGCATTAAATCAGTTAGCTACTCAGTGTGTTTGTTTGAATGAACCGATTGAAGGGAGGTGATAACTGATTTAAATTGTTGCAGGTCCTGGTTGTTCGTCGGTTGGGGAAGGGGCGTTTGTGGAGCATGGACCATTTAAACCGAGTGGTAGGGTTTTGGTGGAGAATGATTATAGCTGGAATAAAGGTATGCAGAATTTCAGGATTTGATTGGGAATGTTGTGCGATAAGTGTTGATTTTGTGTTGAGGTTATTAATTGCTGCATTTAATGTTCAATGGAGGTCACATTTGTGCCCTAGATCATTGATTGATAGTTATGCCTTTATGGTTTCAACTGTTTGATATTTAGGGTTTTTGCATTATATAACATAACTAATTACTAAATTAGTGTTTGGGAGGTTGTATCGCATAACTGTATTAATCAGATCACAGTATTTAATCATTTGATTATATTACAAATTCCGATTATTTAAAAATTTAATAGATAAAAACGATATTCTTATTCTTATATGAAGTAAAAGATCTATTAAATTAGGTGACAGAAGTTATGGAAACCGCTAACTGCAGTTTTAAGGAACAACAAACCAAACTGGTCAGGTTTGGGGGGTCGGCCGAACAAGCCGGTTTTACTTGTTTGGCAGTTTGGACGAGTTTATTTTTCTTTTTCTTCAAAATCATTTGTTGGTAGTAAAATTTTCAAAACAATAAAGATATTTAATTTAATGATAATAATACATACATATCACTTGTTCCAAAAATGAAAAGGAAAATATATATATAATGAAGGTTAAATGACAAGTTCAGTATAAACGGTTGGTTTCAAGTTTCAAAGGTATTTGAACACCCCTAGGTTTAATTGCCATTTGATAATCTCAAACTGAATTGATTGAAAACCGTTCAAACGGACCGACTTGCTTCGTTTTTTACGGTTCGATCAGTTTCAACGCTACCATCAGATAATCAAATGATACTAAAGTAAATATTTGACCGTTAAATTACCAGATAAACCGAAGCGAACTTTGTTTCTGTCACTAAAACTTATTATTCGGATTTCAAGTCGCAATATCCAGATTATAAGTTCCTGATGGTGTATGCAATAGCTATGCTTGAAGGTATATCCGTACAACCAATTTTTGTCAAAAATGGGAAAATATGTAACTTCATCAAATGTTGCAATATTATACATACTGTACATAACTTTTAGATGATAACATTAGGGAAACCTTTTTTCTTTACAGAAGCAAATATGTTGTACTTGGAATCACCAGCAGGAGTGGGATTCTCTTATTCTGTTGACCAGTCTTTTTATGCATCTGCAAATGACGTCGTTACAGGTTTGTTACTTCTTACCAAGAGAATGATTCATTATTATAGGTAAAAATTTGTAGGTGATTTTGTGTTATTCTAAAAACTAGTTTTGATCATTGCTTTTGACATTCAAATGTGATGATTATTATTTTACATTTCAGCTGGCGACAATCTTGCCTTTCTTGAGAAATGGTTTGAGAAATATCCAGAGTACAAGAATAGG
Organism: Helianthus tuberosus; assembly: GCA_030545235.1. Classification (NCBI taxonomy): domain Eukaryota; kingdom Viridiplantae; phylum Streptophyta; class Magnoliopsida; order Asterales; family Asteraceae; genus Helianthus; species Helianthus tuberosus. The sequence continues at coordinate 122,857,574 of CM060390.1, read as the reverse complement.
GAATTTTATATCACCGGCGAAAGTTATGCAGGTAAGACATGTTAACGATAATTCTGAAGATTATATAAATATTGTATAAATTTATTATCATATCTGATACACTAGTTATGTATTAACTTCTTTTTGGGCAAAATGGTATATTTGGTCAACCCAACTTGTACCAAAAAATGCTATAATTATTGCATTGATTGAACTATTTTGACCCACGCGGTCCCAAATTTTGCCAGGACACTATGTTCCTCAACTCGCGAATCTCATAGTTCACTCTAAAGCCAAGATCAATCTCAAGGGAATTGCAGTGAGTAAATTTAATAACCTTTTTCATTGCAACTGTCACTGAATTTGTACATAAGTTTTGAAACTTTGGTTTTGCATATCAAGTCCCTTTAAACTTAGAGATAAAGTCTCGGGGTTTTTTTTACCAAAGAAGTCCTCAGCTCTTTACAAAATATCGAAAAGGTCGTTTTTTATAGGATTAAGTAGGGGTGCAAACAAGCCAAGCCCGAGCTCGACCAGGCTCAAGCTCGGTTCGGTTCGAGCTTTGTTTTCAAAGCTCAAGCTTAGCTCGTTGGTAGTAACTCAAGCTCGAGCTCGGCTCACTTATAATCTATTACATAATTACATAATATATTAAATGTAATATAAATGATAGACTCGCGAGCTTGATAACTGAAAGCGTATTTTTAGGTTCGGGCTCGGCTCGTAAACAAGTTTAAACTAGCTCGGATCAACTCGTTTACTAGACAACTTTAAATAAGGGGTAAATGTTATTAAATATTAATAAAAAGTTAAAAACTAATATTACACTAAGGCTTGATAAGGCTCGACGAGCTTCACATGCTAGGCTCGAGCTCAGGCTTGATAAATAAACAAGTTTATTTTAGGCTCAAGCTTGGCTCGGGATTGAAAAGGCTCGGCTCGTTTCAAGATTTTTCTCGAGCCGATCTCGAGCAGCTCGCGAGCCACTTGGCTCGTTTGCAAATTGCACCCTTAGGATTAAGTTCACAAACTATAAAGAAGATTTTCATTAACTTTTAAGAAGTTCAGGACTTGATCATCCAAAAACAAAACAGTTTAAAGGACTTGTGTGCCAGCTCAGCTATATTTTGTAGGGCTTTTTCAACAATTTCCCTTATATTTTTAATGAGATGCCGTTTTTTGTGAACTTATCATTTTGTTGTGTAGATAGGTAACCCACTTTTGGACTTCAATACGGATTTTAACTCAAGGGGGGAGTATCTATGGTCTCATGGTTTAATATCAGATGCTACTTATGATATGTTTAACACAATGTGCAATTATTCAAGTATAAGAAGGCAAGCCCAATCTAGGTCTATGACCCCTACATGCTCTCGGGTTGCAACTCAAGCTTCAAAAGAGATTGGTAGATTCGTCAACGCTTATGATGTCACACTTGACGTTTGTTTATCAAATGTTTTCTCGCAATCACTAGTTCTTGATCACATTGTGAGTTTAATAAGTTCATGATTGTTGTTTATGATATGTAGAAGTGGCTATTTCGACATGAGTATGAATGGGCTATTTCGACATGAATGGTCCATGTGGTTTACAAAAATTTTGGATTTGGTCCCTAGCTTTTCGAAAGTACACGGATGGTCCCTGTGGTTTGCAGTGTGTAACGCATTTAGTCGCCATCCAACTAACCTAAAGGTTTTAGCATGGCCAAGTTAGGGACTAAATGGGTTACAGCTTGCAAACCACAGGGACCATCTTTATGCTTTTGGAAAGCTAGGGACCAAATCCAAAATTCTGGTAAACCACAGGGACCATTTGTGTACTTTACTCTAACGGGTCAAAATTTAAGATAAAAAAGATTAGTTCATTTCATTTAAAACTTAGGTCATATGAGTCGAGATTCATGCAAGTTGTATTCTTAGTGCATAAATCATTTTATTCAAGAAGTTTCATTATCGACGCACTAAAGCGTACAAAAAAAGTTACTTTTTTGTTATGGCTCGAGCCTATTTTGACCCGTTTCCAAACCCACCCATTTGCCAATTTTTAACGATCTTAGGCAAGTTCTTTTGTATGTGATGATTGTTTTCACTTGGCAGCAAGATGAGGAGACAAAGATAGATGTTTGTGTGGAAGATGAAATGATTGTGTATTTGAACCGAAAAGACGTTCAAACCGCTCTTCATGCTCGACTTGTGGGTGTCAAAAATTGGACCCCGTGTAGCGAGTAATACATGAACCCAATATCATATTCTAATTTATCAATTTAAAAGTCATATTTGTTACCATTTCATGTTTTTAACTACAGGGTTTTAAGCTATGACATGGACAATCTGGAGGTACCCATGACCCCGGTCTTGATCTCCCTTATAAAGTCAGGAATTAGGATTCTTGTTTACAGGTGAGTTAAACCATCTACGTTATAAGAATAACTCGATAAGAGCCGAACTCAGATCAAGCGAGCTGGGTAAATTTAAATAGTTCAGCTAAGAATGAAAATGTTAAATGGGCAAAATATTCGAAAAAAGTGTATTTTATTGCTTGAAACCTCCTAAATTGGTTTATATAAGTGTGTATGCTGGTATTGCAATGATACAGTTTATGTAATTATGTATAACACTATCAATCATTCATAATATTTTTGTGAAAAAAAAGTGTTTGTGGGCCGAACCTGATGTCCATTTTGCCTCCTCTCGATGTATAAACTAACGCCTTTTGTATAAAAACATCAAAAGATGTCATTCTGTGTAAGTATACATGACCAATTGTGCAATAATATTAATCTTTTTATTTAACATTTTCAGTGGCGATCAGGATTCTGTGATCCCGCTAACCGGGACACGAGTGGTGGTCAATGGCTTGGCTAAGCAATTAGGTTTGAACACAACTCTACCATACAGAGCATGGTTCAATGGCAACCAGGTTAGTTCACTTTTGTGGTCTAGTTACATTTTAAGTTGGTTTTCACAAATGATATGATACGGTTTTGCCAAACTTGACAATTTCAACTGAAGTTATGTTCTATTTTTAAGGGGTCTAAGCGGTCATCTGGATAAAACTAAATTGATTCGCTTAAAAGGAAATTGGTTGAATGGATCAAGTGGGTTGAAAGTGGACTAAATTACTCTATAGTGATAAAATGGATTTTTATGAATATATGATATGTTTTTAATCATATCTGGTACATAGATTATTTATAGGACAAAAGTAAAGTTTGGACAAGAAGTGTTTCGGTGACCCAATTCGTTTAAACCGATCAGAAAAGGGTCAATTTCAATTTTATAAAACACAAAACTATATTGCTTACTATTTTCATGGAACTTAAATAGGTGATGGTCAATATAATTACAAGTTTCCCTAAACAATAGTAAATTTAATCAAATTATTTATATGTAACATTTTACTAAATAAACTAATAGACATTATTACTATAAATCGTTTCAACGCGTGATATTCTTGGAATAGATAAAGTTTTTTTAATGTTTTGAAAGGTAAAACCGATACTATGAAAGTTAGAAGGGTACAACATGAATTGTGAACATTTAGAAGAATATTCATGTATATGAAATTAATCCACAGAAACACATTTGAGCTGAACCCATTAAGACCCGTTACATGACACCCATTTTTCGACAATTATTTTTGTGTTTAGCTCTTTAGGTTTATGAAGTTCAATATTTGGCAGGTTGGTGGATGGACGCAAGTGTATGGTGATGTTTTATCTTATGCAACAATTAGAGGGGCATCACATGAAGCCCCATTCTCACAACCCGAGCGATCAATTGCGCTTTTCAGAGGTTTTTTGGCTGGAAAACCATTGCCATCCGCCGATGAAATTGCTCAAAAACCCAAAGCCGAGATCCCTCATTTGTAGGCTAATGAAAAATCTGGTTTCACACGTCTTGAGTTGCAATAAAAGTTCAATTTGCGGGCTGAGTAAAATACTCAGGTTGTTCTTTTTGTACTGAGTAATTAATTAATCTAATTCTGATCCAAATTCAAGTAAACCGATCTGCATGCAGTAACTGAGTTTACTATCTTCTTCATGTATCTTTGATTTCTAAACCATACATACATGAGTATACTTTTAGGGGTTTAAACCAGCCGGGCCGAGCCGTCTAAGCTGGTGTTTCGAGTTCGGCTCTTTTAACTTACGAGGTGCAAAACTTGAGCATGTGAATATTTATTTAAGCTCAAGCTCAAGTTTGTCTCATTTATTATTATTGGGAAAACATCACATAATAGTAATCAAGTTTTTACTCTGTTCTAATTAAGTCACTCAATCTTTTTTTGTCTCATTAAAGTCATTGAAGTTTCATTTAGTGTTTTAATCCTATGCAATTAGCAGGTTACAAGGTTACCATGATGATGTGTCAGGTCATTATATGGATCTATAATTAATGATATACATTTTAATTAATAACAATTTCGATATTTTGGATTAACCAACCGTCCCAAACATTTGTTCTCAAAAATCAACGTACCCTAAATAAAAATCTATATGTTCATCCAGGATGCAGTAACATTTGTGCCATGATTTGCTGAAGATTCATAAAATGGGGTTGGGTATTCAATGAATAAAAACAAGAACTGGGTTTGAGATTTGATAAATGAAAAATAGGCTTAATGAATAAAAAATGTTTTCTAGTGATTTGATGATTGAAAAATGTGTTTAAAGAATAAAATATGGTTTCTATATGAACAAATGGGAACGAAAAGGGACATTTGCACTTTGCAGGTTTGATTAGATAAAAGAAAATTTAGATTTAGTGAAAAATTGTTGTATTTTACGACTAAAGAAACAAAAAAAAATTGTATTTCTATTCACGCAAGCATTAAAAATAAAAAATAAATGTTACCTGACACATCATCAAGGTAACCTGGTAACCTAGTAATTGCGCAAAATTGGAACGTCATATGAAAGTTGAGTGACTTTAAAAGGACAAAAAAAGATTGAGTGACTTTAGTAGAACACATAGAAAACTTGGTTACTATTTTACAAAGTTACCCCATTATTGTTTATCTATTAATTTGAATACATTTGTGTGGTGAGTGTAATTATAACTTGAGTAAAGTGTAATTTTCGTCCCTGTGGTTTTGTGACGGGATCAACTTGCATCATTATTTTGAAAAAAAAAATGGATATCTGAGTCCTCGTCGTTTGTTTTTCACTACACTTTGCGTCCTTTTGTCATCTCGCCGTGAAATTTACATATACAAAATATGATGCTTTTACACACAAACCCTAAAAAAATCTCACTTCATTTTTATTTCATTTATAACAAAATGACTAAATTACATAAATGGTCCCTTTGGTTTGTTTAAAATCATAGTTTTAGTCTTTAATTGTTTTTTCGTTGTTATAAGTCCCCATGGTTGATGTTTTTTTCCTCATTTTTTGTTCAAATGGCTAATGGAGTTAGTTTGATCTGTTAAAGTGATGTCAAATTACGCTTTTACCTTTTGTTATAAAAACAAACTGCATGCACTTAATCCAACGAAAATTTTCTCATTTTTGGTACAAATGGATATTTCTTGTGGTTTATTTTTTATAATAAAGGATAGAAAGGTAATTTAACATCACTTTAAATGATAAAACTAACGTCACTAGCCATTTGAACCAAAAGTGGGAAAAAATTAACAAAACACATGCATCTAATTCAACGAAAAAAAAACTTCAAGAAACAAAGCCAAACCAAAGCCAAAAATTTTGAACAAACCACAGGGACCATTTATATAATTATACTATAACTTAAAAGACCCCATACTTTTTCGATGTTGCAATTTTAGTCTCTTGACTTTGGTACCTTTAAAGTTTCATAAAATGACAAATTTAGTCCCTAAACTATTACTATATTTTACAAATAGTTTGCTTTTGACACCCCAACTTTGTCGTAGTTTCTTTTTCAGCCCCAACTTTGTTATAGTTTCCTTGTTTACCCCAAAACTTTATCAAATTTTATATTTACCATCCTTAAGTTTAGGAAATGCAAATTTTAACCACTAACTTTTTATGAACTTTGTAAATGCCACTTTGACCCCCTCCAGAGTTTTTGGCTTTACGATATAAATTCGAGTTAGTCGGGTCGCGTATAATACGTTATGATTGTACGATATAAATTCGATTTACATTATGTTTTGATCCAATCGCAATGCAACTATAGGATACATTGAGTTCAATTGGATACGTCAAAACGTGCGTTTTCCTATAGTTAACACATCACACAACGCTTAGACTAATCCGTTCGACATTTGCGAAGTACCCGCACGGGTCTTATTACTGGTTACTCTAATAATAGTATGACACGAAAAATAATAATTCTATTATTTGTTCGTTTAACATCTTATTTTACATTTTACAGGTAATAAATAAACAAACAGTTTAATAATACTAATTTACAAGTATTATAAAGTGCCCAATAATATCTAGAGTGTCAAATCCACATCAAAATCATGTCTTCTATTCTCAAACAAATGTAACTTATGTGTAGAAGTTAGTTCACAAGTAAGTTTTAGTTAATCGGTTTTGTAAAAGTCACACGATTTCACTCTCTCTCGGACAATCGCCGGAGGCTCGACGGAGGAAAGCTTGTCGATTTAGCGTGCAAGGTCGCCGCATCCATTGGCTCGACCTTCCACTCTAACTTGATTCTCCGACCTCCCATTCGCTTCCCGGGGTTGTCTCTCTCTCGGTAACACTTAAAGTTTGGGGTGAATACGAACCGCCGGTGGCTCGACGAAAAGAAGGAACGGGGATAGTGTGCGAGGTACAACGATATCCATACTGTGGTGTGTGTAAGTTGTTATTATCTTGTTGTTTCTGTCGATTCCATTCGCTGTCCGGGCTTCGTTATTCCTGTGGTGGGACAATGGGAAAACAAAACGGCAAAGGAAACTCCAAGTTTTGGCCGGATGAAAGACCGGTTAAAACTTTTTACGTAACTAATCTTCCAGAATGAGTGACAAGGATGATTTTATGGGGGGCCTTCCAAAAGTGTGGAGTGATTAAGGATGCGTATGTTGCAAGAAAGAAAGACTCAAGGGGAAATCACTTTGGCTTCATACGGTGTGAGGGGGTACAGGATGTAATAGCAACACTTCGGGGAACGAATAAGGTTACAATCTTCGAAGCTAAGGTGAGCGTTTCTGTAGCAAAGTTTGATAAGAACCATAGACTTTTCCAACAGAAGAACTACTTTGGTCAATACTATGGTTAGAAGAAAGTAAAAGACAACACGAACCTTCAAAAGAAGCCTATATACGAATACATGCCCGTAAATCAGAATAGGACGTTCTCGGATGTGGTTAAAGGAACCGGGGTGGCACAAGAAAGAAAAAACAAATCAGTGGTGGTCAACGACAGGATTGCAGTATATCCAGATCACTGTATGATGAGAGCAGTGATCATGGAATTAACAGATATATATGCCATGAAAGAGATAAGAAAAAAAATGGACATATGGGGCTATGGTGAATATCCGGTTTCATACTTAGGTGGATTAAAATGCATGATGGTCTTCAAGGAGAAGGGTCAGGCTGTGGAGTTCACAAAAAGTATTGGAGAAGAGGGGAGCCGGCTAATATCGTCGGCTGTACTGTGGAGAGGCCAAGATTTGGAATACGATCGGCTAGTATGGATCAAAATAAGTGGGATACCTATACACCTCAGGGATAGCAAACTATACGATGAGGTGGGGGGGTGTTTTGGGAGAGTTGTAGGTTCATCGGAATTCTCGTGGTCGGTAATGGACAACTCAGATAGTGGATGTTGGATAACCACGACATCTGGGAGACACATTGAAGAGGAAGTCAACCTGGAATGGGGAGAAAAGACATACAGGGTCTGGGTAAGAGAGGAACAAAATGCATCATTGCCGATTGAAATTGCAGATATGACGGTCGACGGTAAGGAATCTCCGGTGAAATCCTCGGGTTCGGTGGCAGCTCCGATCGATGGTTTGGAGGAAGGTGAAATTCCAAACGTCGCTCAAGGAATAGAGAATAGGAACAGTCAAGCTTCGGAAACCAAACCGGTTACCCCATGCATGGGGTTGCATGGGAACCAAGGAAAGGACACATTAAATGTGGCGGCTGATGGTTCCAAAGTATTGGAAGATGGTCATAATGATGAGTTTGGTGGGCCCCAGGTAGAAAAGGAGGTACATGGTGAAAACATTAATCCTAATGCAGAAGTGGGCCAGGGCCTAACTAACAAATCAAGGAAAAGGCCAAGAAGGGCCAGGAGCCCACAAAATTGGAGTCCAGTAGAGGATTGTGGGGAGGCTTCGGCCCCTTCACTTGCCAAAAATCTGGAAAGGTCTTTTGACCTCAATCATGAGACTCGACCAGAAGATGCTTCTACTGGGGATATTCCTATGGCAAAGGATAACAATAATTTCAAAGAAGATGAGGGTCGTCGAGGTGAACCAGACCAGGTTGGGGAAGATTATCGGAGAAATCCTGGGCCGGAAATCGGAAACAATCTGGATACCGGCGAATCGGGCATAAGGATAGACAGAAGCAGCCGGGACGAAGTAGCCGACACAGTTGTCATTGGATCGATGCTGGGATTCAACTTAGAAGGTTTTGGTAATCAGGTCAGCGAGTTAATTTCTGGTGAAAAAAATGGTTTGCAATGAATTTTTTGTCAGTAAATTTAAGGGGGGTCAGGGACCAGAGGAAAGTAGATTGGGTTAGAGGGTTAAAAACATCCCATGGTGTGCACTTCTTAGCAATACAGGAAACAAAACTGGGGGGTATTTCTGAATTTATCTTTAGCAAATTATGGGGGCGGACTCGATTTGATATGGCACATGTGAATGCAATTGGTAGGTCAGGGGGATTGGTGAGTTTATGGGATCCAGCAGTTTTTGAATGCATCGAGATAATTAGGGATCAGAGATTCATCTTGGTACAAGGCTGTTTAAAGCATACAGGAGAGTTGCTAAATGTTGTTAATGTGTATGCTTATAATGACCCAATTGAGAGACGCGTTTTATGGGAGGAACTGATTATGTTAAAACAATCCTTACAAGGGCTGTGGGTGTTTGGCGGAGACTTCAACGATGTTAGGGAACCAGGTGAAAGGCTAAATTCTGAATTTGTGCAATTAAATGCAGCCTATTTCAATCAGTTTATCGAGTCTGCAGACTTGGTAGAGTATCAAATGGGTGGGCGTAAGTACACATATCACTCGGATAATGGGCTTCATAAAAGCAAACTAGATCGGTTCCTTGTATGTAGGGACTTTCTGTCAAAATGGTCGTCTGCTTCAGTGGTTGCGTTATCAAACGTGGTGTCGGATCATTGTCCGATTCTCCTGTCAGTTTTGGCACAAGATTTTGGCCCGACTCCAACAAGGATTTTTAATTCCTGGTTGGTGCTGCCCGGTATCTTGGATTTTGCTAAACAATCATTGATGGGCTTTTCTTTCGATGGGCCTGCTGACTTGGGCCTGGCGGTGAAGTTAAAATGGATTAAGTTCAAATTAAAGGAAAGGGTATTGGTGATCAAGGGGGAAAAAGAGGTGATATATAAGCAAAAGATTGAAAGGTTGGAGAATTTGGAAACACTAGCTGAAGAAAGAACACTGTCCGAAAATGAACTTCTTGAGAGGGCTGAATGTAAAAATGTTATCATGGAAATGGACCGGGTAAAAGTCATGGACTTAAAACAAAGGTCCAGGGTGAAGTGGGCGGTGGAGGGGGATGAGAATACATCCTTTTTCCACAATGTTGTCAATGCGAATCAGAGTTCCAACAGGATTAATGGTCTTATGATAGATGGTGTATGGGAGACATCGCCGCCAATTATCAAGGATGCCATATGTTCGTTTTTCGCTCAAAAATTTCAGGAACCGTCATCTACCCGTCCTACCCTCTTATGCCCGAATCTAAAGCAGATACCTGATGCTGATGCTGTGTTGTTGACGGCCCCCTTCTCTCTTCTAGAAATAAAGGATGCGGTTTGGGATTGTGAGGGAGACAAAGCACCAGGTCCGGATGGGGTTAACTTTCGATTTATCAGGCGATGTTGGGATTCTTTGCAGGGTGACTTCTGTAAAGTTTTCGAGGAATTCTCACGGAGTGCATCCTTCTCCCAGGGGTGTACCTCGTCGTTTATTGCACTAATACCGAAGTGTAAGGACCCGGATGGTATGGGGGACTATAGACCAATTAGTCTCATTGGTTGCATAAACAAGGTTATCTCAAAAGCTCTGGCAAATCGGATGAAACTCGTTATTAATGGTTTAATTTCCGAGGAGCAAACAACTTTTTTGGGGAATAGAAGCATTTTGGACGGGCCTTTAATTCTGAACGAGCTTATTCCATGGTTGATATCTAAAAAAAAGGAGGGGTTCATCTTCAAGGTAGATATTGAAAAGGCATACGACTCGCTAAATTGGGGATTCTTAGAGTCTATTATGGAGCAAATGAAGTTTCCAGTAAGGTTCATCAAGTGGGTTATGGCCACAGTCATTAGTGCTAGAGCTTCTGTTCTAGTAAATGGGTCTCCAACTCAGGAATTCACGTGCTTTAGAGGGTTGAGACAGGGCGACCCTTTATCGCCATTCCTGTTTATCATTGCTATGGAGGCCTTAACCGGGGTAATGAAAAAAGCCTGCTCTCTTGGACTTTATGAAGGTATTCGGCTCGCCAACCAAGGTTCGATCATTTCCCATTTCTTATATGCAGACGATGTGATTTTTATTGGCGAATGGGCAACATATAGCGTGCAAAATCTTAGGAGAATTTTAAGGTGCTTCTACTTATCTTCCGGGCTTCGGGTTAACCTTGCCAAAAGCAGTGTTTTTGGGGTAAATGTGGGTACTGATAATGTACAGAGCATGGCAAATTCTTTGGGTTGCAGGGTTGGGTGTCTTCCTTTTAAACACTTGGGGCTTCAGGTGGGGGCGAATATGAATTTAGTGAAGAATTGGAAGCCGGTCATTGACATTTTCAAGAAGAGACTTGCTTTATGGAAGGCAAAAACCTTGTCTTTCGGTGGCAGATTGACTCTGATTAAATCTGTTCTTAACGCACTTCCGACGTACTTCTTCTCATTATTCAAAGCCCCTTCTAGTGTTATTGACCAACTTGAGAGGCTACAGAGGGAATTCCTTTGGGGTATAACACCGGAGAAAAGAAAGTTGTGTGGAGTAGCATGGAACAATGTGATGACACCAAAAGAGTTGGGTGGAGCGGGTTTAGGATCTTTAAAAGACGCTAATTTGGCTATGCTTGCCAAATGGTGGTGGAGGTTTAAAATAGATCTGGACAGCTTATGGCGAAAGGTTATATGGTGTATACATCATAATGAAAGATCATGGAACCCGATACCTGGCAAGATGTCGATATCCGGGCCGTGGAAGCAAGTGTTTAAAATTTCAAACGAGTTTGGAAAAGTTGGGATAAACCTGCCGGATTGTTTTCGGGCCATACCTGGAGCTGGTAACTCAGTGATTTTCTGGAAAGAAAAATGGATCGAATGTGGAACATTACAAAGCAGATTTCCTGCTTTGTTTAATCTGGAGAGACTCAAAAATGTTTATGTGGCAGATCGAGTAAAGGTTCAAGATGGGGTAACAACTCTGAACTTCGAGTGGTTACGGCAACCAGAGACGTCGGCTGAACTGGCTGATGTACAGGCACTTTCTCAGTAATTTTTTGCAGCAGCTAGGGGCCATGGAGCGGACCAGTGGAGGTGGGAGCTGGATACATCAGACTTTTTCACTGTAAAAAGTCTTAAAAACCATTTACAGAATGCGAGATTTTCCGATCTACGAAATGATTTTGTATGGAACAGTTGGATCCCGGCGAAAGTGAATTTTCTGGCTTGGAGAATATCCTTGGATAGGCTGCCAACGCTGGTTGCTTTAGCCCATATAAACGTCGGGTCCGGCCAGGTGTTATGTAGGATATGCGATCATCAACCCGAAGACATTGATCACTTGTTTGTGAGTTGTGAAGTGGCACAGCAACTCTGGAATTATATTTCAAGTTGGTGTAAAATCTCAAACATATACGCTTTTCGAGCAAAGGATCTATTGGTATGGCACAAACATGTCCGCGGCAATATGAAATGGAGGAAGCTAATTTACGCGATAATGCAAGTGACGTTGTGGGTATTGTGGCGAGGCAGAAACAACCTGATTTTTAATAACAAGGAAATACGTTTGGTGCGTATGACGGAAGAAATCAAACAATTGAGTTATTTGTGGATTGGGAATGGGTCGAGCCTAAAAGGAATCACTTGGGACGAATGGAGTAATTTTGATGTAGCAAGTAAATGTTTGTAGTTTTTTGGATGTATTTTTGGCGAATGTAATCGGTGTATGTAATTGGTGTGGGCTAACTCGTTGTTGGCCCTATGTTTTGGAATAAAAATTTTTGTTGGCCGTTCAAAAAAAAAAAAAAAAAAACATGGATTCTCTATACAAAATTAATGTACGGAATAATAATAATACTAATATTCATGCAAGCATCTTTCTCCGGAGTTCGTTCCGCTACAGTCTCCGATGAAGTAGTCAAATTACCCGGTCAACCCCCGGTAAGTTTCAGGCAGTTCACCGGATACATCACCGTCGATGAAGCCAAACATAGGTCTCTATTTTACTACTTCGTTGAAGCTGAATCCAACTCATCTTCCAAACCGCTCGTCCTTTGGTTGAACGGCGGTAATACTTAGTTTTATCATGTTATACCGCTCTGATATCATGTTAGATTATAATAGAAAGAAATCTAGGTAAACTAGTGATGATGATATACTATAGAGTGATGGAAGGGGAGCTGGATACATACACTAATGATAATGTAGAATATATTATTATATAATTTGTGCGTAAAATGAAGCGATTTGATTTGAATATTTGCAGGTCCTGGTTGTTCGTCGGTTGGAGAAGGGGCGTTTGTGGAGCATGGTCCGTTTAAACCAAGTGGTAGGGTTTTGGTTAAGAACGGTTATAGCTGGAACAAAGGTACATAGAATATCTGGATCTTAGGTTTTTTTTTTTTTTTTTTTTTTTTTTTTTTGTTGAACGATAAATTTGGATCGCTGACGGACCACTGAAGTATTGGATCTTCGTTTCTGGTTGACAACTTTTGTAGTAAGTGTTGCATTAAATGTTCAATGGAGGTCACATTTGAGCCCTAGATTAGTGATTGTTAGTCAATTAATAAATTTAATAGATAAAATGATCTTCTTATGCTTAGATCTATCAAATTAGGTGTGTTTGTGGCCAGGTTTTTAACAAAAATTATAGGTCAAACCATGAACTAATTAACTATACATCTAACTACAAGTTAGGTGGGTCAGCCGAACCAGTCGGTTTTACTGGTTTGGCAATTAATCGTTCGATTTTGACAACCTTTACATTTTTTTTTAACTTCAAAATGATTTGTATTGTAGTAAAATTTCAAAACGATAAAGATTTTGATTTGATGATTATACATTTATACACATCACATATTCCAACAATGAAAAGGAAAAAATATATAAAAATAACAGTTAAACGACAAGTTTAATATATACATGGTCTGTTCCAAGTTTCAAACCATACCAGACCGGCCAACCTTTTTTTGGGTGGTTCGGTTAGTTTTAATGGTTTTTGAATACCCCTCGGTTTTAATTACCATTCGCTAATAAACGATACTAAAAACTTACTATTCCAGTTTTAACTTTTAAGTCGCAATAATCAGATTATTAATTCCTGATAGTGTACGCAAGTCGCAAATATGCAACAGCTATGCTTAACGTTATATCTTTACAATCAATTTATGTCAATGTGGCATCATTATACAGAAGCAAATATGTTGTATTTGGAATCACCAGCAGGAGTGGGATTCTCTTATTCTGTCGACCAGTCTTTTTATGCATCTGCAAATGACGTCGTTACAGGTTTTTTATTTCTTATCAAGAGTATTATTATTCTTTATTATGGTTAAAAATATGTAGGTGATTTTGTGTTATTCAAATGTGATGGTTATTGTTTAACATTTCAGCTGGTGACAATCTTGCTTTTCTTGAGAAATGGTTTGAGAAATATCCAGAGTACAAAAATAGGGACTTTTATATCACAGGCGAAAGTTATGCAGGTATGACATGTTAGAGTGATACATGTGAAGATCATATAGTTATTTTATAAATTTGTTATCTTATTTGATAGACTAGTTATTTATTAACATCTTTTTGGTCAACCCAACTTGTACCAAAATGTTATAATTATTGTTTTAAATGAATGTTTTTTTGACCCGCTCGGTGCTAATTTTGCCAGGACACTATGTACCTCAACTCGCGAATCTCATAGTTCACTCAAAAGCCAAGATCAATCTTAAGGGAATTGCAGTCAGTAAATTTAATACCTTTTCAGAAAAAAAAAAATGAGTAAATTACGATTTTGGCCCCTGTGGTTATATCACTTTTACCCTTTTAGCCCAAAAAGAATTTTTTAACAACTGAGCCCCCAACGTCTTTTTTTCTAACCCTTTTGGCCCCTAACACTAACCCCATCCATTAAACGTTAGGGGCCAAAAGGGTTAGAAAAAAGACGTTAGGGGCCAAAAGGGTTAGAAAAAAAGACGTTGGGGGCTTAGGCGTTAAATTTTTTTTTTTGGCTAAAAGGGTAAAATTGATATAACCATAGGGGCCAAAATCGTAATTAAAAAACTATAAAAGACTTGTGTACCAATTCTGCTATACTTTGTAGGGCTTTTTCAACAATTGTCTTTTTTTTAATGAAAAATGCTGAATTTTTTGGTGAACTTGTCATTTTGTTGTGTAGATAGGTAACCCACTTTTGGACTTCAATATGGATTTAAATTCAAGGGGGGAGTATCTTTGGTCTCATGGTTTGATATCAGATGCTACTTATGATATGCTTGAAGCAATATGCAACTGTTCAAGTATAACAAGGCAAGCCCAATCTAGGTCTATGACTCCTACTTGCTCTCGGGTTGCAAACCAAGTGTCGAAGGAGATTGGGAAATTCGTTAATGCTTTTGACATCACGCTTGACGTTTGCTTGTCGAATGTTTTCTTGCAATCACTAGTTCTTGATCAAATTGTGAGTTTAAGTACTTCTTAATTGTCGTTTATGATATGTAGAAGTGGCAATTTCGACATGGTTATGCATAGGGCTGCAAACGAATCGAGAAGTTTGTTTGTGTTCATTCATTTAATAAATGACCAAACACGAACATGAAATATTGTTCATTTAGTTAAATGAATGAACATGAACATAGGCCGTGTTCATTCATTTAATAACGTTTATTTCCTTAACGAACAATCACTAACATAAAATCTTGTTCGGTAAGTGTCCACGAACAGTTCATGAACACATATTCATAGGTCAAGTTCTTTTGGTATGTAATGACTGTTTTCACTTGGCAGCAAGATGAAGAGACAAAGATAGATGTTTGTGTGGAAGATGAAATGAGTGTGTATTTGAACCGAAAAGACGTTCAAACCGCTCTTCATGCTCGACTTGTGGGTGTCAAAAATTGGACCCCGTGTAGCGAGTAATACATGAACCCAACATCGTGTTCCAGTTTATCAATTTAATAGTCATGTACCAATAACCAGATCATGTTTTTTTAACTACAGCGTTTTAAGCTATGACATGGACAATCTTGAGGTACCCATGACCCCGGTCCTGATCTCCCTTCTAAAGTCGGGAATTAGGGTTCTTGTTTACAGGTGAGTTAAACCATCTTCGTTAAAAGAATAACTCGCTGTGACCCCAACCCAGATCTATCTATCTGTCTATCTTTGTGCCACGTGTCACGATTCTATGACCTGTGCTTTTTTTTTTTCTCGCTAATGTTGTTTTATAATTTTCAAATCTTCATTACCATTATTTAATATTACATTTATTCAACACGTGTAATACACGAGTTTCTAGCTAGTACCGTATATATATAAGATTCCTCATCCCATGTTTATTGATAATTATGTAGGTACATAATAAAAACCCTTTAATTATTAAATAAATAATTCTTTCTGATTATAATAACTTTTCGAATAATTAAAATAATAATCGGGTTTCTATCACATCTTCTAAAGTTTATTTATTTCATAAGTTATGTAAATGCGACTGTTTTTCGGGTTTTATGGTGGGTTTTGACCAAATTATGTATGAATGAGTCGCTTTGGTTTTAAATTATCTCAAAAAGTTCAAATGGGTCAATTTAAAGAGTTCAGCTAAAAATGAAACATGTTAAATGGGCTTACAAGGTCAAAATGGTTGAAAATGTTCAAAAAAGTGTATTTTAATGCTTGAAATATCCTAAATATTGGTTTATATAAAATTGGAAACTAGTGGTACAATGATAATTATGGATACTATATTAACCTAGTGCTAGTATACATGACCAAATGTGCAACAATATTAATCTTTTTTAACCTTTTCAGTGGGGATCAGGATTCTATTCTCCCGCTAACTGGGACACGAGTGGTGGTGAATGGCTTGGCTAAGCAATTAGGTTGGAACACAACTCTACCATACAGGGCGTGGTTCAATGGCAACCAGGTTAGTTCGCTTTCGTGGTCTAGTTGCATTTCACGAATAATATGTTACGTTTTTGCTAGATGTGATAGACTCGACGCAAGTTATGTTTTATTTCTATCAGGTCATAAGAATAAAACTAAAATGATTCGCTATAAAGGAAATATGTTGAATGAGTCAAGTGGGTTGTAAGTGGACTAGATTAATATAGTAAAAAAATGGAACTTTTATGAAAATAATACAACTTTTTAATCATATTTCATACATAAAATATTCTTATAAAAGTAAAGTTTGGACAAGATCCAGTTTGTTTCAACCAGTCAGAAAAGGGTCAATCTCATATGTATGTTTATAATTTCAAGGATATCCTTCTAAATTATATAAAACATAAAACTATATTATCTACTTTTAATTGGTGTCTTGAATTGAGTATGTTAAATATAACTTAAATTTCCCAAATATTTTACTAAATAAACCAATAAACGTTATTGCCATGAAGTGTTTCAACGTGTGATGTTCCTGGAATGGATAAACTTTTTTATGTTTTGAAAGGGCAGAAATGATATTTTGAAAGTTTGAGGGGTAGGGATGAGCATGGTACCCGTTCGGTAGCGAAAAACGGGAAAAGTGGGTAGCGGTACTCAGCCGGTTTGGTACCGGTACCGGTATTTACCGGTGTTTTACCCATAAACACCGGTACCGTACCGGTACCAAAAAACAGAGAAAGTAGGTACCAGTATCGAATATACCCGGTACGGTACCGGTTTAATACCAGTACTAAATGCTCATCCCTAACCAAGCCCAAGGTACAACATGAAATTTGTGAACTTTTAGAAGAATATTCATATATATATTTATGAATTTAGAAAAATATTCATATATATTTATGAATGGATATTCTTTTTTTCATGTTTGACCCGAAGGCATGTTGCCTAACACGCTGTGATTTTTACTTTTACGTTCAGTACTTTATATTTATATAGTTTACTTTTATGCAGGTTGCTGGATGGACACAAGTGTATGGTGATGTTTTATCTTTTGCAACCATTAGAGGGGCATCACACGAAGCCCCGTTCTCACAACCCGAGCGATCAATTGCACTATTCAGAGGAAAACCGTTGCCTTCCGCCAATGAAATCTCTCAAAAACCCAAAGCCGAGATCCCTCATTTGTAGGCTAAAGAAAAAATGTTTTCACACGTCACGATAAGAGTTCAATTTGCGGGCAATGTAAAAGACTCGGATTGTTCTTTTTCTACCATTGATTAACCTAATTCTGACCCAAATTCAGAAAACCAATCTACAAAATGCATACATGAGTGTACATTATGGGGTTTAAACTAGTCGGGCCGGGTCCGCTTAAGTCGGGTTATTTATGAGTTCGGCTTTTTTAACTTACGAGAGGCCCAACTTGAGCTTGTGAGTACTTATTTAATCTCGAGCTCATTTTGCCTCATTTATAATTATAACCTTTATATATATTATTGATTATTTTTATCATAAGTTTATTTTAAATACAGTAAATAAGTATTGATATAAATCATAGACTCATTTAGCTTCGTGGGCCTATTCAAATGTGATAAGTGAAGTTCAGGTCTGGACTCGTATATTAAGCCCAAGCTCGTTTGAGCTAGACACCGTACATGATTAGGATCGTACGGTGCTTGTTAATCTCGAGTTGCTTTATAACCTGTGCGTAGTGATCAGTTTTTTAGTGGATAGATATTAGACACGAGAGGATTCGTAAGTTTTAAATGGGCTTGGATTGGGCCTTGCAAAGAAGCTATCATCTTAGAGATTACTCTATTAAAACTGGGCCCGACCCAGAAGCCTGGGTAATCTGAGTATTTTCTTCCATACCTATGTAGGGAAAATGTCTAAAAATATATATAAAAAAAAACCATAAATCTATATCTATACATTATAATAAATAAAAACAAGCTTTAGCCACTTGACGTTCACTTAGACTATTATGTTTAGGAGGGAAAACACAAGGGTTTGATCACAACATATGGTTTAAAGTTTGCTCATTGAAGCTTGGATATATATTTAAATCTTTCCTTAATTATTAACTAAAATTTGATGTTAAATTGGTAATAGTCTCATTAACATTAAAAGCAAATATAATAACTAATTTTTTTCCTTAATTATCAATTGGCTTCAAATTAAAAAAATTGTAGTAAATGGTTTCGACTCTAATTCAAATTCAAGTTCCGTAATTAATCGTTTTCTTATTACAAAATTTGATTTAAAATACGTAAGTGTGTCACTAAGATTAAAAACAAATATAATATTTATATCTTTCCTAACTAATCAAATAATTATAATTTTTTTAAGCAAATTGTATATAGTAGGAAATCATTTTTGAGTTTAATTTAAATTTAAATTCGGTAACTAATAATAAGTTTATACCAAATTTGATTTAACTAAATAAGTTTAAACCAATTTTGATTTAACTAAATAAGTTTAAACCAATTTTGATTAAATAAGCATAATCATCTCATTGACATTAAAATCAAAATTAGTAATGGAACATTTCTTTCATTTTAAATTTTATGTGAACATTTCTTTCAATACTTTTAAATAATATAATTTATTGTGAGAACATCCAAGTAATACACGGGACTTAAACTAGTTGAAAATAAATAAATAAAAATTTACTCCACTTTTAAGACATCGATATCTCCTCCATTATAGTTTTAGTTCGGGCACACCTAAAGTATCATCAAGAGGATTGCAAATCCATTAAAATAATAATAATAATAATAATAATAATAATAATAATAATAATAATAATAATAATAATAATAATAATAATAATAATTACATATAGTTATTTGTGTCTAGGGTTACTATTTTTCCAACACTTGTCACGCTACTAGTCATTACCTCTTAGCTCAACCCATCGCTACCCCTCTTCACGCTCACTGTATTTTTATTGGAAGTTTTAGTCCCTTTGATTGGTTTACTTTTAGTCACTTTAATTCATTTTTATTAAAACTAGTGTTAAGGCCTCAACGTTGTGATGCGTCTGATACTACCACTGTCGCCGTGTTTCTCATCTCTGCGACTTTCCTATCAAACAGACGGTACAACATGTAGTCGATGTACAATCAACAAAGCAGAAGGTACAACATTAGTTTTAGATTTGTAGGCAGGCTATAGTGGTGGCGATTTCAAGTAAGGGGGGTGCCAGAGATGACAAACTCCTTTTCATTCGGGTGGTGGATGCGGTTGTTTGGTGGCGGCATCTTAAACATCTAATTTACCAAGAGCCACGTCGTAACACATGTTTGTGACTATGTTGTTTGTTTATATATGGTTACGAATGTCATTAACGATGTATGGGTTCTTTTATTAATATAAGAGTTAATTATTGTTTTCGTCCCCATGGTTTGTCAAAAATCACTATTTCAGTCCGTTAGTTTAAAAATTGTGATTTCAGTCCCCGTGGTTTCACTTTCGTAACAATTCCAGTCCACCTCATAACCATTTCAGTCCCTGTACTTAACAGAATAATGGATTGAAATGGTTATGAAAGTGAAACCACAGGGACTGAAATCGTAATTTTTAAACTAATGGACTGAAATGGTGATTTTTGACAAACCACAGAGACGAAAACAATAATTATATTAATATAAAGTTAAGTATGTTGTCAACGTTCCCTTCAACACATGAGTTTGCTGAAACACTTCAATGTTAATTCTTTTCACGAGTTCCGCCCACTGCTTCAACGTGGAGGTCTTAATACGAGTTATCATAATAACATTTATGGGTACTTAACGATAATATTATTTTTGTCTTTTAGTAGACAATTTTCATATATGCCCCTTCATCTTTAATAAGTTTAACATTTGGCCCCTCAACTTTAACAAATTATTATTTTTTTAAACAATTTACACTATAGCACTTGAACTTTAATAAAGTTGTTATTTTTGTTTTTCTTTAATCGATTTACACTACAACTCCTAAACTTTAATAAAATTATCACTTGAGTTTGAATTTACACTACAACCCCGACTAGTTGTTTTAATTTTTTTAAACCACTGGGATGTTTATCTCTAAATACACCATTGCGTCGTGTTTTTTATTTATGGTTAGACCGACTCACTGCAATGCATGATCTTTTTCTTATCTTTACATATGAAGGGGTATGGTCCCAAAGAGTAAATTACAAAACTCGTCATTTATGTATGTCGTTTATTGCTAAGTGTGTCCTTTGTCTTCAATAATTACAGAAAACGTACCTGATGTTTGCAAACCCCTTCACGTTATGTCCTTTATTACTAACTTAGTTATTTTTCATTGTTAATTCAGGGTAGATTAGTAATTTTACTCTTATTTAAAATCTATTTAATGAATAAAACAAAAAAATATTTGTGATGTATTAAAAATTCATAAGCAGATAAGTTAATCTCTCACCTCCCTAGACTCTCTTTCTCTCTCTCTCTTAACTCTCTCTCTCTCTAGTTCTTGAACATTTAACAAACATCAACCTTTGATCTATGATCTTTGATCGTCTGCTTCAAAGTTTTCACCTTTCCTTCAAGATTCAACAAATCCATGACGGCGCCGTCGTTCAACTGGTGGCGGAGCGACAACCACCATGAAACTCCGGTCGTGGTCAAAATGGAAAACCCTAACAACTGCTCAATGGTGGAGCTTCAATCCCCAACAGAAGATGACTTCTTAAACGACAGCGTTTCAAAGGGTCACAACAAAAAGGCCAAACAACTCACATGGGGTTTACTCCTCAAATCCACCGAGCCGCCGGCTGCATCACCTCCATTGCTCCAGCCACTTTCTTCCTCGCCTCCGCCGTACGCCGCCGCCTCTCCGCCGTACGCTGACGCACCGACGATAACCAACATCGTTCCATTGCCATTTCAGGGATTTCGAAACATAATTTATTGCACAGATTTGGGAGTTTGAAACAGAGTTCAGCATCATCAGATTTGGGGGTTTTGATTTGGTTTTGGGTTTGGGTTTCTTAGGGTGGTGTAGCGGCAACGGGCCAGAAACCTGATTCGAGTGATTTGATCTGATCTGATATTTTCACTTCATCAGTTCAGTTCACAACAGATTTCCAGTTCATAACAGCTTTCCGTTACATTCAATTCGGTTGAATAACAATGACGGTTGGAGCAAGTATATCTGTAACTGATCGGAAGCTCAATGTGTTCGGTAATCCTGTGTTGACGGACGTACATGACAATGTTTTCATCACTTCTTCAACCGGTGACGATATGATCAAGGTTTGTTTGTCTGTGAGTGTGGTGCTCTGTGTGTGAAGAGATAAGAGAGAGGAGACAAATCAGTGGTGGTGGTAGATCGGTGGTGGTGGTGGTGGCAGGTGAGTTGTGGTGGTGGGGGTAGGATAGTTAGAGAGAGAAGGGTAAGATATTAGGTATCTGTATATATTTATAACAATATATACATATATAATTTTAAAATTGTTTTATTTATTGTTTTTTATAATTATTTATTTTAATATTTAGGATAAACTGACCAAAATACCCTTATGTGGGGTTGACTTAGTCAAATTTAACCATGAAAACTAATTGTATTAGGACTAAAGGACGTAACATGCAAGGGTTTGCAAACATCGAGTACATTTTCTGTAATTATTGAAGACAAAGGACACACTTTGCAATAAACGACATACATAAAGGACGATTTTTGTAATTTACTCGGTCCCAAATAAAGAACACAATGATCACTATTCATAACCATGATGAATTACTAATAATATAATATAATATAATGTTTAACATTTGGCCCCTCAACTTTAACAAATTATTATTTTTTTAAACAATTTACACTATAGCACTTGAACTTTAATAAAGTTGTTATTTTTGTTTTTCTATAATCGATTTACACTACAACTCCTAAACTTTAATAAAATTATCACTTGAGTTTGAATTTACACTACAACCCCGACTAGTTGTTTTAATTTTTTTTAAACCACCCGATGTTTATCTCTAAATACACCATTGCGTCATGTTTTTTATTTATGGTTAGACCGACTCACTGCAATGCACGATCTTTTTCTTATCTTTACATATGAAGGGGTATGGTCCCAAATAAAGAACACAATGATCACTATTCATAACCATGATAAATTAATAATAACTAGGGGTATTCGTTGTGTCGCGCGTTGCGCGACATTACATGTTAGATTCATTTGCTTACGGTTGCAAACATTGATGATGTTAATAACGACTTTTCAGTAGTTAATCACGGTGCTGTTTGTAGACACAACATACAAAATACAGTATGTCTAGGCATACACACTGCTGGCATTAGTATGTAGTTTACAAATTAGTTACAAGTAGTTCTAAAGTAAGGTATGCTTTTAGCGATTCTACTTTTAGGCTGCATCCCGCCTTCGCTTCTTCTTTTAGGTGGACAAAAGTGACATCTTTAGTGAGTTCAGTTTTGATCGGTTAAATTGTCTTTGCCAGGCCTTTTTGATGGTGCATTGGTGTCTGCAAGCGAAAACATGCTTGATGTCATTATCGTATTTTTTGTTTGTGTAATGTAAATTTTTTTTGTTAATAAAAAACATGCTACCTTCCCCATTACTAAGTACAATGTTTTCATCGGGTCTTTAGTTGCAGCCAACTCTTCACGTCTTACCTAAAAGTTGTTTGCCGGCATGGTCGAAAATGACTGCCGCGATGCTACCTGTGTTATCTGAAACACGTGCTATGATTTAGTACCTGCATATATCGTTACCAGAATTCAAGTATTGAGATTATGAAAGGTTCCAGTAGTAACAACTATCCATAAGTCTTAATAGATTATAATGGATTATATAGTTGAAACCGGCTTAGTTTGCATCTGTAGTTGTGAGAAAGGTTCAAACAATTAGTATCGGGGCGCATACTAACTAAATGCCTTCAAACCGTCTTAAAGGTTGACTAATATAATTGTGCATCCTAAACGAACGGCCAACGTGAAGCAAGGTTTTGTATTGGCAATGCACATCTTTGTAGCTTTATCTATATTAGTTTGAATTTACCTATCTGCGTGCAACCTAAAACATAACAACCTATCAACGGTACGTTAGATGCATCCTAACGTTAAATAAAAGACTATATATATCATTGATGCGTGTGAAGTGTTATATATATTAGGTGTATATTTTAAGCCCCTTTAACACTTATTTTTAGCCAAGTTTTAAATTTATAAAACACGATATTTTACTAACACTAAACACACATATGGGCAAGTGCACCCATCGTGAGCGTAGTATAGTGTTGGCAAGATACCGAGGTCGTCCAAGGACACAAGAGCTTTTAGTACCGGTTTATCCTCAACGTCTAATCAAATCAAAAAGTTTAGAAAAATGTTTTAAACTAAGAAAAATAAAACTAACTAAAATGCTGAAAATAAAAATAAAAACAAAAACAGATAGACAAGATGAATCACTTGGTTCCGACTCGTATCTAGTGTAACCTTTGATTATTTCCGCACTTTTGTACTATTTTAAGAGATTATCTTAGTTATTGTAGTAGGCCTCTCTTTTGAAGGTGACGTTACCCTCACCCCAGTAGTTTGAGTCAGCAAGGATACAATCCTAAAAGGGTGGATTATTGAAAGATAATTAATTAAGTTATTAATGCAAATTATGGTAGGCCCCTCTTTTGGAGGTGACGTTACCATCGACTAAGTAGTATGAGTCAGCAGGGATACAGTCCTAAATAGCCGGGTTATAGTATTAATAGTAGTTAACTTATGAGGGGATCAAAGGGTTTGGACCCCCGCCATCCAATACTGTTAAGTATTGAAGGAGGTCCTACTAAATTTGACCCAGGTCCATTGCAGGACCTCTAAACGCTGAACAATGGCAAGACCTTTACCAAACCGTTCCCTTAACCCCCGACCAGGTAGCCAACATACCTCCATATAGACCGTGGAGATATGAATGGTGAAAATCTTTTATTTTATATAGACAGTAAAATGATGCCAAGACACCACGGACAAACGATAAGGAAAGATCACCTTCAACATAGCAACTAGTTATTAAAGTCATTAATACAAAACCAAGTAAAAAGTGCGAAAAGATTAGAAATAAAAAGTATTACACTAGACACTTTGTCTTCACCAAGTGATGTAAGAGACTTAGGCAAACATGGCCTTGATTGTCAAGAACTCTTACGATCAATCTTGGATCCCGAGACGACTCACACACTCTACGATGGACAATGGATGATGGTGGTGGATGATGGTGTTATGGTGGTGGTGGGTGGTGGGTGAAGTGTGAGAGAGGTGGTGTGCCAAGGGATGGTTTGAGCTTGAGCCAAGCACTCCTATTTATAGGCTGAACAGAAGCTCGGGCACGGCCCCGTGTCCACATCCTTCTCTTTCTTCATTTAATGCAGCTTTGTCTTATTAGTTGACCACGCCCCCGTGTCCGCTGAGCACGACCCCGTGTGCAGAAGAATCTTTGTACTATGAAGATTTGCCTGGATTGTGCGAATCTTATAGTTGACCACGGCCCCGTGTCCGCTGAGCACGGCCCCGTGGTGGGCAATAGAAGCTTCTACCACTTTGTCTTTTCTGCTGACACTTGGGCACGCCCCCGTGCTGGCTGAGCACGGGGCGTGTTCAGTCTTCTGTTGTCTTGTTTTACTTGGGAAGATGCTGTCGTGGGGTCGGGCATGTCACGTCTTGTTCCTTTTCTTGTATTTATGTTAGATTTTGATGTCTTTTTGCTTCTTTTGTTAATTTGAGCTTATTTAATCCTGAAAATACAAAAGGAAGACAAAAGCACACTTTTTCCAACATTAGTACTAAAAAAGGATTAGTTTTATGCCACAATTGATGAAATTTATATGTTGCATTTTGAACACATCAATCATGCTTTCTGAACAGTCAACCACCAGACACGATCTTGATACAGCGTTGAACGCCTCAGCAGGTAACTTTTGGAAAGCACTAGATTAATCAAGTCAGCAGGATAACGCCCGCATAGGTTGGCTTGACATGTGATTAGATTTAGTCAGATGTAACCGGCCAGCAACTATACATAATGTGCAGCCCTATATTGAATTAAAACTTATATATCTTGTTCACTCTACGCACGTCTCAGCGAGAAACATTTGAAATATATATTCACAACAATATATCTAATAAATTAGTCAAGTTCGCAGGATAACGTTGGCACAAGTTGGTTTGATATGTGTTTAGATTAACTTAGTGCAACACAGTCCAATAGGCAATCTATCTAGACGAACCAAAACTATTTTTTTCACTTATGCAGGTTTATATATCTCTTTATTTTAAGTATGCATTTAAGTTTTACCTGATGTCCCTAAGCGTATGGACAATACAGGTCTGCCGTGCCTACTAACCATGTCTTTAATGCCAAGGTAGATTCCAATAAAGTCTGCAAAATGGGTATTTTTAGTGTAGTAAACCGCTATTATGTAATTAAAAAGGAAGGTTGACCATCATGCCTACAATTCCCCTATGGTTGGAAGCTTCCAAATCCATCTTTCAGCGACTTGCGAATTCGAAGCTTCCAAATCCATCTTTCGGCGACTTGCGAATACCACAAATTCCTAATACAAATAAAATTAGCATACATATTTGTTAGACTTCGATATTACTTGTTTTTTTTTTTATTTTGGAAACTCGTCTTCATATTTCAAATAAGATCATCACTGTATTCAGAGACACTCATGTGATAACTTAACAAAAAAAGATATGACTTCCTCCTTACAAAGACAAAGCCACTGCAACTTCCTCAAATATTGAGACACAAAACCAACCTTTCATAATAAAAACACATGCAATTGTATAACACCAGACTACCCATACTCATTTGTAGGTGAACTGAATCACTCTTTTTCCACTAAGGTAAATAGGACCTGAAAATTATTGGCTTTTCAGTTACATTCTCTAGATTGGTGACAAGTAGCTGTTGAACGAAAAAAGCGAAAATTCTATGAACACTTCAATTTTTAGGCCTAACAAATATGCATACTTAAGCCCAATAAAGCTTGATTTTTATTGAATGCAAGGAAACCATTTTTTTTTCTTTTTTACCTAATATAATTTCAAATCAAACATTATTTTATGATTAACAATCTTTCAAAATACAGGTATATCTCAACGTAACCAAACTTTTAGCAATGTATACATGTTCCTTGAATAAACAATGCATCGAATAGATTTATTAAATCAATATGTACTCATTTCAGCCATTTAAGTTCTATAATTGATAATCTTTACTCCTAAGAAGGTTACCATCTAAAAGTGCTAACCTAGATGAAAATACTTCTGGAAATGATATATCCATGTTAATTTTTTCTATTATATTGAAAGGATGCAAAATGAAAAACATGAAATAAAACTTATAAAACAATCGTTTCATCAAAATCAGCTTCTAATCACAGATAGTTTCAACAATAATAACATGATTTGCTCATTTGCATTACATTAATTAGCTAATTTGCTCCTAAACCGATTATAAAAACCCCAAATCGATGACCTAGAATCAGATACGTAAGAAAATACGTACACGTCAAACAGAATCAATCAAGCAGAAATCAATAACGAAACCAATCAATCGAAGGAGACATAGAAAAAGGGGCGTAAAAGATACCATCGCTGTCCTTATCGAAGAGGCAGAAGGCCTTCTTTAAACACCGAGACCCGGTAATTGTTGAGCTGATCGGCCATTTGAAAGAGGAGAGAAAATGGGGTTTTTCTTTGGTGGGTTAGGGTCTGGGAGAAGAAGGATTTTTTGATAAGGTTTTACTCTCTATCAAGGTCTCCTTCTATGCTATACCTAAATGGCAAAAAGATTGTGAAAAAAAGGGATACGTGAGTCGAACTCAAGTTCATTGGGATACACATAGTCCCAACCAACCAGTTTACTAATGACTAATATGCAACATAAATCAAACATCAATCTATCTATTATACTAAAGCAAAATAAAGGTTGACTTTTTGACTTTGAGGTGGCTGCTTTCTTTGGCCAGAGAATTGGGTATTTGGGCGGCATTCTCATCTTCCATATATTTCCTTCATCCTCCCACTTCAATCAATTAAAGGTTTCCAAAAATATGAAATCGTTTCTTTCACAAACTTCTCCAACACGACTTCTACAATCATCTTATATACGATTCTTCTTATTCTATGATTCATCTTCCAATCCATCACCATCTTCGATTGAACACTGGCAATCGTTTTTTTCAGCAGGCAAATATCTTAATAATCGAAGATCTTAGGGTTCTTATTCCAAAATCCACGGTATGTATATTATTTTTCTCTTACTGCATCTTTGATTCTTTGATTTTTTTTGTTCTTATCACTGAATAATCGAAGATCTTAGGGTTTTTTTTCCTTTCTATCGTTTTTTTCAGCAGGCATTAAATTGATTATTCGAACAATCACGGTATGTATTTTAGTCCTCTTTTAATCGAATATCTTATGGTTATTTTCCTTTCTGTCGTTATTTTGACCAGGCAATATACTGATTATCTGATTCGGTTATTTTGACCAGGCAATATACTGTTTTGATTTTTTGATTGGTGATTGCTAATGCACTATTGATTTTGATTTGAATACTCTGTTTACAGAATCCGCCGGAGTAGGTTTCTCTGTCTGAATAACATACCTTGGATTAGCTGATTAACAGATCTCAAGGAGCTATTCAAAAGGATATGTAAAATAAAGGTCTTTTAAGTTTTTCATTCCAATTATCTTTTTTAACATATTTAGCCAGATCCTTTTCCTTTTCTGTAGAATGGATTTTTTTTTTGTCAAATGAGATTCTTTGTTTGTAAGATAGTTATCTTTTTAAGATATATTTTATGTTTTCATTTTTACTTATAAACTAATAAGCTCTGAACACCGGTATGAACCATGAATAACAGTTAAAGCAATCTTGATTATATATGTGACAGGTTATTTAGTCATGGTATGCCACGGGATGTTTAGGTGCATTTGATTCATTTAATTTGCAGGTAAGAACCTTCACAACATAAATTTAGTACCATGTTTGGTTTATCAACCTTTCAATTATCAGTGTACATAGTTTAGGGATAAGGTGTTGGTTCAGTTAAATCACTTCATGGCTTTTAACTATGCTGTTGGCAGATGCATCAATGAAATAAAATACCATTGAAGACGAGGCAGTTGTTAGAGTAAGTTTAGCTTTGACTTTGATAAGATTAACATTCAAAAATTGGTATGTCATATTTCTTATGTAGTATATTTAATGTTTGTCAAGGTGCTGGTGCTTTTGAGGTTGCAGCTCGACAACATTTGGCTAATGTAGTGAAAAAAACTGTTAAAGGGGTAGTTTTGACATTTTTCATACTCAATACATAATTTATGGTTCAAGTTCTAATACATATAAACCAAATTAAACATTTTTATACTTAAATAATTTGGTGCTTTGTTCTTGCGACTAGCGAGCTCAACTTGGGGTTCAAGCTTTTGCGGATGCCAAAGACATTGGCTGAAAATTTTAGACTTGACATGCAAGACGTTATAATTTCTTTGACTGTAAATGTTCTATACCTTTTGAATCTTCTTTAGTTTTTGTATAATATGTTAAGTGAATTATGATAACATGATCTCACTTTAACTAATTAATTAGGGAGAGCATGACAACGGGAATGTTGTTGGACTAAATCAACACACGGGGGATCCAATTGACCCTGAGATGGAGGGCTTTTTTGACAACTATGTTGTCAAGCGCCAACTCATCAACTCAGGGTATGTAAAGAAACCGAACACACTTTTTGAATATTTCAGATCTTTGAATGAATCATGTGGTATCTTTTTGCAGCCCGGTGATTGCTTCGCATAATATAAAGATAAGTACTGGGAAGCTATTGATGAATTTGGTTATAAGGAACTCGGGTCTGAAAAATCAGGCCGCGATGCTTATGGGAATGTTTGGCGTGAATTCTGGAAAGAATCAATGTCAGAGGTATATATGTGGTTTGATTTTATTATTCCAGCTTTACTCGGTGTCGCAGTTCACTTCTTTTTTATGGTCTGTATTTCATTATTTGCAGCCAACATTTTTGTGAGATATTTTATCTAACGTAGTTTTAGTATTGTATATAAATTAATAATATCCTTAAACAGATAGAGATATTTCTAACATCTTAAAAGAAATTTTAGAAGACCATTAACCGGATTCGATTCCAAGGGTCTAAAGTTTTGATTCATTTGTTGGTGTTGGTAACTATATTTATCTATAGCATGTCGGGTTGTGTTTTTGTTGGTGTTGGTAACTATATTTATCTATAAAAGAAGACGGCGCACTGATTATGACTTTGCTCTTTCGCACAAGTTAGTGTCTTAAGTAGAGTTTTTAAGACTCATTCTATTTGAAAAATGGTCTCTTTTGACATGTATTTTTTTTTTCAGTCTCTTGCTGCAAAGATAAAAAAAATATTAGACACGAAAATTGTTAATGGCTTTTGAAATGGAGAACCAACAAGCCATAGAGTTCATTCCAGATTCAGATTAACTTATCCCTTTTAGTTGAAGAAAGCGGTGCAGGGTGCGAGTCTAGCCAACAAATGACTTTAAAGCTAATCGTCAATAGAATGCAAGGTAGTATGGGATATGCATTTATTAACATGAGACTATATTTTTCCATTCATTATATAGGGTATAAAGTGCAAGTGTTTAGTGTTTGGTTACATCATTTTTGATAAAAATTCTTGATCAAATTGTAATCTACGGTTTTGGAGGATGGCAAACCAAGCCGGTTAGTTAGGGTGGGTCAGCCAAATTGGCCAATTTTATTGATTTTATGGTTTAATTGTTTTGGTTTTGATGGTAAGAATTGATTATATTCTTTCAAAATCATTAGTTTATATTAAGTTTATAAATGATATTTGTGGCATTTGGTTGGATGAAGGAAATGCAGTAACCTGTAGTGTTGTCCGATGAGTTTTCCTGGATCGTCAATGGCCGACGGTAGTTGCGTTGGTGGCCAACTTCCGTGCAGCGACGATACAAGTTCTGTTTAACAACTGACGACTACAGGTTACTCATCCCGGCAGAGATAACTATCGTTAGGAGGTTCAGGATGGTTCAGGTTTAATCAAGAGGCGCTATCTTCTGATGGTACGTTCCATCTTTGGTTTACTTTCAAGTTTTTCACGATTCTTATATTAATTTTCATGAACAGTTTTACAGGCGTTGCATATTTCATTTTTGTGAATGGGTTTAAGGTGTAGATGTAAAGCTATTGTTGTTTGTTTGTTGATCACCAAGTGTTCGATAAAAATCCCCAATGAAACCAGGTTAAACATTGTTTCATATATTTTCTTTATAGCATATTTCATCACATAAGGTTCTTTTCTTATCTACTTCATGTCTAAACAAGGTTATGGGTTGTAAGTTGTAATTGCACTATTAAGGTTCCTTCATTCTTTGCGTACCTGGCAGTGAGTTATGTTGCAGGGACCGCTTTTAAAAATACGTCATATAATTTTAATTCGTCGTAGAAGTCCATGCTTTGGTGTGCTTATTTTATAGTAGAACACAAGGCCACAGATCACCCTAGGTTGACTTCGAATCAAACCAGACCTGGGTCTAGATAATCAGCGACATCAGTTTTAGTTAACCGTTACAAAATGTACATTTTCATTATTCCCTTTTCATCTTATTAGAATTATTTTCCTCATCTTATCAATGTGAATGTAGGACAGTGTAAATACAAAATAGAGTATTGGATAGTGCGAATCTCTTTGCCGTTTAGAACTTTAGATTATAATACATATGCAGACGAGTTACGCCTTTAGTTGAGCAGAAGTTAAAAGCCTATGGTCTTAGTTGAGCCGAACTTTCTAAATTCCAACATAAATAACATGTAAGCCTCGAGTAGGTTGTCCAAAGTTGAGTTTTAGTCAAACCAGACTTGGGTTATGGTTTGTATACAAAAGATCCATCGTTTTAACTGAACATGATTTTGTAACTTTCTGATTAAGTTACATGTAGGCCTCAAACAAGTTGATCAGGTTAGCTTGGGTCCAAATCAAACCAGATTAGAGTCCACAGTTCCAGGTTTAAAATTTCGCTCTCTGTCCAAGTTTTACGAGTTCCTTGATGTGAATCTAGGATTGTGTAAATAAACTATCAGATTGTGCAGATTGATCCGAATCGAGTTCAATCTCAATCTCAATCTCAATCTCAATGTTGCTATTGATGAAGTGAAAATGCTTAGAGACATGCTCATTAAGGAAGCTTACACAGATACAACAATACCACCACCACTTCAAGCCATGAAATGCGGTAAACACTGAAAAAACAAAAAAAATGGTCGCTGTAGTCGATTCCTATTTGCTTTGTTGAACGGCTTTCTTCTTTTTCTCAGGTACCCCCCTGGCGCGCGGCCGCAATGTGTTCGTTTCATGCTCATCGGAGTTGTACGTATGTTAATCTATGTTGGTGACGTGTTATGCCGGTTCGTGTTTTACTTTTTCCGTCGCCTCCTTCAATTTCTTAGACGACGATTACATTCTCTCTCGCCTTTGGTCATTCTCCGCTCACAGGTATGGCCAGAGTGGTTTTGCTTTCTGAATATCACATAGATGTAAATAGTTTTATATGTAATGTGAACTGTTCTTTGTTAATGAAGTTGATTGTTTCGTTGAATGCAAGTTTTTGGCTTGGTTTATCTCTGGATATTGGTTTTATAGTTGTAGGGTATAATCCCTGATGATAGCTTCACAAACATAATTGTGGAATTCAATTTTATTTTGATAGAGTTTCAGCTAACCACTGAATGATCGAATTAAATAGGAAAACTCATCATTTATATTTTATTATTACACAAATTGCAGCAAGTTCCATTCCTCTACTCCATGATCCTTCGGGTTATATTATTTGGCCCATATGTTTTAAGGATTTTGCATTCAAAATGGCAGGAATATCGTGCCCTATCCTTCGACCGACTCCGAACATGGTGATTGTTTTTTGAATTGGTGGCTTGGAGGGCTGTAATGGAAAAGCTTCCGACTTTCGTTTCGCTGCAGCTACGAAACATCAATGTTCCCTCTTTATGGTGTGGGTTCTATGGCGATCTCAATGAAATGGCAGAGTACATCTTACTGTCATGCGCCTTTGCACAAACGGTGTGGCAGGTTATTGCCCAGTGGGGTAAGCTTCATACTTCTTTTGCTGCAGACCTATCCCATTTGCTTGACCTTCATAAATACGTGTTGGGATCCGCCAACAAGAAGAAAGTTTTATATGGGATCTATTTAGTTACCATGTTTGTATTTTATTTATATTGGTGTACTTTGGCTAGCTGCTTGCTGATTTTTGTTTAATAATATTCTTTGTTTGTTGGACTTTTCAAAAGAAAAACTTAAAAATACTTTTAATCAAAACATTCTTAATTTTAGGATGATATAAATAAGTTATAAACATATCTATAGCTCGATATTAACTTATATTTATATTTAGTAATGTATCTCTTTGTATATTATCATTATTCTATTCTGAGTTAACATCATACGGTTTTCGCATGGTTTCCATATTTCTTTCCTAATCTACTGGTCTTAGAAATTTCAATTAGAAACAATAGCCCAATAGAGCAATGCCATGATATCTATATGCATATCGAAGGATAAGCAAATGGTACTGGGTATCGGTTTGGAACCGGTGCCGAATTTCCCAAACCGAAATATTTTCGGTACCTATTTAGTACTGACATTTGAGGTTTTCGGTACATGTATGGTATATTACCGGTTTGGTACCGTTTTTACCTTCAAATACTGATTTGGTCCCGATATCCATTTTTTAGAATTTTCGGTATCTGTATTTTCGATACGGGTAAAGGTTTGGTACCAATTGATACCGAGCTCGTCCCTATGCATGTGTCATGCTTAAAGTATTACTTGAACATTTCTATATTTGTATTGCTTGAATTATATATTTATAAGACCAGTAGATTAGAAATATATGTATGAAAATTCCATGCTAATCCTTTACTTTTCAATTCACACACTATTTACATATATGTAAATTCTCAAACGGGCCGTCTAATTACATATACAGTAAAATTGATATTTTATATATGTGTTAATCAATAATTTAAAAATGTGTGAGGGTTCATACTTATCATCAATTTATATATTTTATCATCTATTTACATATTTTATGATTTGTGAGTGTTTTATTCATTTTAATTATAATATTTACGTAAGTAATGGAACCTTTCTTTTATTTCAAAGTTTATGTACTTTAATATATTCCTTTGTGTTTTAACGTGTATAAAATCATAATATTTATATAAATGGTGATAACGAAGATATTTTCTTTTACCAACCTGCGAAGTCTGCGGGTTCTTAATAAAGATATATATGGCACAATTAACTTTCAATATAATATTATTTGTTTTGTTCTGTGAAGTTCATGGGAATTAGCACTATATTTCAATATAGTCCTAATAATTTTTTTTGCATATATTTTGTTTAGTTGGATGGCATGATATAATTCAAGTCGAACATATTTCGTTAGGTGATGATTGTTTTTTTAATTGGTCAAAAAACGAATTCGAGGTTATTGGTTACGAAGCTAACTTTATGCACCAAAATGAACTTTTTAAGTTTTAATTGCTATTAAGTTGTTTTCCCTACATTTTAGTGTTATATCGGTTAATCACAAAAAACTGGCATTGCATAGTTGTGTAATTGAATATGCAAATCATACACAACAAAGAATATACTCACTGAATGTGCTCAACGGTCTTAAAAGTTGGTTTGTACTTGAGACAACCCATTTTCACACATGGTCAATTGTACGTAGCTTTATCAAGGGTTAAAACACGAGATGGAGTCAAGCTACTAATACTTGACAACGATGACAAACCTACGAATAAAACAACTAATGTTGTTTATAAAGAGATATTCAACGAGTTGTGATTTTTTTGTTGTATTAGAGTATTTCAATTATTTTGTATACTGTCTATCATTTCTATTAATATTTCAACATATATATAACTAAAATATTTGTCAACAATGTTAAAGTAGTTATTATTCTTATTAGCCACCCGTGTATCACACGGGGACTTAGACTAGTTCTATATACACAGTATTGAAAGCGTGTAAACTACTATTCATAAGCTTCCTTTATTAATATATAGGGTAATAATATAATATAATATAATATAATACTATATGAATTAATAATATAATATAATAATATATATAGTAGATATACAAATAAATTGGGTAAAATATGTGAGATTCTAAAAGTCAAACCCTCTAACTGTAAAGTCACAACTCACAAGGGGCTTTTTTGCAAAGTCAGAAAATTCAAAAACCCCAACGGCTAGAAATCAGACCGTTAGGGGCAACATATGCAATGCAATTCATCCACTTCAAAAAGGGTCACAATCTCTCTTTCAACATTCATCAATTCACAATTTCACATATCCACAAAAAAAGATTTCTAGAGAGAGAAACCCATCTTCAAATTTTCGTCAATGGGTTCAAGACATCTTCTTCAAGAACAAAACAGAGGTATTCAACTATTTATATCAAAACCCTAAAAAACCCTAATTTACATCTGGGTTTTTGTTGAAAAACAAAACCCTTGTTCTTTTTGAGTTGTTTGATCTTCTGATTCTGATTGCATCCGGTTTAATGATGTTTATTTAAATCTTGGATCTTGAAATTTTTAAGTAGTTTTAGGGTTTCTGTGATCCTCTGTTTTTTTTTAATTATTAAAATTCTCATAAGATCTAGTTGTTTTGGGTTTATTAGAATATTTGATTTCTGGGTTTTGATTATGTAAATCTTAATCTGGGATCTTGAAATTTCTAAGTAATTTTAGGGTTTTTGTATACTCTGTTTTTTTTAGTTATTTAGGGTTTTTGTATCCTCTGTTCTGTTTAATTAAAACTTACATAAAAACTACTTGTGGTGGGATATTATGTTATTAGATCTCAGGGTTTTTATTACATCCGTTTATTGTTGCGAGTATTTTTAGGGTTTTTGTAATCCTCTGTTTTTTTAGTTAAATTTCATAAACCCTAGTTCTTTTGGTTTATTAGATTATTAGATTTTCCGAATTTTATCACATCCCTTTTGATTATGTGAATCCAAGTCTGGGATTTTAAAATTTTTAGAGTAATTTTAGGATTTTTATATCCTCTGTTCTTTCAATTAAATCTCATATACCCTAGTTCTTGTGGATTATTAGATCCACAGATTATGTGAATCTGAATCAGGGTTTTAATCTTTTCAAATTAGTTTAGTTTTTTTTTTCAATTTTAATCAATTTAGATCTGTTTCTTGAACCAATGTTGTTAATCCAGATTTAGGATTTTTTATATTCTTATAATGTTTATTTTTTTATTGGTGAAAACCATAAACAAACTCTGTTTTGTGTAATTGTCAAAGGTGAAGCAGTTGGGATCATGAAACAGAAGAATCGCCGCGCACTTGGAGACATCGGAAATTTGGTTACTCTAAAGCCGCTAGACGGTAAACCCCTGCCCGAGATCACCCGCCCGGTTACCCGAAGCTTCTGTGCACAATTACTTGCCAATGCCCAAAAAGATGCAGCAGAAAACAAAAAGGTTAAATCTTGATTTCCCAATTCTTCAAATTTCACAATTAATAATATTTTTATTTCATGTCTTGATTCTGTTTTACAGAAACCTTTGGCTGTTGTAAATATTAACAACAACAATGCCAAGAAGAAACTTCCTGCAAAACCGAAACCAGCACCGGTGCCACAGAACACAACTGTGATCGAGATCAGCCCCGACACTGTCGAAGAGAAAGAGAAGCCCGGATCATCGTGGTCGCGAAACAAGAAGCCTCAGTCTTCACTTACTTCTACACTCACTGCCAGGAGCAAAGCTGCCTGTGGACTGAACTATAAACCGAAAAACATTGTCGATATTGATGCTGGAGACGTCGATAATGAACTGGCGCAAGTCGAATATGTCGAAGACATCTACAAATTCTACAAACTTGTAGAGGTAAAACTTAAAAGATTGTTTGTATAGTTTTCATGAGTTTCTTAATGTGGGTTGTCAAAAAAGTCACAAAATTGGGCTAAAATTGCACTTTTCTTGAATATCTTGATGTGGGTAGTAAAAAATATGGGTTAATTTACTTTTTATTGAATTTTTTGATTTGGGTTGCCAAAAAGGTCACAGATTTGTGTTAAATTTACTATTTTATTAAGTTTCTTGATGTGGGTTGTCAAAAAAAATCACAAAATTGGGTTAATTTACAGTTTTCTTGAATTTCTTGATGATGTATTAAGTATCTTGATGTGGGTTGTTAAAAAAGTCACAAATTTGGGTTAATTTACTGTTTTATTGAATGATATGGGATTGTTGCAGAATGACAACAAAGTTCATGATTACATGAACTCACAACCCGAAATCAACGAAAAGATGAGGGCGATCTTAATTGACTGGCTGATCGAAGTTCACAACAAATTTGAGCTCTCTAACGAAACACTGTACCTAACAATCAACATAGTTGACCGATTCTTGGCTTCCGAAACCGTTGCTAGAAGAGAGTTACAATGTGTAGGCATGAGTGCAATGCTGATTGCCTCAAAGTACGAGGAGATTTGGGCCCCGGAAGTCAACGATTTCGTCCAGATTTCGGACCGTGCTTACGAACATAAACATGTATTGGTTATGGAGAAGAGGATATTGGGTAGATTGGAGTGGAACTTAACCGTCCCGACTCCATATGTGTTTCTCACCAGGTTCATCAAAGCGAGCGTCACCTCACCGGAGATCACCGTAAGTGTTTATTATAAAAATTCGCGATAAAATTCTTCTATTAGTTGGTTGTGTCTGATTTTGATGTTTGCAGATGGAGAATATGGTGTATTTTTACGCTGAATTGGGAATGATGCATTACGGGATCATCAAGTTCTCTCCGTCGATGGTTGCAGCTGCAGCGGTGTATGCTGCACGCACTACGATGAACAAGAGCCCCGTGTGGCACGAGACGCTGGAAGTGCATACCGGGTTCAGTGAGATGCAAGTTTTGGAGTGTGCGAAGATGATGGCGGGATTTCATTTGTTGGCGCGAAGCGATGAAAAGCGGAAGGTGATATATAGGAAGTATTCGAGTGTTACACGAGGTGCGGTGGCTCTGTATCAGCCAGCGAAAGCTCTGTTGGCTGTAGCAAACTGAGTGTTGGCGATATACACAATCAATCAAACTGAGTGTTTGTTTTTGTTGGATTTGACTCTTCTTGATATAATTTGACTCAATGATATCATCATGATACTAGTAGTATTAAAATATCCTCATAACATTTTGATCATATTAGCTAGCTGTTGATGTATGAGGTGGTGACTGATATAATTTTACTCAATGGTATCATCATACAAATATTAAAACTCGATTGTTCTTTCTAACATTTTGACTATTAGTTGTCATTATAATTGTTAAAGCTGCTTATCTGTGTTGTTTCATCCAACTTCAGTTCATTATGTGTAATAAATACTCCTGCAAACTTTCTTTTATCCCAACAATAGTGGATCAAAAGTTTTCGAATAACTTTATCCCAATCACATTTTGACAACACTTGCGCTCAAAAGTAACTTTTTTAGACGCCTGATACGAGCTTATTTTTAGGCTCGGTTCATGGAAATTTATGATTTCTTCCTGCAACAGTGCTGCCAACAAATGTAGCTGTTTGCTGCCAACACAGTTGACTGGCCTTCTGAATCAGTGCGGACCCAGAAATTTTTCCATAGGGGTGCGGAAAATTTTCCATCAGTATTCTTAAATTTTAAAAATTCGGGTCGGGTCGGGTCAAAAACACGTTAAACGTTTTTTTGGGTAAAGGGTTACCCCGGTGAGGAGAAACCCACACTAGTTCGTTCAAACATGGGACAAACCCCAATGAATGTGGAACAAGCGCAAACAAGAAAAAACTCCACAAAACTAGAACACTATCTAGAAACGAAAAAACAAAAACCAATCAGCCGCCACTTAATCTCCATGAATCCCCCAATCCTCTAGCAAGCTCCTCACTTTAATCTTTCAACTTCAATCCCATTAACTTATAACGAACCGTAGTTAGAATTATCTCACATAAGGTATCTGGCGGTCTCGAATGATTCTTGAACAATCTAGCATTCCTTTCCTGCCAAACTATGTAAGCCGTTGCTGCAACAACAAGTCTACTAACATAATTGATGGCTGACTTCGATCTAGCCCGAGTAGAAAGCCAATTAACAATATTATTCCATTTAGCATAACATAACAAACATAACAAAAAAGAGATGGGCATGAGAATCCACATCCGCATAATACATGTTATCATATTCATGTTTTCCCTTCTCGCAAGAGCTTACCCCGCATGATAAGCCACATTAAGAATGCATGCCTCGGGATACATTGAGAGAACCAAACAATCTTAAACCAATCACTCAGCTCATTACCATCTTTCCAAAAAACTTGGTCTCTAACATCCGGATTGAATTGGACAATATCAAGATGATTAAGAACTGGGTATTTAAAATATCACCCTATTCCTTAATTTTCAACCAATATTCCTTAATTTTCAAGATTATTCACATCAACAAGTTTTGAATTTCAACTTTTCAAACCCTATAATTTACAAGTCATATTGATTCGGGTCAGGTCGGTTCGGGTCATAATAAACGCCAAAAAATATTGATATTATTTTTTGATTCATTACCAGTTTCTTACAAGTCACATAGATTATTCTCTAATCTTTGTTAGGAGGAAAAACACCACTTGCATACTCAAATAATCACAAGTTGAGCATCTAAACACCAAAATAGTAAGTTTTATTTATATAAATGCAACTCATCTAACTTCAGTTCATTATATGTGTAATAAATACTCCTGCAAAGTTGTCAATGGAAACTCTAATAAATTTCAACAAGATAAAGCTTCAATCCAAGTGTTTGTTATATCAGAAATGCGAAATTAATAAAACTCGGTATACAACATTACAACCAATTGACAGGCAAACCAAAACTATGCCTAAAAAGGATGCACAAAATCATCAAATTAGTAGAAAAAAAACACACCCAGAAAATCAAAAAAATAAAAATTAGAAATCAAAAAAATTGAACAAATCAAATCCCACTTTGGAAACTTGGTCATTAGTAAAATTAAAGAAGATAAAGTGATGCTTGATCATCCGGTCCAGCTAGCACCACCTGCGATTGTAAAACAGGGTGATTCAGAATATGTTTTTATCTCTAACGGGCCAAACAGATAAAATAACTCAAACAGAACACGTCAAATGAGACTAAAGAAATGCATAAAATCATTTTTTACTTATTTAATATTGTTGTTTTGTATAATTTGAGATTAATGAAGAGGGGAAAAAGGCATACATTGCAATCAAGCGCGTATCTTCGGGCTAGAACAACGGCTGCATTTCTTTCTCGTTCTGATTCAAAAACTAATACAAAAGATTGCCCTTTTCTTGATTGCCAAAATAATGATTTAGCCGCAAGATTCCCGCCACCTCTAAATCCACATAGCTGAAATTTGGTCAAAGAAAATGTG
The DNA here is from genome assembly GCA_030545235.1 of Helianthus tuberosus. NCBI lineage: Eukaryota > Viridiplantae > Streptophyta > Magnoliopsida > Asterales > Asteraceae > Helianthus > Helianthus tuberosus. Next base: position 122,817,567 of record CM060390.1, on the reverse strand, counting down.
GTAAGAACTTAAAGTGATTATATATATTTAATAAACTTTAATCTTAATTTTATAAAAGGCAAGCAAAATAAAGGTATTATTATTACCTGCATTGATATAGAGGAATAAGCATCTCTAGCCTTTGTAATCCATCCTTTTGAAAGCTTCATTCTCATTTTTCCAATACGTAATAAATGAGCAGAATGTGTCGTGTAATTTCGTCCATTCATCTGAGAGATAACCACCTGTAAAAGAAACCAATGAAACATTCAAACAACGCCCAAGTTAAAGTTTACGGGTCTAATTGCATATTAGAGTTTTGACTAATAGTCAACCATACCAAATAAATTTATAGATTAACAATTTAACGTACACTGAATTCAGAATTTCCTTTTCGAGAAAGTGCCTCCACATAACTCTCTAATCCAACAGCTGTTACAAAAACGTCATCAAAACGAATAAATTCAGTTATCACAAAAGACACAAAGCCGAAAGTCAACAAAAAAAATGAGAAAAAGGAAAGGGAACAAACCGGGCTGTATCGGACAATCTGTCGTCACAGTTGACTTTTGGCCATTTGATATTATATCAACTTGCAAAATTCGCCCAACATCATACGGCTCGGGTGCATAAACTGATTTGTTCGCACCTGGTGAAAAAAATAAATTTCGTTAATGAACGTAAAATAAGACATATGCACATTGAAGATGCTTTTTGACTACAGGTGGCTTAGCGGGCAGGCGGGCGGGTCGGGATGGGTAACGAGCCAAAACGGGTCATTTTTATCCGGGTCCAAACAGGGTTTATTAGCTTGCTGGCTCATTTGGCGGTGTAGAAACGAGTCCATTTTCCACTCAAAAAGAGTAACAATTGGAAACACTTCTAGAAAAATCTGAGTTCCTTTGGATTTCTATAGATCAAGCAGCGGTCAAAGTCGGTAACATTAGATTGGGATGGAGTGTGGCTCAATGTGCAAATACGGTTGGGTCAGATACAACATGGTTTTGGGAATGGGTACGTGGCCCAAACACAACTTTGGAATGGATGCACCAAAACCCTTTTGTCCAATTTTTTTTATTTAAAAATAATAAATGTGGAAAATATTGATTACACTATGTTATATTATTTGAATAACAGTCCAAATATTTAAATAAAAGTATAGGAAAAGTTGTATGCAAAGATATATTTTTTAAGATGAATTTAGATTCATTAGAGATATAGAACGTACTCGAAAAGACCAATTTATAAGTAGGAGTAAAGTACACGGATGGTCCCTGGGTTTTACCAAAATTTTGGATTTAGTCCCTAGCTTTCCAAAAGTACATGAAAGGTCCCTGTGGTTTGCAGTTTGTAACACATTTGGTCCCCAGCCAACAAATCTAAAGGTTTTAGCATGTCCAAGTTAGGGACTAAATGCGTTACAAAGTGCAAACCACAGGGACCATTCATGTACTTTTGGAAACCCTGGGGAGGACTAAACACGTTACAAAGTCCCAACCACAGGGACCATCTATGTACTATTGAAAAGCTAGGGACCATATCCAAAAATTTTAGAGAGCTCCGTAGCTTCTTCTGAACACATTGTTTATGAAGAAATTAGTTGCATGACAATTACATAAATATATTAATAAGCACCTGAAATAAGCTCCCGTCTACTACATTGTGACGATAAACGGTACCACTGAATTGAACATTTTGAGAGCTCCGTAGCTTCTTCTGAACAAGGTTGAAGTCGTAAAATTGAGCCCAAACTTACGGAACCTTCTAGAGCATATAAGCTCAACTTGTTTTCCTCAACCAATTTCTTCAGCAATAGCTGCATATGGATTAGGAGTTAAGGTAGTTAAGTGAATGCAACAAAAAAAATCATAATTTATGTTTTATTAGCAATCATCAATATTTTTTTTTAACCAAGGCATTTTACACATTAAATTAACGTTTTATCAAACTATGTGCTAAGTCAAAAGTTGCAAAATTTTTATAAGATACCTCTTGCTGAAGTTTTACGGAGAATGCAGACTTCTCTTGGATTTGTAGCCTTAACGCTCGAAGTTCGTGTTCCATATCCATCACCTAGAAAACAAAGGCATAAAAAAATTCAAGACTTTGAGATGATGGCATGCATTGGCGGATCTTGAACTTGGTTTTCGGTAAAATTGGGGGGGGGGGGGGGGGGGGAGGACCCCCCGGGCCCAAGCAAAGATCCGCCAATGATGGCATGGATCCAAGAATACAAAGTTTAACTACTGCAAATAAATAAATCTAGATTTGGCCAAAAATATGCCTGATGACAAAAATGCCCTTTATAATCTTAAAAATACAAAAAAATATATCTTTGGCGAGATGTCGACAATGTATACGGTGTTTTTTTCTTTGTAAAAAAACAAGGCCATTTTCATCATTCGACGTGTTTTCAGTCAAAATCGATACATGGGTGGCCTTAATGAAGTAGTTAGGGAGGAACAAATGCCAAAACCGGTACCGTACGGTACCGGGACATTATCGTTACCAATTCGGTACCCACCTTGAGATTTTCGGGATTGGTACTTTCGGTTCGGTACGGTACAGGTATTTTGGGTTGATTTAACTTCGAATATTGTACCGTGCAGAGCACTTTGGGTAATGGTACCCTTTTTTTGCGATTTTTGAGATCGGTACTTTCAATACCGAGCTCATCCCTAGAAGTAGTTTTAATACATAGGTGACCTTTTTGAGAAAATGTTAAATGTATGAGTGGCCACACAAAAGTTATCCCATAAATAAACTAAGCAAATATAAAAGAAACTAACAAATACCTTGCAGGGGGAATGCAATAACCGAATTCTTCTAGCCTGCTGGATTTCCTCCACCATCTCCTCAATTTCCTAAAATAATATTAATATTCTTTAACCATAGCTATATGAGTATATGTAATATCTTTAAAAAGAAAGTACAAAATATATTACATTTTAACTTTATAAATTTAATGCTGTTACCTGCTTTCCAGAGGTTAATGACATTCTTTCTTGCTCATCAAGAGCCTCCCCGATTCTTCTCACTACTGCTTTCGCACTTTCGATTTCCGCACACGCAAAAGATCTTTCTTGGTTCACAAGTTTTTTCGCATCTTCTGAAGCCTGCAAATAAATAAATAAAAATTCATTTCTTATACCTCAAATAGAATATTAATCAAAGGGAACACCGGCAGTATATTGAAGCTACTATATACGTCACCTAGGTATGTATTCGATTCTGTTTATACCAACTGTGACAATACATGTCACATTATGAAAATGCCCTTAGATTCATTGAAAATACGTTTGTTGAGGGCTTGAGGCGTCAACATGTTATAGGTTAAGATTGTCGCCGTTGAAAAAACTTAAAGGTCATTTTCACTATTCGATATTTTTCTTGTCGGAATTGGTATGAACGAAACCAAATACATACTTGGGAGACTTGTAAAAATTAGAACAATATATGGACTACAAATATACTAGGGGTGTGAATTTCTGACACGACACGAAATTCGTGGGTTTGGGTTTAGTCTAAACAGGCTCGAGTCAGTTTCAGGTTGAACCCGGTTAGCTAAACGGGCCGGGTTCGGGTTGGCGGGTTGACCTGTTTAACCCATTTATATTATATTATATTTTTTTACAATATGATATATGTCATAAATTAAATTTGGTGTGTATTTTATGCCATAACTATAACTTAAAAAGAGAAATTGACATAAGATTTTATAATTTAGATGTAAAAGTATTATATACATTTGTGATTTTTCTAGCAAATTTTAATTTTAGTATACTAATTTGCGGGAAAAAATAAAAATAAAAAATCGGGTTGAACCGGTCGTGTTCGGGTTCGTCTAAAATTCTCGGGTTCGGGTTGGGTTGAACCCGCGAACACAACACTTTTAGCACCCCTTAAGATATACTATTCCCACAAAGAATTGAGTTCTATTGGTGAAACGATCAAAGTTAATTACCTGTTTGAGAAAGTTTGCTAGTTTCTTCACTTCAGACTTCTCTTGTATCAACTCCCCTTCATTTTGAGTCAACTTTACTGCCAATGCTTCCACCTAGACAATTGTAATTTTTACACTTATATTATCTTACCATAAAAGTAAGCTTATCAAAGCATATATAAACAAGTAGATAAGACTAGAATGCAAAAATAAAATAAAAATGTATAAAGGGTATGATACCATAGAGATAGCTTTTTCAACGTCTTCCTTATTTCGACCAACTAATCTTCGTCTTAAATATTCCAAAGCATCTCTAAGTTTCTTCAGAAGTACATGACCCTCTAAGGAAGCCACCTCTTTGAGTTTAGCCTACATATAAATATATAATAACACAAATGCAATCTATGTGAAGAAATAATATGACAACAATATTTGGATTAATATGTATCCTTCTAAGAGTACAAAATTTCAGAATACCATATTCACCCCTTTCTATACACTAAATTTGTAATATTTATCCCTTCTATAAAATTGTTATAGGTAACTTTAGAGTAAAATGTCATTTTCGTCCTTGAGGTTTGCCTAGTCATGCGACTTTTGTCCAAATGTTTGTTTTTCCGCATATAGATCCAAAAGGTTTGAAATCTTGCCATTTTCATCCGGCCCGGTAACTCCATCCATTTTTCTCCGTTAAGTCAGGGGTACTTCCATCTTTTTTGTTAACTTAAAGGGCAATTCGGCCTTTTTCACTTTATGTAAAAAAAACCGAATACCCCTGAAAATGACCAAATTGCCCTTTAAGTTAACAAAAAAGATGGAAATACCCCTGACTTAACGGAGAAAAATGGATGGAGTTAATGAGCCAAATGAAAATGACAAGATTTCAAACCTTTTGGATCCAGATGCGGAAAAACAAACCTTTGGATGAAAGTCGCCAAACCTCAGGGACGAAATGGTATTTTACTCGTAACTTTATTTAAAATTTATTCAAAAAGATTCTTCTAACTATACCTCATCAGACAGCTTAGCTGCAGCAGACAAATTCTTGTCAAATTTACTAGCCAGATCACGAACCGATAGACGTTTATGTTGATCGGATAACGCTGCGGTTTCCTGTGCCACAATGTCTTTTACAGGTGGGCCCTTATCATCCACGGCTGCTTCGTCGAGAATCTGATTATCCGGGCCTAATTTGTATTTCGGGAATTTATTTGATTTGAAACTCACATCTGCCGATACCGACAGAACAGCTTGCATTTGCGTTTCATCGAAAACCTCCTCAGGGCTTACTTTTGTCATTCTTCCAATAATATGTTCTACATTAAAAAAAACAAAAAAAAACACGATTACTTTGTTTAGCGTCGATCAACGGGTAAAAATTCAATATCTTGAACCGTAAACTCCCAGATCTTGCAGAAATGTTTTGCAAAATAAATTCTTCTACATTAAGTAATGAATTGACTTTTGAGAGTCAAATGACTTTTTTCTTTACAGTTCACAAAGATTAAGCAATTTCAAGCCACAAAATGACTACCAGTTTGTCTATATGAATTTGCTATATAAAATAAATTAATTAAAAAAAAAACTGTAGTGATAAAACCATAAAGCTACATGATTTACTTAAAAAGTCAAAATTGGACTTCTTTGTTAACAATGGAGTACAAGAATCATAGCAGGATGCCAGGATGGTAGATCTACTTGAAGTTTCAACAAATTTGTTCAAATCACTGATCAATTAGCTTCCAAAATAAATTAGTAACATAAAAAGTTAAACAAGCCCCCACAAAAAGTATAAAAATAGTTAAAAAAAAAACATATATAATATTAAAAAAAAAAAAGATACATCATACATGATCTCACCTTTAACATGAAATAGTAGAAACTGTACTGGAAATGAACCTCAAAAACTAGGTTACAGAAAACCTTCATCATCACCTTAAAAAAATTGTTTTATCAAAAAAAAAAAAAAAAAAAAAAAAATTGTCAACCACATTACAACAACTACACCAAATTACAGAAAAACTTCATTCATCACCTAAAAAATTGTTTTTTCAGAAAAAAAGGATTTGCTGTTTCAAGAAAAAAAAAAGGAATTGTTTTTTTAACCACAATATAACTACACCATAACAGAAAACCCTTCATTCATCACCCAAAAAAAAAAAAATTGAACAAAAAAATTGTTTTTTCAGAAAAAAAAAAGTTGTTTTTTTAAAAGGAATTGTTTTTTCAACCACATTACAACAACTACACCAAACTAAACTAACCAAACACATGATCAGTTTACAATATAAACCAAAATATTCATCAAATAAAGATCATGATCACAAACTAGCAAACAAATTAAGCATTTCAAGAACATAAACCCTAAACTAAAGAGAGAGAGAAGGAGAGGTGTACTTACAGTTGGAGACAGGAGTGAAGAGGAATGTGTGTGAGAAATGGAGGTAAAAGTGGTTGTAGAGAGAGAGTAAAGAGAGAGAGAGAGAGAGGAATGATGTGAAGGAGTGATGTTTGTCTGGGAAGAAGAAGAATCCTAAAGAGGAAGATGTGTCTCTGCAAGTATTGTATTGTATTGTGCTTTTGAAAAAGCAAAACCAAAATAATAATAAAACTGAAAAGTAAAAGCTGGCCCTGTTCACAACATACTTGGTCCACCATAACCAAAACTTGACCAATTTTCAATAGGGTTAAACTTGTTTTTAATGGGTGCTACTTTCTGCACCCCTAATTACTTTTTACACCACATCCTCTCGCATATTTATAGATGGGACCCGCGTGGGACCGGCAGTTTCCCTCTCACAAGGGGGGGGGGGGGTATAATCAGGAGGGGGGATGTGTTTAGAATTAGCCTTTTTTAATTAGTTGTTTAACCTCATACATCCCTAAGGGTAGAGGTTCCCGTAACTGGGTAGGAACCGGTTCTGAGTATGTTTTGTGAGATTAAATATATTAACATTATATTATTTAATCTTGTAGCCATTATAATCATTTATATTATATAGATCAAAATATATTAATAACCTATTAATAATTAGTTGGTAATTGTTGATGGACCATATTACCCTTATTAACTAATTAGGTTTCCTCTTGGGTGCATATATAAGGAGATTATTAGAGAGTTAAAGGGTTAAAAAAGTTAGACAATTACACAACCCTCATAACATCACAATCGGCTCTCTCTCCCTAATCGAAACCTCTCTTGTTTCGGTTCATCACCATCATAACTTTACACCCTAAGGAGGAACCAGATCATCCTGACAAGTATGTCGAACTCAATGGCTGCATCTCTGACTGGATTCTCTGCTGGCCTGTCTGCTGTAACATGTATTTTATTCATGTTTTCCATTATGTTTAAACAGAACTGATCAACATGTTTGGATTTTCTATCGGATTTTGATCACTTTTGGTTGGGTTCTGGCCAGTTCAGGTCTGGGTTTTGACTAAGTAGAGGTGGAACTAGTTCCGGTTCATTTTCCTTTGACCGGGTTTGGAACTGGTTTGAACCCGTGTTTCTGGTAAGGTAGGAACCGGTTTCGATTCAGGTAGTCCGGGTCAGGTCCAGAACCGTGTTTTTTTTTTTTACACACTACCTAAGGGTGGATGGATTGGGAAACCCAATGATGTCCGATATTTTATATAATATCGTAAAGTCTTAGAATGATAAAGGACATAAAAAATAGAAATAATATTGTTACCAGTTTTGAAGTAAATGTCACTTGGAGACGTAACTTTTATGTTAATCATGTATTAGTTACTAGTAGTATGTACGTTTTAGTCGAGTTCATCATCGTATTCAAGTTTTCGCTGAGCTCGAATTGTTGTATATTAAAATGTATAAAGGTATGATCTCATGATATACATCCCTACGTTAATAAGCTACATGAAGAAAATAAAGGGGGAAAAGCCAACATTATTAGTACTATTAGCAACTTTATGTATATTGTAGATAGAGATATACATCAAAAAGCTACATGAAGAAATTAAAGGGGAAAAAGCTTATTAGCAACTTTATGTATAGGGGGATTCTATTGGCATACTGGGCCACATATCTACACACTTTGGCAATTTAAGACGGATCGTATAGGCCTATACGATCCGTATTGAAGCCTTGAATTTTTTTGGTATGAATTTTGGTGTGTTGTGTTTGGTTTTTGGTATTTTGAGTTGGTTATTGGTGTTTGTTGTTGGTTATTTTTGTTTTAATGAGGTTTAAAATCTTTATTATTTTTTTATCATTACGTATCGTATTATAGCGTATCGTATCACATTTTTAACTTTTTAACATTGTATAGTGACGTGTCGTATGATATCGTATCATCCTTGTATCGTATTGTGTCGTTACGTAAAAACAATCACAAATATAAATAAACTGAAACTGCAAATTTAACTACATAATAAGTTTGTATATATACATGACATCGTTCAAAATACATAAACAGTCAAAATACAAAAAAAAGTACAACAATCTAAACCCCTGGATCCGCATCCTGGGTCGTGCCAGAGGGCCCCGCCCCCTGAGTGGTGCCAGACGGCTGCGGATCCTGTCCTGGTCGTGGCGGCAAGTCCAGCATCGGTATGGGAGTCACGCCATGAGCCACCGCTGCCTGTATATCGCCCGCACCAAAAGTAGCTCAGTCCGGACGTGGTGGGCGTCCATGCGTGCTAGTAGCCGGTCCTCCATGTGATGTAACGCAAGCGCCACAGCTGGTGGCAATTGGTCATACAAGACGTGCTGGGGGTACTGAGGCACCCCATGCGGCGGCGACGGTGGCGGCGACGAACTAAGCTACCGGTCGACATGCGCATAAACACAGCTGTTAGAACATGACGGTAAATCTAACGCATTATACAAAATAAGTAAATAAGTGCTTACCTAGTCGTGAATAGCAGCCCCGCCATCGTCACCACCATCACCGTCATCGTCACAGTCATCATCACCATCACCGTCACCGTCACCGTCACGATCACCATCTGCTGGCTGTGCAGAGTCGTCATCCTCTGGTAACTCATCGGGCAAGGCGGCAGGGACAAAAATGACACCCTCGCGATCGCGATCGCGAAAGCGCAGGCCGCATCCTGATCAGCGTCCAGCGGGTCAAATGTGTCGGCTCGACCACGCTAAAATCCGTGACCTGTGGGTCCTCACTCAGAACGAGACCCAACGACACTACAATTTGTGTGATGTACGCCCCGCCATACAACAAACCCCGCTTCTGCCTGTGAAACCCCGCCGCAAACCAATCTGCGAGGCAGTGAGCGAGGGCGCACGGCTGGCGCCATATAAGGCAGTAAAAATAGAACAGATCCCCCTGATTGCACCACTCGCGACTCTGCGAACGTGGTGCAATAGATGTGGCAATAAGCCTATGCAGGTAGCGGTATAGGGGATCTGTAATATAGGACACCCTGGACTTCGACCTGCCAAAGCGACCTCGACCGATCACTCTCCAGAATCTGGTGAGTGTCGTCCGGTGTACAATGTGCAAGCCATCGATATATAGTGGGGTGTCCGTCTCCGGCAACGTATAGAAGCCGGTATGATTGGCAAACTCACACAGGGACATATCAAAGTACTGCCCTGCCAATCTAAAATTGACCTCAATCTACTCGCCCTCCTCAGGAAGTTCGGCATGTCTCGGAGCGAACACGAAGGAGGACAGAAACTCGACAACGAGCACCCGATAGGACGGCAGATACGCCAACAGGAACATCCTGAAACACGATAGGCTTAGTATTTTGTAAACAGAACAAATAAAACAGAATAATAGATAGTATACCTGTCCCACGGAGTGTCGTGGCCGATAAAGTGTTGGGCTATCGCCGCCTCCTGCACCTCCTCCAACGCCGCCCAATCGATGGCAGCATGGCCGCCAATCTCCATGCGGCGGAACTTCTCGCACCGCTGAGCCTGCTCCGACCCCTGCTCGATGTAACAACCCGCACTTTCGCGTTCGTTACTCTCGTTACGCCTAGCACCAGAGATTCGGATCATAATGGGAACTATATCGCTTACTACGCTACATCGCATACTTTCGCACTACATCGCTTATTTCAACACGTTATATCGCACTTCACGACACTTATACTATTATAGCACGCGATGTAACAACCCTCATTAGAAATACTATTTCTTTTTTTAATTTGCCCAATAGGAAACCCTAATTGAGACCCCCAAGTAATCCTGCACAAACCCTAAAAATTTCAGAACAGTTGGAATCAAGATCAGGGCCCCTAAACTCAGGGGGGGTATTTCCTAGTTGATATTATCTAAACAGTTTTCGATAGAATTTGAATTTTAAAGAACGGTCGACTCACCCAAGCTACTGAGACACGTGGCTACCCTATGCTAAAAGTGACCTCTCGCGCCACTCGAGAGCCTCTCGTGACACGCGACAGCGCCGTTTTTCCAGTATAAATAGAGGAGTTTGGAACTTGAATTTGGGTGTTGGTTCGACGTTAAAATTCGATTCGTACACCGAGATATCGTCCGATTACTATAAAAACACACACAATCACGAAATTCTGCCGCGATAACAGGGTAATAACTCAATCACTGCTACGATTTAATGTCCGATCGATAGAAACCAATCCAATGGATGTTTAAGTGCTGCCCAAACTCGGGTTATGCTTTGTCATTCGTCGTAAATTCGATGGATGTTTAAGTATCGCACTTTGTCATTCATTGTGAAGGTTTTGATCTCGTGAGTTGTCGTAAAAGTTGGATTAAAGTTACTAACCTAGTTTTCGTGTGCATTGTTACTTAAATTAGGTTACAAGGCTAATCATTAGGCTAAGCGCTGCCCGTTTAAATCTGCAATATGAGTCATTCTCTTTTTATCAACAATGTTTTACAATACTCCAATTATTTTCAAAGGTTATAATTACAGGGATTAAGTCGTGGTTATCTTGAATCACTGGCAAGTGGGGTATTATGCACATTACTAATTTCTCACGGTTAGGCTAATAAATCCTAACAGTGATAATCATCACTACTTGGGTGAAAGGACCCAATAGTGGTATGACCATCGTCACCAGGAGGTGACACGGCGCCAGATAAAAATAAGATAGAAGCCATTGTAATCGCTCTTATGCTGTAATTCATAACTAAGGTGTCATTTTATAAAACCTGAATGAACTCACCAGTATTTCCTGCTGACCAAATGTTTTTAAAACGCATTTCAGGTAATTACAATAGATCAAAATAAGAGTTGGATACGACACCAAAAGGCTTACAGAAGTGGCTTAATTTATCAATTAAATTAAATTAAGAAAAGTTGTTTTATGTATTCGGGTTTATCCCATATTAAAGCTACCTTTCAAAACATGGTTTTATCCCATTTATTTAATAAATAAAATCCGGTGTTTTCTAAACTCTGATATTTTTCCTAACTCACGGTCCTGATGAACATCTCTGCTGCAATACTTTTCAAATTAACCACCGGTACCACTTGGCAGTTCGTGACTCCCGATTCCGTCCAAGGTGGGGTCGGGGGCCGTGACAGAAGGTGGTATCAGAGCCAATGATTTAAGCCAATAGGTGTTGTGATAATAATACCTAAGCCTAAATAAAAGAGTTAGGAAATTGCTATTAACTGGTAGCACACATGATAGCATTTAGACTTGAACTTAAGAAAAGATGCATTAGTATAAGCTTCGAAATAAGCTAAATACTTGTGTAAATAAAGTGTGATGGGTTTTGGTATGCCGTGAGGATGATAACTAGAATGTTGCAAGTATAATAAATAAGCAATAACACTTGACCACTGTTATTTCTTATTTATTGATACTACTTTGTTCTAGAATATGATCCATCATGTGAATACTAATTTGCTTAGTCTTTGTTGAAAGTCATAATGCACTTTCCAAATCATTATTTAAAGATCTATTTATGGGAAATATAAATTTCTTCTCCGGCAAGACTGGGTATGGTGTAGCAGACTCTCCAGCTTGTCCGGATATAATGGGGTTACCTCTCCGGCGAGAACCGGATAAGACGGGGTATATAATATGTCAAACAAGTAACAAGATTTCCCTAAATAGTATCATGACCTGATATCTGACTTGTTTTTGGAAATATGAATCTGTTAAATACATTGACCTTATGAAGGGTATGTATATTACAGCATGTGAAATATATGATTATATAGATATGTATATCTATAAGGAAATCCAAAAACCATAAGGATTGATAATTTGGAATAAAGCACAAGCATATGTGTCAATAATCAATCTAGATTTCTTTATCAAGAATCTCTCGCATATATCTATAATTCCGATATCAAACATTATTTCGTTTGATCATATGTCTCGTAACTCATGCGCCAAAATAAACGACGGGAACCCTTTAAGTTGGTACGCCATCAAAATTATAAGAATTTTCAACACAAGTAAAGTTGTGCTAGTGCACAAAAATACACATTAAACTTAAACTATACGCAAGCAGACGTCGAAGTATATCACCCGGCTTTCAAGGCAAGGCCTTTTGAAAACATGATTAGGCACGACAACAACAATGCTAATCCCGGCAGTGGGAGAACTACTGATCAAAAAGCAGCACTTTGCCACATGATCCTACAAACGACATGAATCTCACTGAGGTACGATAGAACAAGATTTCACAACAATCGGTGCATAGTCTAATCCAATTCTTGACGTTGCAAAAGAAGTCACATACCTTTACAATCCCCCTATTTCATTTTATTCGACATTCCCTGGTAATATCACTTAACAACGGTTATCACACAAAATTCCAGATAAAATTCTTAAATTTCTTTTGTTAAAATTCAGACCTCTGCAAATAGTAAATAGACTTTTGCATTTCTACTTTCCTAATGGTCATCATGAGGATTTCTTTCATAATCACGAATATTTATTTGGTTGTTTCATTTCTTGGTAAATCCACACGTTACACATGCACTGTTTGTTGCGCATGTGGTTAGTTTGAATTATGAAGACCATAGGAGGGCTTCATTCTAATTTGTTGTTTTATTAAAACTCAAATACCGTTCTGCTATACTTGATCTTTGCATTGTAAACCGCATTATTGAAAAACAATGACTCTTTGATATCGAATTAATGAATTTCTTGAAAAACTCGATTTTCTTTTGAATGGTATACATTGTTTTTGTTGTGACCATGTCAGAACTTTCTTATTGATACATGAACTCGTTTTGTTTTAACCAAGTTCAGTTGTTTGAACTTGCTCGCAATACGTATTCAATTCAAGGTTCCGTATGATGAATTGAAGCCATCATCTTCGAAATAATCCCAACAAGCACTTCAATTCTCTTGAACCATAACATGCTTGTTTGGTCTTCGACTTCATTGAATCGTTCCTTTAATCACGATCACCTTGTGGTGACGTTTTCACAAATTTGAAGCTTGCGCTAATCTCGTTGCAAACATCATATACAGATTTAATTATTTATTTATTTATATTGAATCCGCTTTATTGGTTTATCATATTCAAGCAATCTTAACACAATCATGTGTTAAGATAATGATACACAAACTCATGTCATATCTCGGTGTATCTCTTAACAGTTCCTACAACATCGATCGAGCATTTCTTGATCTTTTCGATCGAAAAACATTATTCAATTGTTTCATTTTCAATCAAAAATCCTACTAGATTGTTTGAAACAAACATTCGTATTTACTTCGTTGAACTTTCATTTGGTTTCAAGCATGGTGAACTCATTCAGTCACCGCTATTATTATTTCGATCACTACGACACCTTGTGGCGTCAGTATAGACTTGTAGCTTGAGCTAATCTATATATATCTTTTGCTTAACTCATCCTTGAAATGTGGTCTTAATACAACTATGTGTTAAGACAATGATACACTAAACTCTGTTGTATATCGGTGTATCCTTGTAATTCGATAAATATCAACCCATTGATTTTTCTCATACCATAATTCAATAGTTAACAAACCATTTTCGTACTTCTATTTAATTCGAGCTTGTTGATTCTGAGACTTCCTCAGTTGACAATCAAAGTAAGTTTTCTGTTGACAGTGAATTCTATTGTTTCTAAAAATCATTCACAACTTGTAAACATTCACATCTATTGATCATATATCTTTTTTACTTAAACCTAATCACTTTAGAAACTATATCATTTCATCTCATTCATTTGACATCAACTTCTTGAACTAATTCAGTTGAACCATTGAGCCCTAATTATTGTAAAACACGTATTCATCTTAGAACTGTTCTTATTGACTAAAACATGACATAACTCTAAAAAGAGATATCGTAGCCCAAATCTCGAGGACGAGATTTAAAACAAGGTAGGGAGGATGTAACAACTCTCATTAGAAATACGATTTCTTATTTTAATTTGCCCAATAGGAAACCCTAATTGAGACCCCCAAGTAATCCTGCACAAACCTTAAAAATTTCAGAACAGTTGGAATCAGGATCAGGGTCCCTAAAACTCAGGGGGGGGGGGGTATTTCCTAGTTGATATTATCTAAACAGTTTTCGATAGAATTCGAATTTTAACGAACGGTCGACTCACCCAAGCTACTGAGACACGTGGCTACCATATGCTAAAAGTGACCTCTCGCGACACGCGACAGCGCCGTTTTTCCAGTATAAATAGAGGAGTTTGGCACTTGAATTTGGGCGTTGGTTCGACGTTAAAATTCGATTCGTACACCAAGATATCGTCTGATTACTATAAAAACACACACAATCACGAAATTTTGCCGCGATAACAGGGTAATAACTCGATCACTGCTACGATTTAATGTCCGATCGATAGAAACCAATCCGATGGATGTTTAAGTGCTGCCCAAACTCGGGTTATGCTTTGTCATTCGTCATAAATTCGATGGATGTTTGAGTGTCGCACTTTGTCATTCATTGTGAAGGTTTTGATCTCGTGAGTTGTCGTAAAAGTTGGATTAAAGTTACTAACCTAGTTTTCGTGTGCATTGTTACTTAAATTAGGTTACAAGGCTAATCATTAGGCTAAGCGCTGCCCGTTTAAATCTGCAATGTGAGTCATTCTCTTTTTATCAACAATGTTTTACAATACTCCAATTATTTTCAAAGGTTATAATTACAGGGATTAAGTCATGGTTATCTTGAATCACTGGCAAGTGGGGTATTGTGCACATTACTAATTTCTCACGGTTAGGCTAATAAATCCTAACAGTGATAATCATCACTACTTGGGTGAAATGACCCAATAGTGGTATGACCATCGTCACCAGAAGGTGACACGGCGCCAGATAAAAATAAGATAGAAGCCATTGTAATCGCTCTTATGCTGTAATTCATAACTAAGGTGTCATTTTATAAAACCTGAATGAACTCACCAGTATTTCCTGCTGACCAAATGTTTTTAAAACGCGTTTCAGGTAATTACAGTAGATCGGAATAAAAATTGGATACGGCACCAAAAGGCTTACAGAAGTGGCTTAATTTATCAATTAAATTAAATTAAGAAAAGTTGTTTTATGTATTCGGGTTTATCCCATATTAAAGCTACCTTTCAAAACATGGTTTTATCCCATTTATTTAATAAATAAAATCCGGTGTTTTCTAAACTCTGATATTTTTCCTAACTCACAGTCCTGATGAACATCTCCACTGCAATACTTTTCAAATTAACCACCGGTACCACTTGGCTGTTCGTGACTCCCGATTCCGTCCAGGGTGGGGTCGGGGGCCGTGACACGCGATTACCTAAACTACTCGCTCGCTCACACACCAACACAACGCACTCAAACGCGGTTATATATGTTAATTATGTTTTATATGTCTTAATACTCGTTTAAACGCTCACTCACTCGCTAAACTCGGTTTAACGCACTATTACGCAACGCAACACTTAACGCACCTAAACTAACTAATACGAACGAAATCACCAAACGAAACGACCTACACGCGAACTAGGTCCCTCGCACGAGGACCCAGTCGCACAAGGGTTCACTCGCACAAGGCCACTGGCACGAGGCCTGGCTCGCACGGAGGCCCACTCGTGCGAGGGCTCACTCCCACCTGCCCTTCCTGCTCTCCTCCTCTTCTCCTATAAATACCACACTTCGCACACGCACTCCCACTTGCTGTTACTCGGATGAAATGCCCTTTACCCGCTTTTCTCTGTTCTCTGAGTAAGAACCAACGCTTTCCATACAAATCACAATGATTTCTACAACGATTTTACACGAGTTTATCTCCGATTCCATCCAAACTTCTCTGTTTACGAAAATCTTCATCTTTTTCATAAAACCTTCTGTTTTTACCTCGGATTTACACTTAAACGAGTATGTTTTGAGTTAGCTTGGGCTTCTCAAGATTAGAAACCTTGTTGTTCCAAACTCACCAAGTGTTGATCCTGAGAAAACTATGTTTAAAACTTGATTTTTACACAAAAATAGACAAACCAACATATGTTTCGTTCACTAGATAGTGGGACGACGCGGTGTCAAGACCATCGTGAAAAGGATTTGAAATTTACATCCGTTTCAGGCGAAAACTCAGTCCCGGTAGCACGATGACACAAGAACAATCACTTGTGCTAACTGGACTGGCTCGCACGAACCACTTTGTGTTCGTACGACCCAGTCTAAGTTTCCACGAGAGACTCACTCGCTCTAAAGGCATCTCTGGCTCAAGGATCGATCAGTGGCCTAAGGCTGGAGGGATGAACACTCGATTTCCCGAAGAACGACGCGAAAACACTCGATTTTGGACAACGAAACAGGTCACTCGCATGAGCATTGCTCATACGAGGGATGACTCGCACGAGGGTGATGCCTCGTGCGAGTGATGCTTCGTGCGACCCATCTGTTTTCCCACGTACAACTTTCCATTCAACCATTCAACACCATGGAAGACTGATGCACTTCTATTCTACACGCAGGCTGACCCGACGCTCTCCTCTACTCCATCTCACTCGTGACTTGCTGTTAAGCACTCACTGTGAGTATACTTGACCTCTTTTCACTTTAACGCACTTTTGGGTGTTACATACGTTCTCCATTAAACAAACACTACACATAACGCTAAAACCTTTAAATGCAAACCGCTCTCGCATGACTATACGTGAAGTGTTGAACTGCTATGTTTTATATTTATGCCTTGAGACTTGCCTACCACCCTTAACATGATAGCAGCTATAGGTTGACCTGCCACCCGTAGGTTCGGGGGTTGTTAAGGTTCTCTTTACTTACTTTACGTGCGTGGTCACTTCGGTGGACACGTATCGCGCAGACTCACTCGCGGTCTAATTGGTTAGTTAGTTTCGGTATTGATAACATGTATATTCATATGACTACGTTAGTGCATGCTGGTTTCGCAAAACACTTTATTACTATTATTATGCTAAACTTGTGTACTCACGTTTACATTTTTGTATTGACTTTTATTTTAACGTATGTGACAGGTTGATGGATTATATGCTGCAAATGGATTAGGCCTTTAGATACTCGCTTAATCTAGTTGTTTAATTTTGTTTCATTGTTTGAGAAACTTGTAACTTGTTTCGATTATTGTATGGATATTTGTTTAGTTTTATGGGAAATTAAACCTTGTTAAATATTGTCATAGAAATAGTTGTTATGGATTCTCTCGAACAATCTATTCGCTTAGTGTCGGATCCCGATGATTCTGCCATCGGTTGGGGTGTGACACTCGAATGCCAGATATGGGTGATGTAGTAACAGGTCAATGTCGGGGGCCTCGCGCCCCCGACCACGAGCCCTCCCTCCACGTCCATGACCCTGTCTACCACCACCGCCCCTCCCGGCACCACCACCACCACGTCCACGCATCGTATCAATTCAAAAATCAGCAAAAAAATTTGAAACTTTTGTACCGATACGATGCGTATATGCCGATACGCATCGTATCGACTAAAAATACAGCAAAAATAAAAACAGGGGATCCCCCAAACAGAAAACACACCCAAAATCAACCTCAATACTCAATAAGATACGATCTAAATTACGATCTAACATCTACAATACATTAAAAATAAAGGAGGGTTCGATTCACATACGTGGATACGTAGTAGATCCGTATGCGTATAGGTAGCGTATCTCCGTGTTCGTATTCCAAGCGTAGACCGTATGGAGAGCAGGGCGTATGTGTGTGTTTTGGTTCGTATTGGTATGTTAACCCCCTGTGAATCAGGGGTTTATACGAACCTGATGTTAAATACGCATCGTATAGGCCTATACGATGCGATGCGTATTGAAACCCATGATTTTCACCAAAATTCAAGGGGTTGGATTATAATTCAGGGGATGCTATACGCATCGTATAGGCCAATACGATACGTATTATGCCTTCTATACGCCAGAGTTTTGACCTATACGATGCGTATAGGTTGAAAACAAAAATTAATTTAAAATCTCATTTGCCATTTCGATACGTATACGACCCGTATATTGACGTATTTTGCCATTACGTGACATTTTATGAAGTATAAGGTGTATACGTGTCATTCCGGTGACGTTCGGTTACGTGGAGTGTCGTATTCGACGTATAGGTGTAATTTAGTTTTGAAATCACATGTACTCTAACATGTCGTGTTCTACGTAAACGCGTCGTACCGTGTCATTAGTTTTCGTATTTTGCCGTTAAATGACGTATTATGACGTATAATGTAATTGTTTGTCGTTTTAAGGCGTATTGTGTCCGTATTAGGGTGTGTCGGTTACGTCCGATATTCTAACGTTAGTGTCTGTAAGTGTCGTATTAGGGTGTAGATTGTCTTTAAGTGTAGTGTTATTGTAACATGCCGAAAATACAAATTTTTAAATTTGCAATTTAGTTGTGAATAAATTAGTAAAATAATCTAATTAGTAATGGCAATAACCTAGTTAGTTTAACACTTATGAGTAGTTAAAGACATTAAAACAAAATAAAAGAAAACTAGAGGGACTAAAGTGTCAAACTTGAAACTAGTTTTAATAAACATTTTATTAAAACACAAACTCAATAAAAATTGAGCACGGAGATCGACCAGAAGCCAGGGGGCGACCAAGCTTCTCCAAAACCCTAACAAGCACAAATCTCATAAATTGAAGGTGATAATCTGGTCCAAAACGAAATCCGAGCTTAGAATTGTGATCCTCATCACAAGAGGGTTATAAGGTATGTAAAATTTAACGAGAATTCTCCACTTGAAATTCTCATGAAATTGGGAAAATCTGAAATTCATGGTTGCATGTTTGTTTTATGATGAATTAGGAACCATATAGTGTCTAGGGACAAACCCTAGACAAATACAAGTTGAAATCATGTGAAATTTTAGTGAAACTATGAACACCATTGTAGGTGATTAGTGGGTTATGTGTAAATTGATGAACACTAGGAAATTGGGTGTTGTTCTAGTGTAATTTGACAATTTTGAAGTAATTTCAGAAATTTAGAAGCTAACAATCATGTAAAATGGTTGATTGATGTGAAATTAGGGCTAAGTGATAAGCTAGAAACTTGTTATATAATCATGTAAAAATATGCCCTTAAAGTGTTTGTGAAAATGCCTCAAAGAAGGCTTAAAATTTAAATTTAAAGTTCAAACGCATAATTATGATGTTTCGGTATATTATGCGATATATGGTCTAAAGAGAGTTCTAAGCATGTCATTAATGAACTCTATAGGAAAGGACGCAGGAGCGTCAAGCGGACAAGCGGGTGGCGAATCACGTTTGAAAGGCCTACTTTGAAGGTATGTAACTTGACCCGTTACATTAAGTAAATTTTGATAATTATCATATGTGTAGTTGAATTCTAGAATAAGGGTTGTTTTGAATTAAAGCGGTGATGTCGCTATATTGAATAATAGGTCAAAAATTGGTTAGAACTCGTTGGTAGTCATCATAAGGGAGGATTCCTTAGATGAGCCAAACGGGTCGAATAGTCAATTAAGACATGGATAATGTTCCGTAATATGATGGATTGATCCTTGTTATTGGTTAAATAGTTGATATATCAGAAGTACGAGAATCTAACACGTTGGCTGTTAGAATGAGAAATCCGAATATTTAGTTTTGGCAAAACAAACAAAATCAGTCAAATAATAGACTTCCAGAGTCTACCGTAAATTACGGTAGTACCGTAATTTACGGTAGAGGCAAAATATGTTACGGTGGTTTTCTCCTGACTTACGGTGGACCAGAACTATCAAATGACTACCGTAACTTACGGTAGAGCCTGGAAAGTTTTGTAAATTTTTGAAATTTTACAACTAATCAAATCCGTTTCGATCGTAGTTTCGATTGTGTAATATTTTTAAGAACTCCATTATTAATGTTTAATGTAAACATTTCAGTTTCTAGGTATTGAAGGGTTGCGGATGGCGGTCAAGCAAGCTTTTGAAGAACCGAACACTAACTTTTGAAGCTTCCGCAATGTTTTAACCTTTAATAGACTATGTTTATGGGTTGTAAACAAATTGTTAAACAACTTTTGGATGTTTTAACTTAGTCGTTAGTTGACTAAGGTCTTGCTACGTATGAATTTTTCTTATGAAATCTATGTTAATTAGGTATTCTTTATCTAAAATGGTGTGAACTATTATTAAATTCAAGTAAATTTAAACGGGTGTTACAAGTTGGTAATCAGAGCTTAAGGTTGTCAACAAGTGTTCGGTTCAAGCTTGATCGGTCGTCCGGTAAGAATTAACTTATTATTTTAACAGATTATATTTATGTAAGAAATGAGAAATGAATGGATGTGCATGGGAAGAGCGTGTTAACACACTCAAACCCGGAAAGTGCACCGAATGTGAACGGTTAAAGCAAGTTGAGAACTTGGCTAAACCGAAACAAATGATGTAATGCTATAAATGAAATATTTAACGTTTAAATGTAAACATTTCAGTTTCAAGATGTCTGATGGAAACGATGATAATCCGGTGCAAACAAGCACCGAACAAATGAAAGAAATAATTGCCGAAGAAGTAGGGAAGGCAATTGAAGGTAGTCTATCCGGGTTTATAGACAAAATTCAAAGCACGGTGTTGTCGCTTGTCGAAGAGCGAGTTAAAATGTTGGAGGATAGTGTCAACCTTATGAAAGACAAAACTGGAGAACGTGAAGGGTGCTCATATAAGGCATTCATGGCGTGTAAACCGCCAATCTATAACGGGGAGGTCGACCCGATAATATGCCAAAGATGGTTAAGTGACGTCGAAGGGGTGTTTGAACGGACCCACTGTGACGTAGGTGACTTTGTTGCTTACAGAACGGGTCAATTGAGGGGTCAAGCCAAGGATTGGTGGGATAATAAAAAGAAGGAAATAGGAGCTGAAGCAGCGAGGGTTATGACTTGGGATGAGTTTAAGGTGCCGTTCCTTAAACACCATAGTCCTAAAGCGGTTATCAACAGGATTAAGGAAGAGTTCATCCAGTTAAGGCAAAAGGGTGAAACAATTGATAAGATCACGGGCATCTTCATGGATAAGCTGAGATTTTGTGACGAGTTAGTCACCACTGAAGAGCAAAAGATATACTATTATTACAACATGCTGAGTGCTGAATACCGAGAGTTTATGACTCCCTCAAAATATGAAACTCTCACAGAAATCATCAACACTGCCCGGGAGCGGGAAATCGAGTTAAAGAAACAAGTTGAAAGGGGTGAAAGAAGGGCACAGGATGTGAATCCAAGCCCTACAAAGAAAGCTAGAACTGCTGAATCAGGAAAGAAAGTGGAGGCTAAAGGCGGGTCGCCAAGTTGCAAAGTATGTGGAAAGGGGCACAAAGGCGAGTGCCGCTTCAAAGACAGGCCGTGTCCGGTATGTGGGAAGACGGGGCACACTGCATCGTTATGTCCCGGAAAAGTTTCCGTTTGTTACAAATGTTATCAACCCAGCCACAAGAAGTCTGAATGCCCCGAGTTGGTTGGAAAGAGAGACGCAAAAGAGTCTCCAACGGAAGCTCCAAAGGCAAAGGCTAGATCTTTCCAACTTACTGCGGCTGAAGCAAAGACAGAACCCGATGTGGTCTCAGGTATATTCATAATTAACTCAATTCCAGCACGTGTATTGTTTGATACGGGTGCGAATAAATCCTTCATTTCGCATGGATTTATTCGACATCCTTCATTTTTATTGACGAAGTTATCTGTGCCCTTAGAAGTAGAAATAGGGGACAACAAAAGTTTTATAGTTTGTGACGTTTGTCGAGGTTGCAAATTAAGCATAGACGATGAAGAATACTTGATAGATCTAATCCCGATGTCAATGGGAGAATTTCAAGTAGTCGTTGGGATGGATTGGCTATCTCAGCACCACGCGAAGGTCGTGTGTTTTCGTAAGGAGATAAAGCTAATATCTCCGAGTGGGAAACACGTCACTATCTATGGCGAAAAAGGAGGCAACCCAATAGTATGCTCAATGTTGAAAGCTCACAAGCTTATGAAGCGAGGATGCAAGGCATTCATGATATACGCAAATGAGCCAGAGAAAGAATCACGAAAGATTGAAGATGTACCGGTAGTACGAGACTATGAAGATGTGTTTCCGGAGGATTTACCGGGGATACCGCCTGAACGGGAAGTAGAGTTCGGGATCGAATTGATTCCGGGCGCAAAACCCGTGGCTAGAGCACCGTACCGACTTGCGCCGTCGGAGTTACAAGAGTTGATATCCCAGATTCAAGACCTGCTTGACAAAGGATTCATAAGACCGAGTGTGTCTCCTTGGGGCGCACCGGTACTGTTCGTGAAAAAGAAGGACGGAAGCATGCGCATGTGTTTCGATTACCGGGAGTTAAACAAACTCACGGTAAAGAACCGATACCCGCTTCCGAAGATAGATGATTTATTCGACCAATTACAAGGTGCGAACTGGTTTTCAAAGATTGACCTTAAATCGGGGTATCACCAACTAAAGGTCAAGGAGGAAGATGTGCCGAAAACGGCTTTCCGCACGAGATACGGACATTACGAATTCCTTGTGATGTCATTTGGGCTAACAAATGCACCCGCGGCTTTCATGGACCTCATGAACCGGGTTTGCAAGCCAATGTTGGATAAGTCGGTCATCGTGTTTATCGATGATATTTTGGTGTATTCGAAAAGCGAAGCTGAACATGCACACCACTTAGAAGAGGTGTTAGAGACACTTAGACGAGAAAGGTTGTATGCGAAATTCTCTAAGTGTGCCTTTTGGTTATGAGAGGTGCAATTTCTTGGCCACATCATAAGTGCCGATGGAGTATTAGTAGACCCGTCAAAGATCGAGGCCGTGTCAAAATGGAATCCCCCGGAAAACCCTTCGGAAATTAGAAGCTTTTTGGGGCTTGCGGGGTATTATATGAGATTCATTCAAGATTTCTCCAAGATTGCGTCGCCACTAACAAAGCTAACTCGGAAAGAGGAAAAGTTCATTTGGGGTGCCGAACAAGAAAGGGCGTTTCAGACGCTAAAAGAAAAGTTAACTCAAGATCCGGTATTGACGTTACCGGACGGGGTCGAAGACTTGGTGGTTTATTCAGATGCTTCACTATCGGGGCTCGGATGCGTTTTGATGCAACGGGGCAAAGTTATAGCTTATGCCTCGAGGCAATTGAAGATACACGAGAAGAAATATCCCACGCATGATCTCGAATTGGCTGCGGTGGTATTTGCATTAAAAATATGGAGGCACTATTTATATGGAGTAAAGTGCACCATATTCACCGATCACAAAAGCTTAAAATACTTCTTCGATCAGAAGGAGTTAAATATGCGACAAAGGCGATGGTTAGAAACGGTGAAAGATTTCGACTGTGAAATACACTATCACCCCGGAAGGGCAAACGTGGTGGCAGATGCCATAAGCAGGAAGGCATATTATGTCCCGATACGAGTACAATCATTACAACTCATTGTGACCTCAGGCTTACTCGAACGTATCCGAGAAGCACAAGATGAAGCAGTAAAGACGGAAAACTGGAGAAAAGAAAGGATTGTTGGCCAAGTTAAAGATCTTGAAGTAGGCAACCAAGGTTTGAAAACACGTTTCAACAGAATTTGGGTTCCTAACACATGTGGAGTTAAAAAGCTTCTACTCGATGAAGCTCATAAGTCCCGTTATTCCATCCATCCGGGAGCGACCAAAATGTATAACGACTTAAAGCAAAACTATTGGTGGCCCGGAATGAAAAGAGATGTGGTGAAGTACGTAGAAAAATGCTTGACATGTTTACAAGTCAAGGCAGAACACCAAAAACCATACGGTAAACTTCAACCGTTGGAAATTCCGGTTTGGAAATGGGAACATATTACGATGGACCTATTAACCAAACTACCAAAGACAAACCGCGGTTTCGATGCCATATGGGTAGTGGTGGATAGATTGACGAAAAGTGCTCACTTCATTCCGATTCATGAGACTTATACGTCAGAAAAGATGTCAGAAGTTTACACTAATGAGATAATAGCACGTCATGGAGTACCGGTATCCATCGTGTCTGATAGGGATACTCGGTTCACTTCAAATTTCTGGCGAGATTTCCAAGAGCAGATGGGAACTAAATTGTTCATTAGCACTGCGTACCATCCTCAAACAGATGGACAGAGTGAAAGAACAATACAAACATTGGAAGACATGCTGCGGGTGTGTATAATCGACTTTGGAGGAAGTTGGGATGTTTACCTACCATTGGTCGAGTTTTCGTATAACAACAGCTACCATGCTAGTATTAAGATGGCGACGTACGAAATGCTCTATGGTAGGAAATGCCGAACCCCGGTATGTTGGGGTGAAGTGGGTCCACGTGAACTCGCCCACCAAGATATAGTACGAGCCACTAATGAAAAGATTGATGTGGCTCGGGCACACTTGAAAGCGGCTCAAGATAGACAAAAGGCGTATGCCGGCAAAAGGAATAGACCAATCGAATTCCAGGTTGGCGACAAGGTCATGCTCAAAGTATCCCCATGGAAGGGGGTTATCAGGTTTAGAAAAAGAGGAAAATTAAGCCCGAGGTTTATAGGGCCGTTTGCGATCATAGAACGGGTAGGAAAGGTAGCTTACCGCCTTGAACTACCGGAGGAATTAAGCGGAATTCATAGCACATTTCATGTGTCACATCTTCGGAAGTGTCTAGCGGATGAGACAACTTATATTCACTACAATGATATCGAAGTGGATGATCGCTTGAATTATATCGTAAGGCCCATAGAAGTTTTAGATCGAAAGACTAAGCACTTACGAAACAAACAAATCGATCAAGTCAAGATCAAGTGGGAGCACAGAAAGGGCTCGGACACTACATGGGAGTCCGAAGAAGAGATGCGACGTCTCTACCCTACACTATTCGGTACGTGCTTTGGTTTCGGGGACGAAACCCTTTTTAAGGGGGGTGGACTTGTAACATCCCGAAAATACAAATTTTTAAATTTGTAATTTAGTTGTGAATAAATTAGTAAAATAATCTAATTAGTAATGGCAATAACCTAGTTAGTTTAACACTTAGGAGTAGTTAAAGACATTAAAACAAAATAAAAGAAAACTAGAGGGACTAAAGTGTCAAACTTGAAACTAGTTTTAATAAACATTTTATTAAAACACAAACTCAATAAAAATTGAGCACGGAGATCGACCAGAAGCCAGGGGGCGACCAAGCTTCTCCAAAACCCTAACAAGCACAAATCTCATAAATTGAAGGTGATAATCTGGTCCAAAACGAAATCCGAGCTTAGAATTGTGATCCTCATCACAAGAGGGTTATAAGGTATGTAAAATTTAACGAGAATTCTCCACTTGAAATTCTCATGAAATTGGGAAAATCTGAAATTCATGGTTGCATGTTTGTTTTATGATGAATTAGGAACCATATAGTGTCTAGGGACAAACCCTAGACAAATACAAGTTGAAATCATGTGAAATTTTAGTGAAACTATGAACACCATTGTAGGTGATTAGTGGGTTATGTGTAAATTGATGAACACTAGGAAATTGGGTGTTGTTCTAGTGTAATTTGACAATTTTGAAGTAATTTCAGAAATTTAGAAGCTAACAATCATGTAAAATGGTTGATTGATGTGAAATTAGGGCTAAGTGATAAGCTAGAAACTTGTTATATAATCATGTAAAAATATGCCCTTAAAGTGTTTGTGAAAATGCCTCAAAGAAGGCTTAAAATTTAAATTTAAAGTTCAAACGCATAATTATGATGTTTCGGTATATTATGCGATATATGGTCTAAAGAGAGTTCTAAGCATGTCATTAATGAACTCTATAGGAAAGGACGCAGGAGCGTCAAGCGGACAAGCGGGTGGCGAATCACGTTTGAAAGACCTACTTTGAAGGTATGTAACTTGACCCGTTACATTAAGTAAATTTTGATAATTATCATATGTGTAGTTGAATTCTAGAATAAGGGTTGTTTTGAATTAAAGCGGTGATGTCGCTATATTGAATAATAGGTCAAAAATTGGTTAGAACTCGTTGGTAGTCATCATAAGGGAGGATTCCTTAGATGAGCCAAACGGGTCGAATAGTCAATTAAGACATGGATAATGTTCCGTAATATGATGGATTGATCCTTGTTATTGGTTAAATAGTTGATATATCAGAAGTACGAGAATCTAACACGTTGGCTGTTAGAATGAGAAATCCGAATATTTAGTTTTGGCAAAACAAACAAAATCAGTCAAATAATAGACTTCCAGAGTCTACCGTAAATTACGGTAGTACCGTAATTTACGGTAGAGGCAAAATATGTTACGGTGGTTTTCTCCTGACTTACGGTGGACCAGAACTATCAAATGACTACCGTAACTTACGGTAGAGCCTGGAAAGTTTTGTAAATTTTTGAAATTTTACAACTAATCAAATCCGTTTCGATCGTAGTTTCGATTGTGTAATATTTTTAAGAACTCCATTATTAATGTTTAATGTAAACATTTCAGTTTCTAGGTATTGAAGGGTTGCGGATGGCGGTCAAACAAGCTTTTGAAGAACCGAACACTAACTTTTGAAGCTTCCACAATGTTTTAACCTTTAATAGACTATGTTTATGGGTTGTAAACAAATTGTTAAACAACTTTTGGATGTTTTAACTTAGTCGTTAGTTGACTAAGGTCTTGCTACGTATGAATTTTTCTTATGAAATCTATGTTAATTAGGTATTCTTTATCTAAAATGGTGTGAACTATTATTAAATTCAAGTAAATTTAAACGGGTGTTACAGTTATCGCGTATTTTGTCGAGTTATCGCGTATAATGTATCTACTTGTCGTAGTGTGACGTATTTTGATGAATTTTAACGTATTTTGATGGATTTTAACGTCTTTTAACGTATTATGACGTAACTTGACGTATTTTAACGTATATTAACGTATTTTAAATGACTTCTCGTGACAGAAAAATATATTCTGAACGACATTGGTAGAAGGTTCCGCTTGTATGTAATACGTCATCTTTTTTTCTTGGAGGATTTGTTCCAGTCTCAGCATGGGAGTAGGTTTTTATCGAACTTTGAGGCCCTAATCTTTTTAAGAGCGGTGTGTATGTCTTTTAGAACACATTTGTTTTCAGGGTTCTGTTCGGTTACGGCTTTCCAGAGAGTATGGGGTTGTATGTCTTGATCTGTCAGCTCGTGCACCAGTCTGAACTCATTTTGGGTAAGTCTCCTGGCATACGTGTAACCCTCCAGATATTCAGCAGGGCCGTGGTTATGCTTCTCGTTAAAATTTTTGTGCAGATAATCTATCTGCCAAGCTCGACGACTTTGATCGAGACAACCTATCACCATAAAAGGGCATGCGCATTTTTTGTTGCCGGTTTTCCTAGTCGTGGCCTTACTCTCTGCTCGCCGCTACGACAACATTGGAGCCATGTCCGGTGGTTCTTGGACCGTCCAGTAACAATGACGTATCCGTTGGCTAAACCCCTTCTTTTTACCCAACCTTCCAAATCATTGCGGGATATAAAGTCCTAAGTGAAAAATATATGTAACATTTATAATAATTTTTTAGCAAAAAAAAAAGATTTATCATATATTTTATAAAATATATAACATCTATATCATTCGCACCTGATCGGTTTTGTACGAAACTTCAGGGTAAGCGGGTTGCTCGTCACTCAATGACTCTTGCGCGCAAGAAGGATCACCAACGTCTTGATGTACGCCCGAGGCACCACTAACGAAAAAGTTATTGCCGTAGTCTTCTTTTCCGTACGAGGCACCGTAACTGGCTTCATAATCCGAACACCCGTAACCATGATCATCGCTAGGCACAATAACCTAAAAAACCAACGGTTAAATGATAACGACACATCTAAAAGCCTTCTTAATAACACGTAAATATATTTTTACCTCGTTCAGATCTGGCAACAACGGTTGGCGGGGCACAACAAACTAAAAACCACCAACGGGTAAAAGGTAATGGTAAATTTAACGCCGAATATAAAAAAGTAAATAAATACTTACCTCGTTGAGGTCTGGAAACAACGATTGATTATCATGGGGACAAAATCTGGACACGACCTCCTCCGCGTGATCATCATTTCCTCTCTCATTGTAAGAGTCAGGGACAGCGAACCCCTCCTAATACAAACAGTGTGCTAAGTATTTAATAAACAAAACAATCAAAACAATGCTATACCACACTGCTTCCCGGAATAAACGTGCTCGTGTTTGTGTCGGACGACTCGCTGAAAATGTAATTAAGGTTGAACCAAGACATGGTGGAATCTCGAATATAAAGAAAAAACTAAGTGAGGTAAGCACTGACTTTTGTGAAATCAAATTTACAGACGAAAGAGATTGCGAAACAAATATATAGGCGTCGATATGCTCATATAATTGAGCGTAATTGTCGGTTGAGGGGTCATATAATGTGCGCCAAGTAGAAAGCAATTTTCCAAACAAATACGGGTCGTATAGGCCTATAGGCCCCGTATAGGGCTACTTAATTTCCTGTCAATCACTTTATGTCACTTTTGAAGCGAACCTTGTATAATACGCATCGTATAGCACTATACGATGCGTATTGTATACGTATGTGGAGACAGTGTCAGCCTTTCAGTCACCTTGGATATTGAATTACCTTTATACGACTCGTATTATGAGTGTCGATTTAATTTTGCAAGGTGTGCCAATAATACGACCCTATGTATATTGTAAATCGAGATAAAAGTAATTATTTATGGGCTATTGATAGCCTAGAGACGGAATATGTTGATGAGTAAGGTATGAGTATGTTATTTACTATGAATACATATCTTCTTTAATACATACTAAGTTTTTTTTAAGTCGCGTGTTGCGGTAAAACAAAGCAAATGATAATGTAAAATAAACATTATTTGAAAATGTAGCATGTTGCTTAGAAAGCCAAACCGTTAGAATCGGTTCAGTTTATCATCGTACCATTTTACGATACCAAATAAATACTTTATTTTGAATATAAATTCGTTTTTAATAAAACATATACTGATCAAGAGTAAAAATTAAGCACAACTACGTACTTAAGTTTTTAGAAAAAAAAAATTAGTGAACATAAGTTATTAAAGAAATATCAAATTAATTGATAAAGTAAAGATGATTAAAAAAAGAAAAAAAGAATTATTAAAAGCAAAAATAAATAATAAAAGTAATATGGTTTTAGAAAAGGAAAAACTGAAAATATATTAAAAGCTAAAATTAAATATAATAATAAAAGGAAAAATAAAATATATTAAAAGTAAATATTAAAAATAATATATTAATATAATAAAATATTAAAAAGCTAATTACTATTAATGGAGCTTCGTAAACTATATATACTAGGATTTTGACCCGCCGCGCGTTGCGGCAGTGTCGAAAGTTAAAGTAACTCGTATTTATACTGTATATTTGACCCGACTCTTTATTTCTTATTATATAACTATTGTTTTTTTTTTTCAGTTTTCTACATCGAAATAGAATTCACAATCAAAACTCTACAATTTCAGTTCAATCACCAAACTAAGGCACTAATCTAGCAAACAAACTTAATCGATTCTTAATTTCTGAACCTAATTGCATAACAAACTAACTACACACTGAATTGATCTAAAACATGTTAACTTAATGTCAACCAAACGATCTCTAATCATAACTGAAGCAACAAATATCTAATCATAATCAATGTGGAATTAGAACGGTAATTGATTGCTGCATCGATCTAAATGAACTTGATGAAGAAAGGAAAACCCTAACTCTTGAGAATTAATAAAAAGAAAAAATAGAAGTTTGTTATATAATGGGTACCTGTTAATGGAAGCAATGAACAGACATGAAGAATAATCAGGGCTTCACAGATCCTGATTGAGTAGAAGAGCGGAGAGTTTTAACAGCCCACGGATGACGGAAGAGGAAGAAAACTGCGGGTGTGAGTTGTGAGACGAATTCTGCGGTTCAGGAAAAAGTCACATGAGAAAGGCATGGTCGGAACCACCGACCTTTATCTTTCATATTATATAGTAAAATGAAAAATAGCTAAAAAAAGAAACGGGTCAAACAGGTTAACATGTTGAAACCTGTTGCTTAAAAACAATAACAATCATCATTTTAAAATGGTTACCTTCGGTCAAATTGAGGTAGAGGTTATACGTTTGAGCGTTGCGATTCCTCTTTATAAAACATTGTGTTAGTGATCCCACTGAACCAGGTTGTAAACATAAGCAAGTTTGACAAATAAATAGGTCATTAAATATTTAAACTATTCCATAAATGACGGTTTAACATCCATTATTGGCGGCTCAATATAATGAAAACAATAAAAGCGAAACACAGATGTTTGCTTTTTAAATACTACCAAATTCTTAAATTACCGAAAACAAACTGTCAAGCGTCAGCTATACACATTCACACCATGCGTTTCCTTCAACGTATATTTTGTACCTGTATGCATAAAATTAAATATGTCTAGTCAGAAAAAGAAATTCATTAATTTTTTAATTTGTAGCAAAAACAAAATTTAATGATAACTATAATTTGTTGTCGACTGACCTATGGGTACATTGGCTTGCTAAATCTGTATCGTTAAACTCTTTTCTCCAATCCTGTATTTTTTTGACAAAATAAAATGAAATTAATTAACTATTTAAACTTTTTTCCTACTTTAAGTTTCCATAATTTACTATATATGTAATCAAGATTAAGCTTGAAGTATGAAGCTCGGGTTCAAGCTTGAGCTTTGTTTATTAAATGAGATCCGACTTAGACAATTAGACGAAATAAATAAATCACCAAATACTAACAAAATTTCACAATAACAAACAAAAAAACACAACAATTGCACATCTAAATCAATAGGCTCATTCTATACACACCCCCCCTCCTTCCTGATTATACCACCCCTTGTGAGAGGAAAACTGTCGGTCCCACGCAGGCCCCACCTGTAAGTATGTGAGAGGAGGGGGGGGGTGAAAAAAGTAAGTAGGGGGGTGTAGAAAGTAGCACCCAATCAATAACATATACATCAATCATATCTAATTTCAAAAACTACCAACAACAATAATAATAACAATAATAACTCACCAGTTTCCATTTTAATATCTTCTCTTCGGCGTTTCCGATTCCTAGCCCAATCGGAGAGGCTCGTACATCCATCATCGTCGTGTGCAGAATCAAGTGGCTCCGAAACGATCTCGATGTGAAGAACACGAACGGAGAAATTGCTGTCGTTGAATGCAAAACCGAAGTCGCTACCACCATCATCAACCGTTGATGTCCGGCTGCCAGAGTTCGCCTCCACCGGCGAAGCCAGCACTGACGCGTGGAACGACCACCTTAGCTCCCAGCAATCTCAAAAAGACCAAAAATCGGAAGATCACATGGCGGATTTGAGTCAAATACCGGAGAATTAGGGTTAAAAGTGTTGGATCTTACCTTCGTTGCTAGAAAATCGGTGTACATATCCACCGTTGTTGCGCCCTGACTTCAGCCTTAGAACCCTAGAACTGACCCTACTCCACTCCACTTAAGAGGTTTTGTCAAAAAATTCGGCTCAGATCTGCATATTGGACCGCCTTGGCTGCAATGGAGGTTGCAAGTGGAGAACCTCGCACTTGCCGTCCTCCGATTCTGCCACGCCAAGCAACGCTCCTGAACTCAGTCATCACAGCCGCTTAATCGAATTCACCCCTCCTTATTAGCCTGTAGTCAGACGCCGGAGACGAACTTCGGAAGAAGAAGGCCTGCAAGCACGTACACCGCCACTGTCCTTGCGATTTAGATTGGTGGCTTTAGCAAACAAAGAAGCATTGAGAAGGTCCCAGAAGTCTTGAAAGAGCAGTACAAAAGAATTTTTGTCTATTGTGCACCGACCTTTCTCTTTAATAGTTATTAAATAAGTCACAAAACAGGATAAATCCAAACATAACTTTAAGTCGGAACAATCATATTACTTTTCAACTGCAAATATTTAGTGATTTCATATCAATTCTGAATTTAAAATCTACTACTCGTAACATCAGTACTCTAAAGCATCGATTTTAGTACCAACCAGTGCCCCTAACAAACTTTTAGTAACAATTTATGCAATCAAAAGAGCTACACTTCCTCTACGATTATGCTTCGGATCTGTGCGTATGAAACCCTAGATTCGACTGAAGAAAATTAAAAGCGTAAACATGATGAATCAGTTGAATCTGAGTGATGTTACCTGGTTAATTGTGATGGAGAACTGCAATCAAAAGAGCTACACTTCCTCTACGATTATGCTTCGGATCTGTGCGTATGAAACCCTACATTCGACTGAAGAAAATTAAAAGCGTAAACATGATGAATCAGTTGAATCTGAGTGATGTTACCTGGTTAATTGTGATGGAGAACTTGAGAATAATGGAGATTTGTTCTGCTGCTTTCGATCGAAGGATGAGAGAGCAACAACCCTTTTGTAAATACGGAACAACCAGTGAAGAGAAAGGGTTTAAATAAGACAAATGAGGGGCAGGTATGTCATTTGGTCTACCCACCGACCTTTATGTTTAAGATTATATAAATATATAATATAAAATGTGGTGTGTGTTTGTGTGTATATTACTAACTAATAATTGTTCTCATACCTTCAATCTTTTTTAGGAATTAACCAAAACTTTGATTCTTTTTGAGATAATATATTGCATGGCTTGTGTCGTTGTACTTCGTTCATTTATTGTTTTAGTAATTATTCTTGTTTTCTTATTGATATATTGACACATTTTTATTGCCGTGTTGATATAGATTTATTATCGTCATTGTTTTGTCGATATTATATATTTGTTATTGTATAAGTGCTATTGTTGATATGTTGATGCTTCGCGCTTCAGCGTGATTGCCTCTTTTGATAGCGTTAGTGTTATTTTTATACTTTCTAGTTTATTCATCATTTACTACAAGTACGTATCGCCGATGACTTGACCCCTTCATAGCAATGTAATTAGCGTACAATACTTTCTCCTTGTGATATCATAATTAGCGTACAATACTTTACTCCAACCCCCCCCCCCCCCCCACCCCCCAACTAAAAGCTAAAAACTAAACCATAAAGCTAAACCCCATAACTAAATGCTAACAAAATTACTCTACAAGACATTTTCCAAAATTACTCTACAGAAGTCAAAATTACTCTACTAGAGTAATTTGATAATTACCCTACGTTTCCCAAAATTACTCTACGGATGCTCAAAATTATTCTACTAGAGTAATTTTGAAGTTGCTGATAATTACCAGATTGCCACCGCCACTTTTTGCTTTTTCCCCAGTAATTTTGAAGTTGCTGATAATTACCAAAATGACACGGCCACTTTTTGTTTTTCCCTCAATTCGTACGTTTCGTACGTTAATTTTGTTTTTATTTGATCATCATCATCATCATCATCATACTCAGTAAATCCCACCAATAGCAAAGCTAAGGTAGGGTCTGAGGAGGGTAAGATGTAGACAGCCTTACCTCTACCCGTTAGGAATAGAGAGGCTGCTTCCAGTGAGACCCCCGGCTCGATAGTAGTTTCGCATCAAGCCTTGTTTTTATTTGATCCTTTACCTAAATATATATGGTTAATTCATATATTCACGGTTTTCATATAATGATATAACATATCAAGTACCATAATTAGTTAATTACAAGTAAAATTGGCAAACGTGTTGTAAAGATAAGTTTGGTGGCAAGTCGTATGGTGTTCGGTTAAAATAATTATTTAGCAAGTACATGTTAAAATCACAGGTATGCATGGTATTCTGGTAAAACGGATAGGTCGGTGTCGGGTTGGGTGTCATGTCAGAACAGATTTAGGCCGCATTGGGTTCACGTCGAAATGGGCTTGAGTGAAAATGAGTTTGATTCAGAACGAGCCGCTTTATAAAGTAACATCACTTTGGTTCGGGTCAAAATTGCTCGGGCTTATATTATTTTAAGTTGAAATGAGTGGTGTTTGATAAAATCAAAATATATATCAAAATAGTTACACCGACTATATTTATTTTTAAGGCAGTTAGCGAAGGGTATTGGTCGCGATTGCAGATACCCTAGCGAACATTGTTCTTGATTGAGACATAAACAGAAAACCACAAGAGAGATAGTAGATGAAGCAATACTCTTTCATTGTATTTATCACTAGTTCATACACCAAAAGAGTACACATCTTGTCACATAGACAAACTGGTCACTAAGACCTAAACACTTGGTTTTACTACTTTCTCTCTCTCTAGACTCTTTCTCTCATCTCTCTACATTTTCAATGAATGAAAAACTAACCAACCCGTATAACATATATAGGAACACTAGCTAAATCCGGAATCCATTGCTAAATTATGAATTCATGGTAAACTTGGATCGACCAAGCTTACCTTGGATTGACCGTAAACTCTAATTCCATGCTAACTCTGAAACCAAGCTAAACTCTAATAGCATTCAGAGTTTAGCTAAACTCCAGTTTGACTTATGTTGGCCGGAATTGCATAACACAAAGTTTGTTACGAGCAGGTTAGTGCGTTTACTGACTCCCCTTAATCATTGCTATCAATTTTGGTCAACACTGATAATCATCAGTCAGCAGGTACTGCATTTACAAATGCGAGCTAGTTGTGTTAAACTAGTAATCCATAGTTAGTTTAGCGTGTATGAATAATACTTTCTTTTCAAGCAAATTTTAAAGTTATATGACACGATTTTTTAAAAAGTAGCTAAAGATGATATAGAAGCCACCTTGAGAACTCTATACTAACCAAATCAAACCGAAACCCATATATATTCAGCCAGAATTAACCCTGACTGAATTTTGCATACTAAACATTGCAAGGTGGACTTTTGAAATTCATTGAATAGATATACACTTGTGTTTCACAAAAAGTATGATAAGAAAGGGGACCAACATAAAGCTAATTTCTCAATGGTCCCTCAAGTCTATTCTAATTTACAAAAATGTGCCATGCTTATTGCTTTGGAACTAAATTATCAAATATAGGATAATGTCCAATTATCAACTTTGGATGCGAAATTAATATTTTAATTAATGGTTGGTGGAGCAAACGGTAGGTAACATTCAACCAATTTAATTGGTTCTAATGATTACATAAGTCATTTTACATGTGCCTCTCTCTCCTCTTTGTCTCCATAATTTTGGGGCCTTTGTTGACATACTTGTAAACAAATACTATAAACAAATAGGCTAGGGTCCAAAAGGTTGTCCATAACAGTTGCTCATCAACAGGGGGCAGGGGTTTGTCTTTAATAGGCTAGGGTTTGCTATTCAGAAAGGGGTAGCGGCGCAGCTTGTTGCTCGCTTACCTGCGATATTGATATAAAGTGCACTTATTATTAATGAAGGATATTTGAATTCCAGTTTAAAAAAAAAATAATATGTATTTATTTGATTTAGTTAAGAAGAAGCCTTTTGTTTGCCCACTTCAGCGTTATAAGTCACGGACCATTGCACTCTTTCGGTTACATTGTGACATTCATTCTGTCCGTATCAAGTTCCGCAGTCCGGACCTCCTACGGACTTGTTTTGTGGGTCCCCCCCACTCACATTCACATATATATGTTAGTTAACGTACAATTGGCCTTAACGTACAATGCGTACGTGATGAAAATATAACGTGCGGATTTTAACGTACAAACTCGGAAGATTCACCATGCGGACTTCACAAACTCGGAAAATATAACATGCGGACGTCACAAACTTGAAAAAAATATAACATGCGGACTTCACAAACTCGGAAAATATAACGTACGGAATACTTATCGCGTACGATCATACATTAAGGCCAATTATACAGTACACTTTCTCTGTATTTATATATATTAATTCTTCATGAGGTTTGTACATCATAGAAAAAGTGGAGATTTTTATAGAGGTTTGTAAAGGCTTTTGGGATTTGTACATTATGAATACTCTAATTAAGGTAGCAAATAAATAAATCTATATTTATTTATATTTTCTAAAGTAGGTTGGGTGGTATCCACTTTATACCCTTTTAACATTATATAACTATTTTTTAGTTAGATAATTATTCTTAAGTTAGGCTTAAAGAAGTGGAGAGTAAATCTATCACATATAATGATTTGCTATAATTTGGTGTGAGACCAACTAAAGATAAAATATATAATATTCATAACTAAAATATCTTTTTTTATTTTAAAGTTAGTCACGTAAAGATATTTGGTTGTAAAATAAAGTTAGGTGATGTATGTTGATGTTGATTTGATGATGGTGTGTGAAAAGCATGATAACTATAAATTACGGTTGATTGATTAATTGTGTTACACTTTTACGTGTAGATTAGAAGTTTTTTACAAGATTGTTGTGCAAGTCACCATTGATTTGTGCTTTTGCTAGTTTTTATTGTCAATCAAGTAACGCAATCACTATTGTATACATGCTTACCATGGGTGGAAAATTGGTAGGTCCGGTGTGTATATGTCTAAAATACTATGAAAAATAAAACTTTGTAATTTAATAACTATTATAGTATGTCTAGAAAAAAGTAAAGTAATGAGTTGAGGCTTACACTTATAAACAACTTATATCTACATATTTCCCTATGATTTTTAAGCATCTTTTGTTTAAACCACAATTTATTTTAAGGAAATGTAGAAGTTTGAAAACAAAATGCAACATAAATAAGAGTTAGGTGTAATATTATTAAAAAATTGAGATGTTTGTGTTCTAGTTTTTATGTGTGTTTTACTTCAAAATTGAGATGTACATGCATCTTTTTGTGTTCTGGTTTTTATGTGTGTTTTACTTCCTTTTATAGTTATGAAATTACAAAATTGAGATGTGTTGAAAAACACACACTTTTATCATGTAGATTTTGTAAGTTTTGTATATTTTTAGTGTCGTTTAATAGGGTTTTACTGTATATTTGATTAGTTTGTGTAAATGCAGGTCCCAAGAGGAACTGAAAAGGAGCTTAACGGGAGGTTTTAGGGAAGCATTATGAAGGATTGGAAGTTTACATGCAAGATGGGAATTGAAACAACACGAAAAAGAGAAAGAAACCAGTGACCAGCGCATGGTGGAGCCAGTCTGGCGCAACCTTGTGTCACTTCTGGCGCAATACATATAAAACCAGTCAGGGGCGCAACCTTGCGCCGGGGGGTGTGGGCCAGGCAGCAGATATACATGCGAAAATTCGGGTTTTCACCCTATTTAAATTTATCTTCAATCCCAAACGAAAGGACCTTCATCCTTAGCCGTTTTCCACTTCCCAATGACGATTTTTGGAGTTCAAAACCTCAATCCAATCATCAATCATTCAATTCCTCGTTAAAATTTGAAGATTCAAGTTGCAAATCAGTTAGATTCGATAAAGTTTCTTGCTTTCTTTGATTGTTGAGTTGATGAACACTATGTCTATGACTTCTAAACTAAGTTTTTATGTTACAAGCATGATTAGAGGCTCACTTTCATAGCTACCTAGGTTTTGATGAACTATTTGCATGTTCGACTTTTATTCGGTTTGAGTTTCTAGTGTTTTGATTTAAAATAGTTCTTATTGTTGATGAATTTGATCATGTGTGCTATTTTTTCTGATTATTATTAGTTGGTTATCATTATTGATGTGTTTCTAAACAAGAATTTCACCATAAACACGTTAAAATCATTAGTTAACACGTTAATCTGGCCAATTATCGTTTTAACGCTATCATTAGAGATAATATAGTTAACTAATTAGTAAAAATCAGTAGACATGAGTGTGCATCCAATCCCATTTGATTAGAGATGTGATTTGGGGTTGCTAGGGTTTGTCTAGTCGTTGGTTCTAGGTTTTCAGTGTATCAATTTAAAACTAGCTTCACAATTAAAAATGTGTTAAAGTGAGTGCTTTTTCATGTCTTTAGTTATGTGAATCGGTTTCGATAGGTCGAGTCATTTCTATCTAGCAATTCATTCACTGTCTGATTGCATGTCATAGAACGGTTATTAGGCTTTTGTTTGTGGGTTACATTCATCTAGTCTAATTACTATAGGATTTATCTTTTCTAATGAAAATGTAGTGAGTCTAAAATCGGAAAACTTGGTAATTTTCAAACGTTGAAGTTTTGCATGTGATTGGGGATTCTTTCCTAGGTAGTTTGTTAATCATCATTGATTTCACTCTTTCGTGTTCTTTGCTCTCATCTTTGTTTGTGTTTTCATTAGGTTAACTTTAGGGTATTAGCTAATTAGAAATCACCATAAAAAACCAAATCAACTTTAGGCTAGTAATCTAGTTTAGGTCGAGTTTTAGAGTTGCTAAATTAGAGTTCCTAGGTTCGATACTCGGTCTTGCTTTTTATACTATACACATCCGCTACACTTGCCATTTATTTGTAGTTTTTAGGTAATTCCATCTTTTAAAGCTTGGTTTGATTTTGAGTACACGTCTCTACACATCACCTGTACTCATGCAACTTTGTTGTTTTCTCAAAACATTTTCCATTAACACGTCGCATTCCAAACATGAAACGTCACAACTTGTACACACAAAACATGGCTATCATTATCTCTTTATCTTGCAACATGTAGTTGTGTAACGTCTTGTCGTATCAAATCAAGTTATTTCATACACATTTTTGAAAACTTATCGAACCTTTGTAAGTGAAAAAAATGCCTAACTTTTTTTGTTTGATATCTTGAAATAAGTTTATCTGCCACCGTATATTTATTAGGCCAACCCATTATTGTACCCTAACACGATTATAATATTTTGATCTACATCCAAAATATACAATAACGTCTTCAATATATATATATATATGAGAGTGAATTGTGTGAACTAATCCTAGTCCTTAATTATCAATATATATGTGTAAATCAATGGCCATGATTTGATCAGAATTTGATGATGAAAATACACTAGTGTATTTTATGATTTGATGATGTAAATCAATGGCCAAGATTTGTTCACTCAGTTCACAAATACAGTAGTGTTCACTCTAGAACCTCACCCTATATATATATATATATATAGGGTGAGGTTCTAGAGTGAACACTACTGTATTTGTGAACTGAGTGAACAAATCTTGGCCATTGATTTACACACGTGGATGACTAGGATTTCATCATCAAATCGTAAAATACACTAGTGTATTTCATCATCAAATCCTCGCCATTGATCTACACACATGTATGGTCAGGATTAGTTCGCTCAGTTCGTAAACTACACTAGTGTTCACTCTTATATATATATATATATATATATGGTAAGGTTATTGTAAAAAAGGTTAAAAGTGTGAGAAGTGTGAGAAATATTATGGAGATGACATGTGTACTCAATCTAGATTAATTCAAAAGGGTAAACAAATAATTTTATCATTTATTCAATTAATTCAAAACCTTTCATAACCGCCATCTTATTTATAGGAACATGATTTTTTTAAAAGATCTCTATAAAAACACCACGAATAACACTGCAACCACCATTCAGCATGTATATAACACCATTCAATAATTATATAACATTCAATAAGTATATAACACCATTTTAAAGATCTCTATAAAAACACTACGAATAACACTGCAAAATCATCATTCAGGACATATATAACACCATTCAATAATTATATAACATCATTCAATAAGTATATAACACCATTCAATAATTATATAACACTATTCAATAAGTATATAACACCATTCAATAATTATATAACACTATTCAATAAGTATATAACACCATTCAATAATTATATAACACTATTCAATAAGTATATAACACTATTAAAGACACTACCTCCATTTCCAGAATGTGTTCTTAGTATAATGTTCATAGTATGGTTATTGTACATGGTGTTTTAAACCTGCATGCATGGTGTTTTACATCTGCATGCTAGTAGATGTTCCAGATTCCATATGTTAAAACACCATGGTGTTTTAAAACCTACATTCTAGTAGATAAAAGAACATGACGCTTTCCGGTATGTGTTTAAAACACCACGCTTTGAATCACAATACAATTAAAACACCACTGTATGAACATAGAGAAAACATCATGGACTAAACATTTGATCGAAACATATTTTTTTCTCTATATAAGTATAACAATATGGTACTCATATTAAAGATAAAAAAACGCTCGTTATTATGGTGTATTTTTTTTTAAAGTTACGTATAAAAAGTTATTGACGTTTAAAAAAGGCGGGGGGAAGTTGCATGCGCATTAATGTTAGTTTCTTAATTTAAAAATGTTAAATTTACCTGTATACCCTTAATCTAGAAAATTAATATGTTTAATAGTAAACATTATTTATAATTTCGCCATTATGATCTCAACCATTAGATCAAAGATCTAATGGTTTAGATTCTTTCTTATTTTTCTCACAAAAAACCCATTTTTTACAGGAACCTCTACCTATATATATAGGGTCAGGATTTAGAGAAAACGATGAAAAGTGTGAGAACGCTTATCGATCGTCCGATCAAAACAATCTATGGACTAGATTGGCGCGGTGGCGTTTTCGTAAATAACATGAATTCTATTGAGTCGACGCGCTTCATTAAGGGTAAAAAGGTCTTTACAAGCTATACCAAAACGCCAACGAATGAATAAAACGTCATTACTGGCCAAAACGCATCCCTATATAAACAAAACATTCTCATATATAAAAACACACCTCCACCAACCTGAAAATGCCATATTTCTACTATATAACATTCATCTTACAACGTCAAAAAATCCAAAACATCAAACACACTTACTCAAAAAACGCCATATTTTACTATATACCAATCATCTTAGAAAACGCCAAAATCTCTCAACTATCAAAAATTTCCAAAAAATTGACTTTTCTTTCAGATACACTATTTCCTCAGAAAAACGCCAAAAATGTCAAAAATGGTTTCTTGTATATTCAATATTGTTCTACGCGAAGTTTCGGAAAAATGCATTCTTTCCTGAGGTGCTGCGACTCAAATAACATTTTGCTGAATGAGATGGACAAAACTTCAAGAAAAAGATACTGGGGTCAGACTTATGTCAGTTTTTGTGTTCTGTTATTGATGAATATTATAATGGCATGAAACTGATGAGTGGTTTGAAGATACATATTCAAACAAAAAATTCATGTCATATTGTCTTTCCAAACGGCCAAAAAAACACAAGCATGACAAAGCCAAACCGCCAGTGAACATGTTTCAAAGAAGAAAGAAACTGACGACAGTGAAGATTTGAAAAGATGAATTGTTTCTATTTTTATTTTTTTAATTTTCTTTTTCTGTTGTTTGTTGTGTATTTTTCAACTTAGAATAAAAAAATAACATTATATTAATAAAACGCCAAAAGTCATAATTATTGTGAAACGCCATAATGAAGTAAAACGCCAAAAACTCCCAACCTATAATAAAAGTTATACTAGAGAAGAATTATTAAAAGCTAAAAATAGAAACAAACCCCAAAAACTACTTCAAGCCATTAAAAACGCCAAACTTGGAAGATGGAATGTCTAAGATCATAAAAACTCATAAAAACCTGAACAAAATCAGTAAAAAATACACACAGTAACTGAAAAGATGGCTACTTTATTAATATCATTTATTATAAATAAAAATCCCGCCTAAACTACGCGCCAAAAACATCCTATAAGAGAGACGTCTCTGCACAATCAACTGATCACACCACCAAAAAAATAAACGCCATCTTTCTAACAAACCATTCACTTTAAAATGCCAAAAAAGATACTTAAAAAAGCCACAGATGCGGAACGTCATTTCTTCTTTATTGAGTATTGTTCTGAATGAAGTTTCACTGAATGGATTCTACTCTGAGGTGGGTATATCTATAAGCTTTTGCTGAATGAGTTGGACAAATTTTCATGAAAAAACGAAGAAAAAAAGACTTTTACCCCTTAATGAAGACAGGCGTTATGTAGGAAAAAAAGGATCTACATAAGGTATTCAAAACAGGTTTAAAACGCCAAAAAGGTTAAAGTAGAAGAGGCTGATGACAGTGAAGATTTGGAAGAGAAATTAGATTATAATTTTTTTTCCAGTTTCTATTGTTTGTTATCTAATTCTCTACTAAAAAAATTAATATAAAACGCCAAAAACACCAAAACGACTGATAGTGTGAAAACTGAGAGAACGGATGCTAGCAAAGCACGATGTTTCCTATAAAACGCCAAAAAACGCCAAACAATGTATTACTGAAAAATCAACGCTAATTCACCGATGAAAATGAATGAAACAGTAAATGCTAAACAGTAAAATGAAGAGAGTGTAACATTATTGCCAAACATTTATTATATTAAAAACCACTACATGGAAAACTGAATTTATTTATCTTTTCAAAACGCCATAATTGTCTGTCAAATTATAGACCTGTATCCTACTTGATATAATAAACATCAAGAAAATTACTGATGTTTTTTACATCATAGACATGCATCCTGATTTAAAAAACAATAAAAACGCCAAAACATACTTAAAACGCCAAAATATTAAATATGATCCTGATCTACAAATAATAAAACGCGGCGTATTTATTAAACGCAAAAAAATGGAAACGGGATGTGACACGCGTTTAAAAAAAGAAATATGAAAGGACAAAAAAGCCCCTCCGCCCTTCTATATGCCGCGTGACACGTGTTAGGCCAGGAAGCGTTCTCACCGTTCTTACACTTCTGAGCATTTCCTCCTAATCCTGTTTCTCTCTCTCTCTCTCTCTATATATATATATATATATTTGGTGTATAATTGTATAATGGAATAAATGATGAATCCAAATGTAATTATAGTTATCAAGGCACACATAAACAACTGATTGCGTATGTGTGTCTGGCTAATGATTTACAACCAATTATTTTTCCTTTATATATATAAAGAACTACAAAACTGATAAACATAAAATAAACCTTAAATCTCACACGCACACATATATATATAGAGGACGAGATTCACCCAAAAACTTACTTAAATGAAAAAACAAACTTTAAAACCTTTAATTAACCAATAACCATTATTTATGTTTTATCAATGGTTTAGATTAATTAATAGTATTGTTGTGATTAGTAAAAATATTAAGGCTTAACATGAGGTAAAGAGTAGAATGCGAACAAATTCATCAAAAACATTCCACGTCTTTCAACAAAAGTTTATCAATAAGCTAGGGGTTTTCTGTTTTGTTGGTTCAGTTCTGTTTAAACATAAAGGAAAACATGAAAACATACCTTT
Source organism: Helianthus tuberosus (assembly GCA_030545235.1). Taxonomy (NCBI): domain Eukaryota; kingdom Viridiplantae; phylum Streptophyta; class Magnoliopsida; order Asterales; family Asteraceae; genus Helianthus; species Helianthus tuberosus. The sequence continues at coordinate 122,774,082 of CM060390.1, read as the reverse complement.
GGTTGCATCAGCACAGGTTAGCAGAGAATCCAGCAATGGAGACGCAGCCATTAAGGTTGACATGATTGTCATCTTGGTCTGGTTCCTCCTTAGGGTGCTGACTGATGATGGTGGCTAAGAAAAACCGATAAGGGAATCGGTATAGGAGAGGAGGTCGAATTGATGTTATGATCTTATGGGGTGTGTCTGTTTGTGAAACTGAGTAACCCTCTAACCTCCACATAATTCTCCTTATATAAGCACCCAGGAGGAAACCCAATTAGTTACTAAGGGTAATATGGTCCATCAACAATTACCAACTAATTAAATAATAGGTTCTAATATATTTTGATCTCTATTATGTAAATGATTATAATGGCTATAGATTAAATATTGTTACATAATATATTTAATCTTACATTCTCCCACTTAGCCGAGTAATCATTTACTATGAGTATTAGATAAGCCTGATCAGGAGTTAACACTCATTTTAGCCTTAAACAAGTACTATAGCAGAAAAATACAGCCGTTGAATCATTATGCGACTCAGGACCCCCATTAATCATACTATAGCCTTAATTTAAAACCTAATCGTCATGATCAAAATACGCATAAGCCCTTTGTTCGATTTGTAACTTTATTTGTCTTATATGCCATTATGTCGACTTGACATATTCTTATAGACGTACAAAATCAAACTGATGAGGAAAAATTAACTAATACTTAGTCATTCACAGTACGATATGCAGTTGCGCATGGCCATTAACTAATACCCGTCTATGAGCTCTCTTAATAAGACTTATGGGTAATAACCATTCAGTTATAGGATCCTTAAGCATATCATGAATGTATTCGATACAAGCTTAGTTTCCTCAATTCGTTCATAAACGAATAATTAATTGCGTATCGAAACTTAATGCAGCACCTCTTGAACTGTTACTGTTCAAGGAGTTATGGTAGCTGACTTTATCACACTAAGTCTTCAAAACATCAATTATATGGAGATAATAAACTTATGAGTCTACTGATATATTTCCAACAACATTTAGTGACTATATTATGTCGTTATAAATTAGGTTGTTATTATCAGTACATTATGACTCCTCCATGAGATATGTTTTGTCTGCTGACATAAAGATATACCCGAAATAACATTTTGTCATCTTTGAATATCTCAAAGTTAGAGTAATAAACCGGTTTTAATTCTCACTTCTTCTTCAAATAATAGTCTCTCGTTTCTTTTAAAGATATTGTAATACTCCATTAGATGCTTCACAATAATCTAGACATATCTAGTGTGTTGCAATGTGAGTAATATCTAAACGAATATAGACTTAAACTTACATAAGGCTTCTAATTAATGAAGCGTAAATAAATGATCTCACTTATCCTATTATCCTCTAAAGGAGAGCAGTATTGTTTGTTACATATGTAAGGACCCATTTAAGGTTAAACTTATGGAACAGAACTAATATCCCATTGGGTCTATCTCAGTATGTTATGATATCAATCACGTAAGAGATATCTCTGAGATTTATTATATCAAAGTTTGTGTTAACGATACTTTGACTTATGTAGCACATACTTGTCAAAAGAATGTCATCTATATAGACAAGTTTATCTTAGTTGCTCCCACTCATTTTGAGGTAGGTACATTAATCCACTTGGTTGTTGATGAAAATAATTACGTTAAGATTTCATCACATTATGATGTTTGCATTAACCCATACATGGATTTTATTGGCTTACAAATAAAGTGTTCTTTAACCTTCAATTTAGAACTTTAGGTTGTTATCTAATGAACATGTAAATGTGTCAGCCATTTGTTATGGAAAAATTGTTTATAATGTTCATCTAATGTAGCTTTAAACTATTATAAGCTACTAGAACAGTGATGATCCTGAAAGAAATCTTTTTTTTTTTAGATAGGTAAGAAAAACTCTTTCATAATTTATCTCTTCCTGAGTATAACCTTTGACAATCAATCATGCTTCTTAGTGTCTTAACGTTTATATTAGGATTTGATTTAGTTATGAACACTCTTAGGTAATTCAATCAAATCCCAAACGTTATACGAACACATAAAATCAGTCTTACTAGAAAACTGTTTTATTCCATTAAGAATATTGATTGACACTAATGGCTTAATTTGAAGAGATAGGATCAGTAAACATTTCCAAACATTTCCAAAATCCATTTCAACTTCAGTTAGGGAGGTTATGTAATCATCAAAGTTAGTAGGCTTTTAAACCTAGATGACCTCCTGAGTTGATTATTGGGTTCATTAGAAGTTTCAGTTTTATGGATTAGCTCTTGGTTAGGTTGCTATCATTTTCATGATTCTAAGTTTGTAAGAGTTGGTGCAGTATGGTGTACAAGAGGTGTAATCGGAGTTAAATTCGGAGTGAAATTTAATGACATTCTTCCCCCCGCCTCTTGTATTCCTTGCAAATCATAATAAGGACTTTGACTGCTCCCACTGACCTTAGGAATCTTTAGGAACTCAGCATGCTTAGGGTCAAAGCTTAACGACCAATAAATTCTAATAGAGAAACAAGTTAATGACGTTAGTCATTGTAGTTTCTCTTATTGAGAATTATGTTAGTTTAGGTAAGAAATCTAAGTGTGCCCACAATTAAGCAACAATGAAACTTTTGTAAGAGTAGCATTAGATTTTAAGGAGACAAGTATTGATAGAACAGTGTCGTGATGGAGCGGTGTCTTGTCCAAGAGGTGCAAACTGAGGTAATGTAAAATTTTCACTCCCCCACCTCTTGCAACTATTGCAAGTTATTATTAAGACACTTAATGCTCCCACTGATCTTTAATATCTCTAGAATGTTACAAGAGAAGTTTCAATGAGCTACGTGACGTGGGAACCTATCATATATACGTTAGACTTTATTTGATTTCTTTAATGTCCAAATATCATAAGAAACTTTAGGGACATATCTAATAGAAATCTAATTAAGTATATATATGAATAGATTTCTTCTAAGAACGTGTGCCATATGCGACAAAATTTAGATACAAGTTGATAGTCTTTTAAATGATAAATGAATTATGTCTGAATATTCCATTTGGAATAAGTTCCACGAATGTCAAAAATGACTTATGATGGACCCATACTTATTCCTTAAGCCAAGTCATACTTAGGGCTTTAACGTCATGATTTAAAATCACTTAGAATGAGGTTAGTTGAATAATCATCCTCATTAAGAAAGTCATGATGTCTCATGAATTTCGGTTATAATGGATGAAATTTATAAGTCTCATTTTCCTTTTGTCAAGTTCTCATTTGCATGATAGCAAAAGTTGTGAAAATGTAAGGTATCATCTAGTTTCATTTTAATAATGTTTCTATCCAGATATTTAGAACAAATAAGATGAGAGTTTAAGATAAGTGTGACTTTATGTTGACTATGCAAACCTCACAACCTTCATGACATAGCCTAAGTAATGATACTGTATTCTGATTAATAATCAGAACATGTAATGTATCGAAAAGCTTTGTTAGAAGACTGCTTATTATGGTTCTTATAGCCTTAACATTTAATTTTGTCACTAACTCTCGTGTTAATTATTTGTCAAGTTCTGGTAAGGAAACGTATGGAACTAGAGTCAACTAATCATGTGTTAATTGGAATATTGAAATTACCAGACTTAAATATCATTAGTAAGTGACTATCTCATTAATTTACCCAACTGTTCTTTTAGAATAATGGATAGTCTCGTTGCTTATGTCTAGCCTAATGACATAGTTATGCAGTGAGATTTTCCCTTGAAGAACCTTAAAGTTGGAATTAGCACTTGTAATTTGTCTATGGACCTTAGAACAATCCTCTTTTAAACTATTAGTGGTTGTAAGGTGAATAACAACTTATTTTCCAGCGTTAAACATGTATTTCTTTGTACATATGTTGCTTATCAACACACTCGTTATACTTTGGTATTTCTTGAGTGTTATAGTTGATTTATAAGGCATCAAATTGTACAAGTGAAAATTTTAGTATGTAATGTACTGGAAAAATGTACTTATTTCCATGCGTAAGCCCTTAACTTTATGGGTCATGGTTTTGTACATTATAATGTATTCACATATACCACTTAACTTTATAGTTTAGAGTTTCAAATTAAGGCATGCATCTTAGGAGTTCTAGTGATTATTCCATAAATAAAGATTAGTCTCAGGAAAGACTTAATCTGGAATAACTTTAGTTATAGCATTTACGTTAGAGAGTTCTTGATTATCATAATAGACATCATGTTCGATTTGTCCTATTCATCATGCTCTAACTTTCTTCTTTATAATCTTTATCAGAAGAGAGCAATAGGATTATCGTGTCTTAGGAAATAATCAAGGATTTAATTTAAGAGCTAATTCTAATAGAAACTTTAAATAAAGCAAACATTTTAGGTTTAAAAATTAGAGTGGATGAGATATTGATATAAAGAAGAAAAAATTATAGTGAGTAACATTATGGGTAATAAGAACAAGGCAGACGAAATGATCATAAAAAACTAATTAAGGATCATTAAGCTAAGGATCATTATGTGAAGAGATTGTGATATGTCTATTACTAACATCAAAATAATAGACTTAGCTAAAAAGTTCTACTTAAACGAAAACAAAACAGCTTTGGCCAGAAGTGTAATCATTTAAGCATATGTGCAAAGTAGTTGTAACAAATCAGCTTTGGCCAGAATTGAAACAATCACTTTAGTTATGCACTTGTTGAGTATGCCATCTATGAATGAATTAAATCAGCTTTGGCCAGAAATTAAGACATTCATGCTTATGATGCACACACAACATAGCTTTCGTAATACTTGAACGATAAGTAGATGTATCAAGTCAGCTTTGGCCAGAAATGATATATCAGAAGCTCATTCAAGTTAAGCTATTTTGGTTTTGTAAAACATCATTTGATCCTTATAAATTAATTAAGTATAAACAAAACCAAGTATTTAATAGCAAACCACCCGTTAGCGCGGATCGAACTATGTATAAATGAAAAATTTTTAGGTCACATTAAACAACTTAAAAAAATCTTGTGCGATCAGTAATGCATTGTGCGTTTCACGAGTCTTGTGCGATCAGTAATGCACAAAGACTTGTGCGATCGGTAAGGCCCAAAGACTTGTGCGATCCATAAGGCCCAAGTGACTTGTGCGATCCATAAGACCCAAGTGACTTGTGCGATCCGTTAGGCCCAAGTGACTTGTGCGATCCGTTAGGCCCAAGTAACTTGTGCGATCCGTTAGGCCCAAGTAACTTGTGTGATCCATAAGGCCTTGTGCGATCCGTTATGTCTTGTGCGATCAGATCATCTCTTATGTAATCTGATCTTGTGCGATTATCTTATGCGATCAGATTATCTTTTTTATGTGATCCAATCTTATGCGATAAGTTGCTGTTTGTTGTGATAACATAACTAAAATTCGAAAATTATGAATTGTGATATAGTTTCCTATTTTATTATTGATCTAATTTTATCAGTAAATTTCGAAATCATAATTGTTTATCTCATTAACATATTTCGAAAATAACTTATTAGATAAAATAAGATCAAATTAGGAAAAACATTATACAATTCAAATCAAATTCCAAATCATAAAGGAAAATTCGAATTTATCATAAGAACATTATAAACCCTAAAAACATAAAACATGATTCTGGAACCCGAAACCTGAATTTTTAAGCTTTTCTAAAACAGATTTCGGTCATAAACATAATCCAACTAATTTTAACCCAAACTTCGGTTAAAACATGAAACATATAATTAATCCATATTTCGAAAAACAGTGATTTCAAAATTTTGATTGTTCATAAGATTTTCAAAGAAAAATTCTGTTTTCCAAGTTTCAATCCCAGAATTATGGATACGAAAACAAAACTGACTAATCAACATATGCTCTGATACCACATGTTGGTTCAGTTCTGTTTAAACATAAAGGAAAACATGAAAACATACCTTTGGTTGCATCAGCACAGGTTAGCAGAGAATCCAGCAATGGAGACGCAGCCATTAAGGTTGACATGATTGTCATCTTGGTCTGGTTCCTCCTTAGGGTGCTGACTGATGATGGTGGCTAAGAAAAACCGATAAGGGAATCGGTATAGGAGAGGAGGTCGAATTGATGTTATGATCTTATGGGGTGTGTCTGTTTGTGAAACTGAGTAACCCTCTAACCTCCACATAATTCTCCTTATATAAGCACCCAGGAGGAAACCCAATTAGTTACTAAGGGTAATATGGTCCATCAACAATTACCAACTAATTAAATAATAGGTTCTAATATATTTTGATCTCTATTATGTAAATGATTATAATGGCTATAGATTAAATATTGTTACATAATATATTTAATCTTACATGTTTATCTCTTAATAGAAGTTCAGACCATTTACTGGTTTAGCACTTAATGATTCAGACTGTTTGTTTCGCGAACAGATGTCTGAATGATTTAGAATCATTCAGACATCTGCCTCTGAATGGTTAAGCATTATATTGAGTCTGAATGATTAAGACCTCTAATCTGAATTGGTCAGACATTTGCCTTTGAACGGTTAAGCATTATACTAGCTCTTAATGGTTCAGACCTCTTACGGGTTCAACACTTAATGGTTCAGACCTTTTACTGGTTCAACACTTAATGGTTCAGACCTTTTACTGGTTCAACACTTAACCGATCAGAAGTTGGTAAACATCCCCTAAGTGTTTCTTAATACACTTAATTTTTTTCCAAAACTTTATTACACTTAATTTTTTTTTCCAAAACTTTAATCAAGAGCAACGATTTCAACCATTCTCAATGTTATGATGTATACTAATGATGTTAATGAAGAATATGGTACGTACGAAGTTTTCTATGTATTTTATCTCAAAGAGAACATGGGTACAAATAGGAAAAAGGTTTACAAGGAAACCACATAAACATGGAATGTCTGTATATAATTTCTATGAATATACAACACTAAAAAAGGAGGTGATAGGCACAATATACGATGATTCCAATACTCCCCCTCAAGGTGGAGTGTGGAGGTTTCGAACGCCCAACTTGCTAAGTAAGAAACGTAATTGTTGAACCCCAACCGCCTTAGTGAGTAAATCCGCTATTTGAGACTTGGTATGTATATTTTGAGGTTGTATTTCCTTGGACTCGACCTGTTCTCACACAAAATAACAATCCATTTCAACGTGTTTTTTGCGTTCGTGAAAAACGGGGTTACTTGCAATATGGTGTGCTGCTTGATTGTCGCAAAATAGAACTGTTGGTTCAGTTTGAGCATCATCGAGTTCTTCTAAAAACCATCGCATCCATAGTACCTCACTAACTGTAGACGCCATAGCACGGTATTCAGCTTCGGCAGATGAACGGGAGACGACCGATTGTTTCTTGGATTTCCAAGAAACTGGACCTCCTCCAAAAAGAAGGAGATACCCGGTTTGAGACTTTCTGGTGAGAGGACATCCTAACCAGTCCGAATCGCATTAGGCAATTAACTTAGTTCCTCCTTCTCTTGGTAATAAAATGCCTTGGCCCGTGGTGTTTTTAAGGTAGCGAAGGACACGATTAGCAGTATCAAGGTGGACCTATCTTGGATTAGCAACAAACTGGCTAAGCACGTTCACCGAATAGGCAAGGTCGGGTCTAGTGGCTTGAAGATAGAGAAGCCGCCCAATCAAACGTCGATATTGGCTAGCATCAACACGAGATCCCCCTTCATCGTGTGTAAGTTTCAGGCCTTGTTCCATTGAGAAGGAGCTTGGTCGACATCCTTGTAACCCACAATCTTTCAAGATGTCTAAAGTGTACTTTTGTTGGCTTAAAACAAGTCCCTCCTTCGTTCTTGCAACTTCAATGCCAAGGAAATATTTCAGTGTTCCCAAATCCTTAATGCTGAATTTTTTTATTAAGATATTCCTTGACTTGTTGAATTTTTGCAAGACTATTTCCAGCCATGATGACATCATCTACATATATTAAGGCTGTAACATGCACATCATCCCTTTTGTAGACGAACAAGGAGTGGTCCGACTTGGCTTGCTTAAAACCGATGTTAATTAGAGCAATAGAGAACTTGTTATACCAGTTCTGAGAAGCTTGCTTTAACCCATACAAGGACTTTTGCAACTTGCAAACTTTCGTTTCATTATTTTTGCAAAACCCTTGAGGGATTTCAATATAAATTCTTCATGTAAATCTCCATGTAGAAAGGCGTTATTTACATCCAATTGGTGAATGATCCAATTCCTTTTGATGGCCACCGTTAATAAGGTACGAACGGTTACCAACTTTGCAACCGGGGCAAAAGTCTCGTGATAATCAACTCCCTCCATTTGTGTGAAGCCCTTTGCAACCAGTCTCGCTTTATATCTTTCTACTTCACCGTTTGGTTTGTACTTGATTTTGTAGACCCATTTTGAGTCAATGGCACGCTTCCCTTCTGGTAGTTCTTTTAATGTCCAAGTTCCATTTTCTTCTAATGCTTGAATCTCTCTCTTCATAGCTTCACGCCAATTTGGGTCTTTCACAGCCTGAGCGTAATGTTTGGGCTCATCGTGTGAGCCGATGGCCACAAGAAAGGCTTTATGTGAATTAGAAAATTTTTCATAAGAAACAATATTAGAGAGAGGGTGTACCGTTGAGGACTCTTGATTGGCATCAGGTTGCGTATGGTCTATGGATGGGGGAAGCTTTACATGATAATCCGAAAAATGTTTTGGTGGAGCACGATTTCATTTTTCTCTATGTGATTACATGTTCTCATTTGTTTCATTTTGGGTTTCGCTTCCCACCAGATCATGTATCGGCCCAAGCATCTCATCCTTGGGCTTCCTCATTCTCTACGTCTATGGTGTTGTGTTGGGCTTTGTCACGGCCCCCGACCCAGTTTCCCGGTTCGGATGCCGCGGGACAGAAAACTCGTGATATTTGTATTTAATTTTGGCAGCGAAAATTTTAACAGGATCGTTTAAACTGAAAACACCCATTTATTTCATTTCAATTTTCGGGAAAAACTCCATAATTTACAATAAAGGAATTTCACTGGGAAATCCCCTGTTTACAAAAACATTTTTATTTATTTACTGAGCCACTTTATCCAAGCTGGTAGTGCTACACGGCACTTCTCCTGATTCACAGTAAATCACCTGAAACGTGTTTAAAAAGATTTTATCAGTGGGGAAATACTGGCAAGTCATTCATTTAATACAAAACGACATATTGTTATAAATTATAGTATTAAGGGTGATTATAATGTTTATGTCAACCAATTACCCAACGGTATTTGTCACTCGACTCGTTTATGTGACTATGGTCATATCACCCATTGGCTTACCCGTTGTCCAATGGTGACGGTTATCAAGTAATGTATACAAAACCCCACATACCGGCTGTAATTGAAGACTACAAAGACTTAATCTCTGTAATTATAACTTTGAAAATAAATAGGGTTTTGGAAACAATTTGGTAAAAAGAGAATGACCCACATTGCAAGTTTACTGGACAGATTTTGCCTACGGATTTAAGCCTTGTAACCTAATTAAATAATGCAAATGAAACTAGGTTAGTAACTTAATACAACATTTACGACAAGCTCACGAAATCAAAACCCCCACGACGAATGACAAAGTATAGCCCGAGTTCGGGCAGCACTTAAACATCCATCGGATCGGTTTCAATCGATCGGACATTGTATCGTAGCAGTGATCGAGTTATTACCCTGTTATCGTAGCGGTGTTTCCCTACTAAAATTAAAATTTCGAGTAGAAAGGAGGGTGTGTGTATGTGAATTTTCGAGCAGATGGAAATGGCCATGCAACGTACAATTTATAGCTGAAAATTAAGTCTCTCGCGGCCCGCGTAAACTCTAAGGGAATCCTATGCGGCCCGCGAGGGCCACCCTAGCTATGGCTAGGGTTGTCGTGTCACGGTGTAGGTCTACCACGTGTTTGACACGTGGCCCTGATCGTTATCCGGAGACTGGCAAGGCTGTCACGCCCCGCGTAAACTTCCCTTGAGTCTTACGTGGCCCGCGACAGACTAATAAAATTTGATTTTCTTGATTTTTCATAAGGATTAGGGTTTGAGGGGTCCGGGTTTTCACTTACGGAGTGTTTTGGGACATTTTTGCAGGTCCTTACATCCTCTCCACCTTATTTAAAACCTCGTCCTCGAGATTTACTGAAATAAGTAAGGATATTTTCGCTTCATTTCCGATTCCAGTTCCCATGTATACTCTGGTCCTCTTTTTGAATCCCACTTTACTTTGACCAGTACCAATCTCTTGTGTTTGAGGAATTTGACCTTTTTGTCCTCTATTTGGAGAGGTTTCTCAACAAATTTTAATTTTTCATTTACCTCTATGTCTGGAAGAGGTACTACCAGTGATTCATCAGATAAACATTTCCTGAGATTTGATACATGAAACACATCATGTACCCCGGCTAATTCTTCTGGTAGTTGTAGTTTATAAGAAAAAACTGGTCCAATTCGTTGGGTAACTGTGAATGGTCCTATGTACCTTGGACTTAGCTTCCCTTTCTTACCGAATCGAACTACTCCTTTCCAGGGAGAAACTTTCATTAGTACCTTATCCCCAACTTGGAATTCTAGCGGCTTGCGTCGATTATTTGCATAACTCTTCTGATGATCTCGCGTCGTTTTTAGTCTTTCCTTGATTTGAGTGATCTTGTCGGTGGTTTCCTGTACAATCTCGGGACCGGATAATTGACTTTCTCCTATTTCTGCCCAGCATACGGGAGTTCGACACTTTCGTCCATATAGTGCTTCGAACGGGGCAGCATTGATGCTGGTGTGGTAACTATTGTTATAGGAGAATTCTATTAATGGTAAATGGTCATCCCAATTTCCACCGAAGTCGATCACACATGCTCTGAGCATGTCTTCAAGGGTTTGGATCGTCCTTTCACTTTGTCCATCTGTTTGGGGATGGTATGCAGTACTTAAATTTAGTCGTGTCCCCATTCCTCCTTGGAAACCTGCCCAAAAATGCGAAGTGAAACGACTATCCCTATCTGACACAATGGAGAGTGGAACTCCATGTAGTGATACTACCTCATCTACGTACAGCTTAGCCAATCTCTCCATGCTAAAGGTTTCCTTCATTGGTAGAAAATGCGCTGATTTAATACAAGAATCACAAAAAACATCATTTCTTCTCGAAATGTTCTTAAGAAAATTAACATTATAAAGTTTAGAATCTGAAGCATGACCTAGTCGCTTGTGCCAAGTGTCCATAGTAACCACCATCGCTTCTCTTTTGCCTTCTACCATCCCCATGTGATATAGACCATTTTTGCACCTACCCGATCTAATCAATGTCCTCAAACGTAAGTTCTGCATGACAAAAAAGTCAGGAAAGAATGTTACGGCACAATCAAGGTCTTTAGCTAAACGACTAACGGAAAGAAGATTGTAATTGAATTTTGGAACATAAAGGACTTCGTTGATTTTTATGCCACTCGGTAGAACATAGTCTCCTCTTCCCTCATCCTCCACACTATATCCATTGGGTATAGTTATCGGGAGTTCGCGTGTGGTTTTAGTTTTGTTTTCGAGAACGAGACCGTTGTGGGTGATATGGTCTGTTGCTCCCGAGTCCACCACCCAGTTATGATTTAAAAATAAAAAAACATTACCCGTCGCATTTGCATGGGTGACGTGTGTGCCATGTTCGCAGTGGGTGAATCATCCAGTTTAGATTTGTTCCCAAACATAATTAAGAATTGACGGTATTGTTCTCCAGTCAAGCCTGGTAATGGGCTTTCATCGACCTCAACACATGCCGCCGTTCTTGTCTTCGTCTTTTCTCCCTTCTTTCCTGGCCACCCGTCGGGATACCCGATGCGTTTGAAGCATCCATCCCGATTATGTCCATCTTTTCCACAAAAACTACAATGTTCCACGGGCTCGTTGGAGTTCTGTTTCGCCTCCTTCTGTACGGGTTTGTTTTGTCGCTGGGTTTACTCATGCCTTGGACCTACCGATACTTGGAATGCAGCGGAATCAATGGTGACTTTCTTTCCGGCGGCCACAAGACGTTGCTGCTCATCTTCAGAAGCAAGATGATAGGCGGCGCTTAAGGAGGGTGTGGGGTTCATGGAAAGAATTTGTGTTCTAATCGTGGAAAATTCTGCATCAAGACGAAGAAGAAATACATAAAGTCTTTCTTTTTCTTTAATTTCAACAAGCTTCTTACCAACTCCACATGAACACCCTTTGCAAGAGCACTTTGGGGTAGGAAGAACCGATCCGAGTTCATCCCAAAGAACCCGTAGCCTGGTGTAGTAATTAGAAATGGAGACCCCATCTAGTCGAGTAATGGTGAGCGATTGTTTCAACTCGTATGCTCTTGGAGCATTTTCTTTAGCAAATCTTTCTTTTAAGTCAGACCAGATTTCTTCAGCAGTGTTGGCAAACTTGACACTATTCCTGATCTCTTTTTCCATTGTCGTGTTGAGCCACCCTTTGAACATCGCATCGACCCTCATCCACGCCATGTATTTTCCATCATCTGGGTCTGGTTTCTTGATGCTTCCATCTATGAATCCATTTTTTTTTTGGCAAAAAGGAGATTGGTCATCTCTTGAGACCAATCTATGTAGTTGCCATCGGTGAGGGGTTCATTGACGTGCATTTGTCGAGGATAATTGGAAGGGTGTATATAGAATGGTGAATCATGATCAATTGAAGCACCATCGGTTTTCTTTGGTTCGGTTTTATCGCCCATGATGAAGATGAAAACAATAAGGGCAGAGGTTTGAAGGTTTGGTTTTAGGGTTCCATGTATCTTTGCTCTGATACCATGAAGAATATAGTACGTACAAAGTTTTCTATGTATTTTATCTCAAAGAGAACATGGGTACAAATAGGAAAAAGGTTTACAAGGAAACCACATAAACATGGAATGTTAGTATATAATTTCTATGAATATGCAACACTAAAAAAGAAGGTGATAGGAACAATATACGATGATTCCAATAGTTAAAAATTGGAGCATGCACACTTGGGTCTCCTTCTTTATCTTTATCTTTAAGATTCAGAGCTTTCCTCTATTTTGCACCATCGACATAATTTCATCTCTATCTCCAAATTTACACCTTCGACTAATGATGTTTATGAATAGTGAATCTCCAAATATAGAAATACAATACTAATAATCTCAACAGATGTTTGTGAGGTGGCGGCGGCAATGCTAGAGGTAGGGGCAGTGGGTGGGGTTTTATTAACCTTTTAAATTAGTATATATTAACCTTTTTGTTTTGGAAGTGGCGACAATGGTAGCGGTGCCGGCGATGGTGGAGGTGGTGGCAAGGGTGGCAGGGGCAGTGCTGTTGATGACTACCAGGGGCGGACCCAGGTGCAATCCTGGGTGAGTGGGCGGATCCCTTGAAAAACAATTAGTGTATTTTTAGGAAAAAAAAACCCGACCGTAGCCCTTGAAAATATGCTTAAACCACTCATCTGCACCACCAGCAGATAATTCTTGGGTCCGCCACTGATGACAACAAATAGGTGCTGGAGACGAAGAATATTAGCTAATGGTGTTATGTTAGCTGGTGGTCCTAATACATTTGGACATGTTTCAAATTATAGAAAATTTTGTACGAGTGGTTTGATTTTATGTAAATTGGTTTTACCTAAATCAACTCATCATTAGAAAAACGGGTCACGACTCACGATTATCACCCTTATCTATAACTCCACTAACTATAAACTTTTTAATATCATTGTCCGTTCCAATACAGGATAATTGAGAAGGGTTGTTACGCTAATTCTCTTAAGAAAAAATCTCACATTTGAATCTCAATGAATTGTAACGCTCCGCTTTTCCGTAACTATCCTTAATTAGAAAGTTGTCTTGTAATTCTATTTTTGGAAACTTGTATTCCGTGTATCGTATTTCCAACTTGTAATCCGAGACACCGATCAAAATGAAAGTCATATTTATATCAACTATGTTCCATTTGTACTTGTTATGTTCAATTTATACTTGTAATCGCATGCAACAAACCCTAATTCGAAACTATGTGACGATACGTGCAAATAACCGACTTTCAACGCGTTTACGTGATTAACCAACAATTAATGATTCCAACACTTATTATACATCATATTATACTTGTAAACACCTTCAACATAATAATTATACTTGCAATTATGTGTTATAGATCGTGAATCGCCTATAATTGCATTTTGTGCAATAACTGACAACTATGTGTTACAACCGGCATTACCGATACTTGTTTTACATAATTTCACATACATGGACATACTTGATATCACTATTAAGTTTACGATACTTGCATGCTTGTTACGCGCTTGAAACTACACGAAAAGCGCTCGAAAACACCCTAAAACCTAACTTTGGGGCCCTAATTGCATACTTATCAAACTTGAGGGACCATTTGTGACAAAAATCCAAACCCCCCCCCCCCCCCTAAAACCCACATTTTGAATCTGCATTTTTGGCTCCAACCTTCACCCTAAAATATAAATTTTGAATCTTGTATTTATGGCTCCAACCTCACCCACCATAAATACAAGACTCCTAACCCTCATTTCTCCTTTGCAAACTCACTAAGCCTCACTCTAAACACTCCCAATCAGTAGCTAAATCTTAGTTTAAGATCAAATTCAAGGCAGGAACTTTCAAGTGCAAAAGTGAGTCAAAACTCACATTTCTTTCATCTTTTTTCACTTCTTCTTCCTCTACAAAGTGTGGAATGCCTCTAGGATTGTTCTCACAAGGTTTTCCATGGAAATCCAAGGTGAAACATCCCATTTTTGAGGTCCAACTTTCTATTTTGGAATAAAACTTTGATAAACATTCTTTAATCTTTTGTTTTACTCATACATTCCTATGTCCTTGTGCCACTAATCAAGACTATGATTATGTGTGCATAAAAATAAGGTTGTAACATACAAATTCAGAGGTTTTAATCCTCTAAACTTTCTGTATTTAAAAGGGTTTTAACCCACAAGTGATCAACAAGACTTGAACTTGTGTATGTGTGATTATTTGGATAGCTTGGGCTATCCTAGTTACAATCCACACTTCACTTGATGAATTCTCTTAGTTAGTATGTATATTTCATTTCCTTATTGTCCATTCATGACCATCCTTGTTGTCTTATGATAACTTGTGCATTGGTGAATTCAAAAGAGGTCTTAAAATGGAAGATTATCCTCCTATCTCTATGCATGACTTCTATGATAATCCTTGTTGAACTTGTTGGACTAATCATATAATATACTATATAAAACATATAAAATACATATAATACATATAAAAACCGAAACCTTGATGATAACCAAATGGTTATTCGTCAAGTTACTAAGTTACATCACCTAGATACTTAAGTTTCTCATTACGATTCTAATGGGTATATTAACCCATGAAAACATTCTAACCCCTATGGGTTCATAGTGTCAAAAATGAGTATTAAGTGCTAGATGATTATTTTCTCGTATATATACTTTTGGTGTATTTTACTTACCCAAATTCTGATTCTAAATATTCCTTGAACTCCAATCCGAATACATTCAACCTCCTAAATTCATTCACTCGTCAACACTTAGATAATCGGAAGAATTAGCAATATTGTGAGTATACTTGACCCATTTTACCGTTTTCACACTTTTGGGTGTAACATGTTTTCATATACAAAACACACTTAGTATACATATTATTATGCAAATATGCAAACAAACAATCCAATACATGCTTACTATTTGTTATGCTTGATTCATGTTTTCTGGGTGATTCTTATGTGATGAACTTGTCATTAGCTTTGTACGAGCCTCCACTTAACATGTATAGCGTTATAGGAGTAACGTACCCCCCATATTCTTGAGGTCATGTTAAGTTAATCATTCATTCATACTTGCGTAAACAGAGGGTTGACTTGCAAATCGCATGCCAGTTTATACGTTAATCTTGATAACTAGGTTTGCGATGTGGATTGTTCATTATCTTTTCCATACTTATATGCTACTACACAAAACTTGTATACTTGCCAATACTTTTGTATTGAACTACGCTTTTAAAACATGTTGGAGGTTTAACGATGATATTGATGATGCATGGAATCTAGTAGGATGCCTAGATATCCACTTTAAATTGGTATTCTTATTGTATTGTAATTCTTGTAGTTCAAGTTGTTGTATTTGATTCCAACCTTTGTAATTGACTTTTAGAAATGAAATGAAATCTATTATTTAAATACTTGTCACAAATCTTAGTGTTATTTTGTCTCGAGCAATCTATTTCGTATCACTCCGATGTTTCCGCCATCGGTTGGGGTGTGACAGATTGGTATCTGAGCCATAACTATAGGGAATTAGGAAAATTGCCATGCTTTTGACCTAGTCTATAGTTAACTAACAAATTCGACCATACTTGGTTCATATGTTGATTTCTTGAAACGTATTTATGTGTTATTCTTGAAATGCCTTTTATGTGCTCATACTTGTTTATTTATTCCATAACATACGCCTTCCTAAGGCATTTTACTCAATCATACTAAACTCGAAAATACTCGTATTATACAAACGAGACGACTTCACAAAAATAGGCGTGAAACCCGCAATTTGGTGAAGAACTCTCAATCTACCCATTCTCTTTACACAAAATTCGCTATCAAGTTAGGAATGAAATCCTCACCTTGATGGAGAATTTCCATTTCGAATTCTAGTGGACACTCGTCAAAGTGTTGAAATTAAATTTTGGCTCGACGAGTACCAACCACACTTGGGATACGAAATCGTCAAGTTAGGGATGAAAACCCACATCTTGTCGACTAGTTCCACTCCTTGATTTTCAAAAATCCCGCCAAGTCTTGAATTTTCGATTGAGTTGGAACATGTAGTAACTAGAAGGGTGAATACCGTTAACCGAAATTTCAGCAAGAATATTCCACCTATTAGGCCAAAGCATGTTTCTCAAATTCAAAAGAATTTTCGACCACTTCGCTTTAGTCAAAGTTCCGTTTTGGAACAATCCAAGTTTTAATCAAACCTTCATTTTTACTATTATCAATCTTATACGATGCAATCCTCTCTTTTCAAATTCGAATTATTTTCGAGATTATTTTCTTACACACATATCATACTAAATCTTTTGATACACTTATACGTATTTCACATGCATGATTTCAAAAACGTCACCAACTAGATTTACATTTTGTAACCCCAAAATTGAGACCTATCATCGAGATAGGAGTGATTTCCTTACCTTGACGATTAACTCCGCCCCTTCTTTCTTAAAACGACCTCACCAACGGGTTAGGGGTGATTCCCTTACCTAGGTGATCATTACCAAAATTTTTCCTTCAAGAGACCTTATTATGCAAACACGATCAAGTTTTGTACCTAAATCGTTTATCATTTGTCAAAATCCCTACTTATGCCAATTTCGAAACTTAATGTTTACCAAACGTATTTCGTACCCTACGATTTATTTTATATAAGTCACATACATGAAAATTTTTAATCATATCCTAAACGCTTTGTTTCCCGATTTTTAAAATTTTACGAAATGCTACCCATAAACTTAGTCGGCCTAATGAGTCTATTGCCCACAAATTTCATGTTTCACGTAATCGCTAAAACACGCTCACGGTATGTCATTATACTAAGAACTTTCATTCTCAATCGAAAATCGAACCAACCTTTCTCACATGCCTATAATATCTTATAGATATTATAAGTTCGTGTTACTAAAACTCTTTTTAAAATCAATAAATCATTTTACTAAAAACACTTTTCAACGATCACTAAGTTCATTATGCTAAATTTCTTTTTAAGAATCAACGTTTCATGAGAACCTCCGAATTTCAAATTTCTTATTTTAATGCTAGATCCTTTAAAATGATGCAAACTTGCTATTTTCAAAATCATTTTCATACACCGCTCAATACATTATTTCAATTTCAAAACTCGTGGGCAAGGAAACTTCATAGGACCGGCCATTCTCGACTTACTTAAATCCTTCTAAAACAAGAGTAGCATTTCCGTTCTTTACAAAATACGTCACGCATAACCAATAAATATTTTATATTCTTTTTACATTCACAAACTAAATTCTACATTCCAAGACAAACTCAACCTATTTTGATTTGATAAACTCAACGTTTTGCTCAAACAACTAAACATGCATACCATCGTACACCTTTTAGTCAATATCACACGACAACTTCACGTATCATTCGTTTTACATACCCACAACTTCTTGATCATTTTACACGCTCAAATTCGTTGTATTCATTTTATTTCATACACACAATTGTCGTTATTTATACCTACTTACATTCATACTTATACACATTTTCATGTTCATCCTCATACGTTTTATGTTCGTACTTACATACTTATTCATACTCATACTCATACTATTACTTATATTCATACACATGCTTACATTCATACTCATATTCATACATTCGTACCTATACGTGAGCGTAACCCGAGGGATTCGCTTACGTTGGTCTCATACATACTTAAACATAAACATGCT
Source organism: Helianthus tuberosus (assembly GCA_030545235.1). Lineage (NCBI taxonomy): Eukaryota > Viridiplantae > Streptophyta > Magnoliopsida > Asterales > Asteraceae > Helianthus > Helianthus tuberosus. The sequence goes on along the minus strand of CM060390.1, from coordinate 122,755,556 downwards.
TATATACTAAATCTTTATATGCGCACATTCTTATTTTTTCAAATTTATGTATACCCTGATTCATACACAACTAGTACAAGCTATGCGGATCATGCGACGATCAGTATAATCGCGGGTGCACACGGGATTATAGTGATAAGAGCATGAAAATCATAGAGTGTACTACTGTGTATGGTAAGACACGGAACGTGACATGGCATCGAATAACGAAACGAACGTAACATGGTTAAATCATGGTGGATACGCCGCTGGTACTTCCTATATATAAGTGTTTTCATCATGTTACCAAACTTTCGTAAAACGTGCCATGAGAAATTCGGTGTTTTGCAGACCTATTTAGACCCGTTACAAACTTTAACAACTCACAAAACGCATTTCTAAACGCGCTATATCCGATTATCCATGACGAGCATTTCTAAACGCGCTATATCCGATTATCAATGATGAGACCTTATTCTTAACCCAATGTTTTCGTTGTCCAATACACATGCCATTCTTATACTCGTATTCGTTTACTAGATCGATCATTCACCCTCGTACCTTCGTTATTCTTTGTCTTATATACAAGCCTCGTTTACAATCAAATATGTGTACACGTTCGAATCCCAAAATACTTTCTTGCTTTGAGACTATCTTCCCTTCTTTTTTATGTGCAAACACACTTAGTTGGCCGTTCAAAACTGTTTTATTTAAAATACCTAACTTCCTCGTTCTCACCAATAAACAATTTTTTCTACAAAACTGAGATTTATCAATGCTCTTTAAAACCAATGAAACTTTTCTTACAACCTACAGTGCGGTCACACTTTCCATAAAAAAATACATACCGTTTTTGTACAAAAGTTTTCCTTCTTAGGTAACATATTCTAAAATACCTTTCCATTTTGAGTTATTCAAACTTGTTTAAAGCTCACCTTACCTATACACACACATATAGGTTTTACTTGTGTTTAATATCTCAAGTCATCCTAGTCAAATTTTTTTTTTTACAAAACCTATCCTTTCGTTCCTCAAACAATTTCATACGTTTTTTCGACACATCTCACACTTCTTAGTCTCGATTTTAGTCAATTGTCTTAGCCAAAACGTTCTCTTTTGCAAAGTCTCCCTCTTGAATAAATTTCGGGACGAAATTTCCTAAAGGGGGGGGGGAGACTGTAACGCTCCGCTTTTTCGTAACTATCCTTAATTAGAAAGTTGTCTTGTAATTCTATTTTCAGAAACTTGTATTCCTTGTATCGTATTTCCAACTTATATTCCGAGACACCGATCATAATGAAAGTCATATTTATATCAATGATGTTCCATTTATACTTGTTATGTTCAATTTATACTTGTAATCGCATGCAACAAACCCTAATTCGAAACTATGTGACGATATGTGCAAATAACCGACTTTCAACGCGTTTATGTGATTAACCAACAATTTAAGCTTCCAATACTTATTGTACATTATAATACATCATATTATACTTGTAAACATCTTCGACATAATAATTATACTTGCAATTATGTGTTATAGATCGTGAATCGCCTATACTCGCATTTTGTGCAATAACCGACAACTATGTGTTACAACCGGCATTACCGATACTTGTTTTACATAATTTCACATACATGGACATACTTGACATCACTATTAAGTTTACGATACGTGCATGCTTGTTACACGCTTGAAACTACACGAAAAGCGCTCGAAAACACCCTAAAACCTAACTTTGGGGCCCTAATTGCATACTTATCAAACTTGAGGGACCATTTGTGACAAAAAGCCAAACACCCCCCCCCCTAAAACCTACGTTTTGAATCTGCATTTTTGGCTCCAACCTCCACCCTAAAATATAATTTTGAATCTTGTATTTATGGCTCCAACCTCCACCTCCATTCTCCACCAATGGGCTTCTAAACCCCATTAAACACTCACCTAACCTCACTCACCATAAATACAAGACTCCTAACCCTCATTTCTCCTTTGCAAACTCACTAATCCTCACTCTAAACACTCCAAATCGGTAGCTAAATCTTAGTTTAAGATCAAATTCAAGGCGGGAATTTTCAAGTGCAAAAGTGAGTCAAAACTCCTCTTTCTTTAATCCTTTTTCACTTCTTCTTCCTCTACAAAGTGTAGAACGCCTCTAGGATTGTTCTCACAAGGTTTTCCATGGAAATCCAAGGTGAAACATCCCATTTTTAAGGTCCAACTTTCTGTTTTGGAAGAAAACTTTGTTAAACATTCTTTAATCTTATGTTTTACTCATACATTCCTATGTCCTTATGCCACTAATCAAGACTATGATTATGTGTGCTTAAAAACAAGGTTGTAACATACAAATTCTGAGGTTTTAATCCTCTAAACTTTCTCTTTTTAAAAGGTTTTTAACCCACAAGTGATGAACAAGACTTGAACTTGTGTATGTGTGATTATTTGGATAGCTTGTGCTATCCTACTTACAATCCACACTTCACTTGATGTATATTTCATTTCCTTATTGTCCATTCATGACCATTTTTGTTGTCTTATGATAACTTGTGCATTGGTGAATTCAAAAGAGGTCTTAAAATGGAAGATTATCCTCCTACCTCTATGCATGACTTCTATGATAATCCTTGTTGAACTTGTTGGACTAATCATATAATATACTATATAAAACATATAAAATACATATAATACATATAAAAACCGAAACCTTGATGATAACCAAATGGTTATTCGTCAAGTTACTAAGTTACATCACCTAGATACTTAAGTTTCTCGTTACGATTCTAATGGGTACATTAACCCATGAAAACATTCTAACCCCTATGGATTCATAGTGTCAAATAAGGGTGTGTACGGTTCGGTTGGCTTATTAGCATTATCCGTAACCGTAACCGAAGTCATCGGTTAATCGGTTCGGTTAATTCGGTTAATTTGTCGGTTTTCGGTTCGGTTCGGTTAATTTTCTGTTAATAACCAATTCAAACAAGTGCTAATTTTTTTGCTTAGAAATACATGTAATGGAGGTATAAATACATGAAATAGATGTATAAATACATGAAATAATGGATGTATAAATAAATGAAATGGAGGTATAAATGCATGAATAGATGTTTAAATACATAAAATGGAGGTATAAATAAATTAAATGAATGTATAAATAAATGAAATGAAGGCATAAATAAATGAAATAGAGGTATTATTACATGAAATGAAAGTATAAAACATGAAATACATGAAATAGAGGAATGAAAGCTAGAAATATATAAATAAATAAATGATTCGGTCCGGTTCGGTTAATTTCGGTTAACCGATGATTAAAAAAATATCCGTTAACCGACTTTCGGTTAATTCGGCTTCGGCTAATTTCGGTTCGGTTTTGTCGGTTTTCGGTTCGGTTTCGGTTAACGGTTCGGTTATTGCACACCCCTAGTGTCAAAAACGAGTATTAAGTGCTAGATGATTATTTTGTCGTATACATACTTTTGGTGTATTTTACTTACCCAAATTCCGACTCTAAATATTCCTTGAACTCCAATCCGAATACATTCAACCTCCTAAACTCATTCACTCGTCAACACTTGGATAATCGGAAAAATTAGCAATCTTGTGAGTATACTTGACCAATTTTACCGTTTTCACACTTTTGGGTGTAACATGTTTCCACATACAAAACACACTTAGTATACATATTCTTATGCAAATATACAAACAAACAATCCAATACATGCTTACTATTTGTTATGCTTGATTCGTGTTTTCTGGGTGATTCTTATGTGATTAACTTGTCATTAGCTTCGTACAAGCCTCCACTTAACATGTATAGCGCTATAGGAGTAACGCACTGCCCGTATTCTTGAGGTCATGTTAAGTTAATCATTCATTCATACTTACGTAAACAGAGGGTTGACTTGCAAATCGCATGCCTGTTTATACGTTAATCTTGATAACTAGGTTTGCCATGTGGATTGTTCATTATCTTTTCCATACTTATATGCTACTACACAAAACTTGTATACTCGCCAATACTTTTGTATTGAACTACGCTTTTAAAACATGTTGAAGGTTTAACGATGATGTTGATGATGGATGGAATCTAGTAGGATGCCTAGATACCCACTTTAAATTTTGTATTCTTATTGTATTGTAATTCTTGTATTTCAAGTTGTTGTATTTGATTACAACCTTTGTAATTGACTTTTAGATTGAAATGAAATCTATTATTTAAATACTTGCCGCAAATCTTAGTTTTATGATGTCTCGAACAATCTATTTCGTCTCACTCCGATGTTTCCGTCATCGGTTGGGGTGTGACATGTATGGCCCGAAAAAATCTCAAATTTGGATGGATATCTTACAATATATCACCCTTATGTTTAGTTAATTGATTCTACTATATGCAGGACAAACATGCTTTTTCTATATAAAAGATCATAGAAGATGAAGATAAATATCAAGAGAAGTAATAATATCATGTGTTACGTATGTTAGCCGTTATTAGAAAAGACTTTTGAGACAGTCTGAAATGGCTATAAATTATTGTGATACTTATAAATGCATGTTGGTGTTTATAAAGGTGAAAAAGTTGTCCAATTAGTGAAGCCCGAAGATAACACAATAACATGGTGGGTCACAATATTGAAAGCTTTGGAGGTGCCTGCCTACAACAAACTTGTCAAACGTACCTTGACCGTTGGATCCTATGATCAATTATAGTTACACTAGCTTTTGGGTAGCATGTGTGAAGTTTAAATGATAATAAACGTTTGAAGTTTTAAATATTTTAGTTATGAGTCACACCAATTTTTACGAAGAAAAAACTTTAATTAAAAGTTATGTTGATTGACTCGAGCATAAGGATCTTAAATGTTTTGGTGACGGGTCGGATCATCAAGTATCAGATGTAGATACAAAATCCGACGGGTCGGGTCTTGAAGTTCAATGGTATAGGCATGGGTGTGTTGATAGAGCAAGTGTGTGTTCTAGCCACATAATCAAATGGTTTGAGTTTCATTTAGTGTTGTAAAAGAGCCAAGCAAGATTGGTTGAGACCTGGGCTCGAACTTAAATGGGTCATCTTATCTTAGCTTGTTTATGTTAACAAGATTAAAATGTTGGACTCGAATTCGCCTCGTAGAAAGCTCGAGCCATTTTGTGCTCGTAAAAAGCTTAAGCCAACTGTTAAATTTAAAAAAAGAACTAGTAATATGACCCGCGGGCTATACACCGCGGGCCCGTTGCAAAAATCAAATGGGTTCCTCCAAATGTTATGTCATGTGTTAACCATTTGAAAACCCATGTTTCGACGTTTTCGATTCAACTCAATGTAACTTATTAAGCATTGTGGTTGAATCAAAACATAAAGTAAATCGAGTTTATACCGTACAATTATAATGTATTATATGTAACCTGACTCATAGATAAGAAACATACCAAAAAAATCATAAAACGTGTATAAATGAATAAATGACATTTGTAATTAAAAAGAGCTTATTATAGCTTAAAAGGAGAAACAACAAAAGGAAAAAAAGACATTCAACTATAAGTGTTTTGCAAAGTGAAAGGATCAAGTCGGGAGGTGTAAAAATCAACTTTTGATTTTTGGTATAGATATGTGATAATATAATGGTAATTTTACATGTTGTGTATTGCGACAGGGTCGAAATATAGAATAACTCAAATTTATACCCTCCAATGAAAATTTATTATATATAACCTCACTCGGTTTCGAACAAAATTTACGTCGAAATGTAGGACAACTGAAAACGTACATAAAATAAGCACGAAAATGTATTATATTTGAGTTGATTCGTTTTTATATGTAGTAGTCTAGGGGCTAAAGTAGACATTTTTAAAGTTTTGAGTGTAGTAAATTACAAAAGAAAAGACAATGGATGATGGTGTAAATATGTAAAAGGGGAGGGATCCTAAATAGAAAGTCTACCGACTTTCTTATTTAAGATAGATAGAAACCGTACAATTATAATGTATTATATGTAACCTAACTCATAGATAAGAAACATACCAAAAAAATCATAAAACGTGTATAAATGAATAACTGATATTTGTAATTAAAAAGAGTTTATTATAGCTTAAAAAGAGAAACAACAAAAGGAAAAAAAGACATTCAACTATAAGTGTTTTGCCAAGTGAAAGGATCAAGTCGGGCGGTGTAAAAATCAACTTTTGATTTTTGGTATAGATACGTGATAATATAATGGTAATTTTACCTGTTGTGTATTGCGACAGGGTCGAAATATAGAATAACTCAAATTTATACTCTCTAATGAAAATTTATTATATATAACCTCACTCGGTTTCGAACAAAATTTACGTCGAAATGTAGGACAACTGAAAACGTACATAAAATAAGCACGGAAATGTATTATATTTAAGTTGATTCATTTTTATATGTAGTAGTCTAGGGGCTAAAGTAGACATTTTTAAAGTTTTGAGTGTAATAAATTACAAAAGAAAAGACAATGGATGATAGTGTAAATATGTAAAAAGTGAGGGATCCTAAATAGAAAGTCTACCGACTTTCTTATTTAAGATAGATAGAATTATATATGCATTTTTACACATGTTTAGATATTATAGAAACAGGGTAAGGATAGTGTAAAAAGGGCCTAAAGTGTAAGAAGTGTATTATAACACTATATATAATACTATATAACACCATATAAACACCGTATAACAATATGTAACACCATATAATACCATATAACACTATATAACATTATATAACAAATATAACACTATACATCTATCATAGACATGCTATCAGACAACCTATAGTGTTATATTTGTTATATAATGATATATAGTGTTACATAGTGTTATATGGTATTATATGGTGTGGGTGAGGTTCCAGCGTGAACAACATCCCAGACGTGAACTGCGTGAACTTATCTAGACCGTTGATTAATATGATCTTGATAATTTTAGTTAGTGGCATAATTGTAATTAATAGGTTACTTTTTATTATTTTATTAAAAGCAAAAGGGTAAATTTGTAATTAGATTTTTTACTCATTTAATATACAGTTGCAAGATATTTGCCTAATTGAATATAAAATCCCGTGATTTTCTATTATTTAGTTATTGGTATAATATCATATAATCCCCCATTATAATCAAACATCCTCTATCTCTCTCTTTTTAAAATCTACGGCGACATTATAATCAACATCCTCTCTATCTCTCTGTTTATACTCTACGGCGACGACAAAGGAAAAGGGTAATCGGCGCCGGAAGTTTATTAATCGACGGAAAAAAGGTTCTTCTTCAACAATCAAAGGTACACATTGAAAATCCTTATCTTTAATTGCTTCAAAAAGTAGTTGCATGTTCCGTTCCTTTTATTAATCAACTAAGAACACTAATCGGAATTAGGGCATGAATGTTTTGTTATGACACTTGTGTAGTTACAAATCTTATGTACATTGGTATTATTGTTAGTAGGAGTTATTTATTCTGAGTAAGATTACGTTCATTATGTTAATTGGAATTAGGGCTTGAAACTTTGAATCTGTTCATTCGAAATAGGTCTTTGACTGTTTTGATGTTGTTCTGTTTTCTAAAAGATTGTAGCTATGTTGGTTTGTTCAGGGTCCGGTGAGTTCAACTGTATGTATAAACGATAAGTACACATGTGTATGTTGTTTACTTCGTGATGTACACCGGTGTACATAGTGGTTATATTGTGATATCTGTTTTGTTTGTTTATTTTGTTGGGTAAAAAGTTTTGTTAATCATAAATAGGGGTTTGTGCCATGTTTTTAAGTGATTTTAGGCTTGTCTGTTTGTTGAGTTATGTAGTAGTAAGATTTCATAGTTCACATGTGTACCGGTTGCCAAAAACACACACAAGAAATACACATGTGTACAACGTGAATGGATATAAATGTCTGTGACCTGGTGCATTTCTATGACTTTCAGAAAAGTCAACATTGTATATAATTTACACAAATGTAAGCGTTGGGGTTAGGTTCAAATATCATGTGTAATCGGTAGTTGTTTTGCAAGATTACACATGTGTACTCATGTGTGTGTGGTTTGTTACACAGGTGTACTAATATGATTGTCATACGAATAAATGAACACGTTATTAATCATATTGTCTTCTTTTGCAGAAAATTGGTATTCGAAACTGAAAGCGGCGTTGGGTTGTACCATTTTCAAATGATAGATTTACTACCAAGTAGGTGGATCAATGAGGCATATGGAGACGTGGTTCGGGGTAACTGCCGATAAGTGGAATAGTGGCTTCCCACTAACCCATAAGGAGAAGAAGTCGACGTTGACACGTTTGAGGAAAAAGTATGCAATAAAGCTAGTTACTTCAGAGGCCAACAAGCACCGTAGGCGCGTATTAGATGAAGCAACCGAACATGAAAAGGCGCATGGAATAGGTGTTTTTTAGTACGTCTATATTGCTTGACAATAGTTAACGTTTTATGGTTACAATTTTTTGGAATGTAGTTAATAACAACAAACATGGTGATTGCCATACCAGAAGCATTTGATGGTTTGGTATTTTGTTACTTTTTGAAACAGTGGAATAAAAGTTTTTTGTGTATTAGCATGGTTTTTTTTGGTTTGTCAAACTACTTGACAGGTTTATAATGTACGTAATGTCTGTGTTGTGTAATACATTTAATTAAACGTTTCACAATATAAAAAATGAGCAGAGTTAATACATAATAAAGTAGGTACACATGTTTACTTGTGGTGAAAACATCCAAGTACACCTGTGTACAACGGTAATATCAGATAAGTACACAAGTGTACGGTTTTCATGTGTAGATTTTTCCCATATACAGGAATGTTGCCTATGTCTTTGGGGAGCTTTTTTTCCATCAATATAATACATGCCATACCGTTAAGGAAAAAAAAATAACTGTTCGTGATTAAAGGTTGTATTATGCATCAAACAAACTCAATAACTATTAGGCATCAAACAATCACAAAAACAATTATCAAACGCTAAAATAAAAATCACATAAAAAAAGAAAAAGTTCAACAAATTGGTTTCAAAATGTTTGTAATTTCAAGAAAAATTCTAGCCGTCACTATCGTTATCCTCGCCATCAGTACCGGTTTCGTTTCCTTCGCCATCATTACCGGTTTCGCTTCCTTCATCATACTCATAATGGTCATCCCCTTCTTCCTCGTCGTCTTCTTCAGTAGATGAATAATCCTTCGTTGGTTTACCTTTTTTAAGTGGACAATTCCTTTTATCATGTGTACTACGGAGATAATAGTTACACAAAAATAAAAATGACTAAAAACTCTAGTTCAACCAACAAAAGACTAAAACTATAATTCGAATCTTGCTACTAAGACCAAAAACAATGACAATATTAAATGTTCGTTAAAATATATGGAAATCGATGGTCATACGATTACACTACCTGGATGATCCATTGTTGTAACGAATACATTATCGCCAATGTTTTGGTCAGAATTGTGAACGTCGATTTGTGGGTCGGCCATGAATGAAATACAGTAGCACCTGCCGAAAAAAATTCAAATATGTTTCAATGTACTCAAAAGACATCAATTAATTTGCATACACAAACAATCAAGTCCGGCGATTAGGGGCAAAGATACAGACGACATACTCACCAGAAATCAATGTCCGGCTAGAACTTCAGGTTTTTGAAAGTTGCAGTCCAGCGAGATTTAAAGGTTTTCCAAAAGTTGATGTCCGGCAAGATATGGATCCATATGAACGAGAATTGTGGATAAAAATGATGAAGATATGGATGTTTGTTGAAAAAATTATGAAATATAATTTTGATAAATATAAGATATGTTAAGATTATCTTTGATAAATAAAAAAAAATTATGATTCTATATTGTTCATGGTTGTCGATTTGATTGTAACTGATGATGATTTGATCTTGATTTTGAAATAAATAAGATAATAATTAAATAAGATACTAGCATAACTGATGAAGAAGCGTAAGGATGATTGTAACTGATGATGATGATTTGTTCTTTATTTTGAAATAAATAATATAATAATTAAAAATTCCATATTTAAATGAAGTTACAATCTTACCCTTGTGTAATGGTTATGAAATCAATGGTTCAGATCAGTTCACGCGGTTCACGCTAGGAAATTTGTTCACGTTTGAACCTAATCCTATATGGTGTTACATATTGTTATACGGTGTTTATATGGTGTTATATAGTATTATATATAGTGTTATAATACACTTCTCACACTTTGAGCACTTTTTACAGGATCCTCTACCTATAGAAACAATACACTAAAAGTTTTTTTTTTAAATATATTTAGTCTTTTGACGTTTCGCACACTTTGTAGTCTTGTTTTATTTTAATGCTTTTTATTTGTTTTGTTCATTAACTAGTTGATGACATATATGTGTTACGGGGTGGTAGACTGAATATATATCATAACCAATTGAAAAAACACACTATCATAATTTTGTTAAAAAAAAAAAACTAAAATGATGATAAGACCGTAATTTTGAACTTGGAGCAAAAGTGTAATTTCTTAGGACTAATGAGCGAGTGTTAAGGAACTGTTTGACACGAAAAAAAATTAAATCGAGTTAACCAATTAAAACAAAAGAATGTAATTTGTGGTTTTGAATCTAGTTTTGGTAAAAAAAAAATAAAACGATGGCAATACTGTGCATGGGAGGCTTTGATGGTGTGCGGGGATGACCTCCGCACAATGTAACACCTGTGTCATTTCAACCATCAAACAAATGCCAAACCAATGAAATATTGTATTTCATACTTTGGACTTGTATAAATATGTGTATCTTTTGCACATATCAACTCTTGTTCGATTTCAAACTCTAAATCGCTTTCTGGAAGGTTATACGCGCACTAATGCGTAAATATAACCAGTTTAATCCAACGAACACTCCGGAATAGTGAAATAGGCTTAACATACCTTAAATAACCTTTACATAACTTAGATATAAGTTTTGGAAGGTTTGGTGTGGTGAAATCAAAGTTTAATCGCTTACAGGGACTAAAGTTGACAAACTGCGAAAGTATGCCAATTTGAACTGTAACAGACATTCCGGAGCATGACCATAAGTTAAACATACCATAAATACCCTTCACATAGCTTAGAAATAGGCTTTGAGGTGTTCGGTATGCTAAAATAAACTTTTGTGTCATTCAGGGACTAAAAGTGTCAAAAAGTGCACAAGTTTGCACTTTCGCGCATAACTTACGTTCTGAATACATCTGGACATCCAAAAATTTATGTAAGCACTAAAATATTTTATTTTAGTGTTCGCCATAAGAAAAATCCATTCGTCGCGTCATTTGGTTCGTTTTTCGCATTCGGGACCAGATTCGATGTATTAGCCGTTGTTTAATTCACAACCACACATTCTAAACTTGCTTAGTCAGCGGATAAGGATGGAATTTTGGCACCATGACTTTGCAACACATGTATGGATGGAATTTAAACACCTAAACACCATGACTTTGCAACACATGTATGGATGGAATTTAAACACCTAAACACCATAACTTTTCAACACATGTACGGATGGGATTAAGGCACGTTTTCCATGAAACGATCTTAACGGTTCGGGTATTCCTATAAATACCCCATACCCCCCATTGCTAAAATCACTAGAAACTTGATTTGAGAAACTCTAAGTTGAAACATTTGTTTCATACCTGAGATTTTTGAATCGAGTTTAGCATTCGGGGACCCTTCGTAAGTATTCTTTCGTTCTTTTCCTTATTTTACTGCTTTTCGAGTCAGAAAGTCAAACTTTGTTTGACTTTCAGCGTTGACCAGTAATGGTCAATGCGAAGTTCGTTTGAACTTCGCAACGTGAGTGTAATCACGTTGGTCATAGTCCCTTGGGACTATGCCCACTGATTACCACGTTGTCTAGGGTCGTAGGGTAAGCGATCTGATAAATCGCTTATACCTCGAACCCGACCCATTTGGTCGATCATTAGGATCCGACCAAACACATTAGGTGACCATAGTAGGTAGGGAATAACCTTCCGAGGTTATACCCTATGGTCACGTCGTTTGAGTAGTTGTATGATAGGTAGTTTATATGCCTTAGGTAAATTACCAGAATACCCTTTTCATGTATAATTGGTAATTAAGCATATGTAACCTAAACCTTTGTCACATAACTGATTATGTAACATGTTTAGGCATATAACACTTGTCATAGGGCTAGTTAGGCGGTCCGAACGCGTTTCACGCGAACGACGCGTTAAAGTAGCATAAGCTACCTAAACGGGTCGTAATGGGTCGTAGACACTTAGGTTAAGTTTCATTTAGTATGTAGGCTTTGATTAACCATATCACACGAGTCTCTACACTCGTTTGGTTTACAAACCCTAATGCTACCCGATCTTCCGATTTAGGTCCGGTTTATTAATGTAGTTACCTATAGTAGGTGCCGTTTGATTCCGTGATCTCTAGCTTTGCTTGGTGGTTATCCTAGGACTTCTGAGCAATCTCAAGTGAGTACATAGACCCCTCTTTTACTGTTTTCCAAACTGTTTTGGGGTGGAACACATGTGCCTACTTGTTACTTTCATGCTTTCCTGTTTTAACATCATATACTGCTATGTTCATTAGTACATTATAGTACATGATTTTATGACATTTCATGCTAAGTGTGCCCAATTGTGTGCATTACTTAGTACATCGTTTTACATGACATTTTGACATAGACATTTGACATAGACATTTCGGCATAGACATTTTAACATGATTGACATTTGATCATGCATTTCCCACAAAACATAACTTTGATTTAAACCAAGATTTACTTCAATACTTTGTTTTTGTGCATATGGTTTAGTTGAGACATTTCACTTGCCATACATGACATCTTGACATAGACGTTTGACATGGATATTTGACATAGACATTTGACATGGATATTTGACATAGACATTTTGATATGATTTACATCTTGACATGAACACTTTGACATATTTCCCAATACATTTGACAATTGATTTAAACATAGACTTCTTACATTGGTTGGTTTGGTTTGATTAAGTGATTAAGTAACGATGCGTGTGTAATATGATACAAGCATGGTGGATACGCCGCTGGTACTTCCTATATATAAGTGTTTGTATGGTATTACATATCATAGCGTTATTTGAATCATTTCAGTTTGAGACATAGAACATTTTATACAAATAACATACTTTTCACAAGACATTGATTTATAAACATCTTATCTTATGCAAACATATTTTACTTGGTTATTCATTTAACCTTACATTTATTTATACTTATCATCTGAACTTATCGATTTTCAAATGATTTACAAAGCAAAGCAAATAACAAGGTTCATGACTAAACATTTTCTCAAACATAAGTCATGGAACCTATTTTCACAAAACCTATGTATCTCACAGGCATTTTTATGCTGACGTACCTATTTTCACATGTGTTTTTCAGGAACTGTTGCATAAGATGATCAAGATACACATAGGCAGACTTGGGCTTTAGTAACAATAAAAGATGCAAGACTAGTTAATTATGTTGTATTTCTTGTTTGTTAAGACATTGTAACACTTTTAATCAATAAAACGAAACTTCAATTGCCATGGATTTGAAACAATTAATTCTGTTACAACACTCCCCGACGTTTCCGCCACGTTTTGTATGTTCCACGTGGTCGGGGTGTGACAGAAAAGATGGTATCAGAGCCAATGGTTATAGGGAATTAGGTTATTAGTAATGCTTTGACCTAGTCTATAACTTTCTTAGGACCCTAACGCGAGTTTACTTGCGTTTAGTCATAAAACAATACCGTCACCTATCCTTAGGCGACGACCACAACAAGAACATAAATTTCAAAACCGCTTTGAAAACTAATCATCTGTTCAAGGATGATTTATTACAAGGTTTTGAACCCTCTATTATAAGGTTTTGAACCCTTTGAGTTTTCAAAAATCTCGTCAAGGTTTTGGGTTTTTAATAATGTGAACACGTGCAAACTGGAAGGGTGAATGCCTGTATTCTGGGTTTTCTGTCTAGGCAAGCACTTCGTATACATCTCATCAGACGCGAGACCAGTTGTGCTTACCTGGGAATTCTTGGGATGAGTGTTCACTTATAGGCGAGCATGTCTTCGCGATACATTATATTGACCCGTTTACTTTGATTAGTCACTGTCTCATTTGTTTGCCTTTGGTAACAAACAAATGGTCACAATCTACATGCCTTGTCATTTTCTATTGACTATCTTTAGCTTGTTTCCTTCTATGTCTTCCATTTTCTTCATTTTGCCTCTTCATCGCAACAAGACTCGAGTGTCCGGATCAGGTGCTACAATTGCCCAACAAATAGGCGTCGTACTCCAGAAGACCGTTGATTTAGCTATCACCATGACTCATCTCAGGGATGAAGCCGTGCAAGGGAACCGCTTCTTGGAAAAAACAATGCAACCGTCATCATCCAAATTAAATACCTTGTTTCAAATGTACCCACGGTGGACGATGGAGACATTTGGTTAACATGTGCCGCTTTGCAATCCAAAGCAAAGCTGTTACAAATCCTGCTGCTACTCAACCTTCAAACTCTGCTTCATATGTCGCTTGGCATATCTGGCGCCTCAACCTCATGAACTTTCTACCTTGTGTGTCGACGTAAGCACGCCTAGTGCAAGGTGTCAGAACACTCTCGTTACACAAATTCCAAAATCCATGTAGGATCTTTCTATCCTCATAATTAGATCCTTGTGGATGGGTATCATTCATCGGAGTCCTTAATTGAATTATTCGTATGCCTTAATACGTAAATTACGATTCAATAAGGACAAAGCCGAATTCTTATTAAGATCTTTCTATCTTCATAGTTAGATTCTTGCTAATGTTTAAAGTACCAAATGAAATCCATGAAATGGATTCCTAGTGTGCTTTAAATACATGTACATAATTAACAAAACAAAACTTACAAATTAAAGATCTAGATAAACAATTTTATGGTTACGTGACTATGTGTTTATGCATTTTGTGTTTTTGTATACTCTAGATATTCGTTATCCAAATCCTCATGGAATCTTTCTTACCTTCATATGAAGGATTCATAGTAGGATATTCAAAAAGGTACTATCTTAAATCCTTAATGGACTTCCACGTTGTAGTTAAGTCCCTTGGGTTATAAAGTACTATTCCAAAGTTTAAGGGAAACATGTGTTGAAAAGTTAAATACATCCTACGTCGGTGTAGTTAAATGTTTCTCTTAGATAGTTGAGTTAAAGAGATCCTACGTCGATCTAAAGTTAAATACATCCTACGTCGGTGTAGTTAAATGTTTCTCTTAGATAGTTGAGTTAAAGAGATCCTACGTCGATCTAAAGTTAAATACATCCTACGTCGGTGTAGTTAAATGTTTCTCTTAGATAGTTGAGTTAAAGAGATCCTACGTCGATCTAAAGTTAAATACATCCTACGTCGGTGAAGTTAAATGTTTCTCTTAGATAGTTGAGTTAAAGAGATCCTACGTCGATCTAAAGTTAAATACATCCTACGTCGGTGTAGTTAAATATTCCCCGTAGGTAGTTTAGTTAAAGAGATCCTACGTCGATCTAAGTTAAATAGATTGGTCCGACAATCTAGTTAAATACATCCTACGTCGATGTGGTTAAATTTTCCCCATGGATAGTTTAGTTAAAGAGATCCTACGTCGATCTAAGTTAAATAGATTGGTCCGACAATCTAGTTAAATACATCCTACGTCGATGTGGTTAAATTTTCCCCGTGGGTAGTTTAGTTAAAGAGATCCTACGTCGATCTAAGTTAAATAGATTGGTTCGACAATCTAGTTAAATATGTCATGTATTTATGTAGTTAAATAGGCCCTCGGGTGGTCTAAATCAAGAGATTGTTCGTTAATCTAATCCTTTGGTGACCTAGTTAAAGAGACTCTATTGAGTCAAGTTAATTCACCACAGGATTATTCGTTTGATTTTTCCCCATACGCATTATGAAATAAACTGTGCGGACTGTGCAAGGAACTACGTAATTATGGAGGCCTACATAATTATGGAGTTCAGTGCATAGGAACCACAGTAAGTTTTGTCATGTGTTAAGACCAACAGTGGCAAGAGTAATGATACGGGAGAAGTCTTGGACTTTGACCAATGTCATTTATTCTCACACTACCCAATTCTGATTTCAAGCACACACAAGTTTCCTATGATAATTCTTCACGGGAACTGTTCTCCTGTCTATAGTTCAAAACTCCATGTTTTGTTACTACAATGACTTCAATTTGAGGGTTGACATCTTTGCTAAGAATCCTAACATGGCCCAGAGTTTTACTTAAGGGCTCAATGGATTTGTCTGAAGGCAAAACCGTCACAGCTGTCTCCACAAGTTTCCTCTAAAACTTAATTTCGGGACGAAATTTCCTAAAGTAGGGGAGACTGTAACACCTGTGTCATTTCAACCATCAAAAAAATGCCAAACCAATGAAATATTGTATTTCATACTTTGGACTTGTATAAATATGTGTATCTTTTGCACATATCAACTCTTGTTCGATTTCAAACTCTAAATCGCTTTCTGGAAGGTTATACGCGCACTAATGCGTAAATATAACCAGTTTAATCCAACGAACACTCCGGAATAGTGAAATAGGCTTAACATACCTTAAATAACCTTTACATAACTTAGATATAAGTTTTGGAAGGTTTGGTGTGGTGAAATCAAAGTTTAATCGCTTACAGGGACTAAAGTTGACAAACTGCGAAAGTATGCCAATTTGAACTGTAACAGACATTCCGGAGCATGACCATAAGTTAAACATACCATAAATACCCTTCACATAGCTTAGAAATAGGCTTTGAGGTGTTCGGTATGCTAAAATAAACTTTTGTGTCATTCAGGGACTAAAAGTGTCAAAAAGTGCACAAGTTTGCACTTTCGCGCATAACTTACGTTCTGAATACATCTGGACATCCAAAAATTTATGTAAGCACTAAAATATTTTATTTTAGTGTTCGCCATAAGAAAAATCCATTCGTCGCGTCATTTGGTTCGTTTTTCGCATTCGGGACCAGATTCGATGTATTAGCCGTTGTTTAATTCACAACCACACATTCTAAACTTGCTTAGTCAGCGGATAAGGATGGAATTTTGGCACCATGACTTTGCAACACATGTATGGATGGAATTTAAACACCTAAACACCATGACTTTGCAACACATGTATGGATGGAATTTAAACACCTAAACACCATAACTTTTCAACACATGTACGGATGGGATTAAGGCACGTTTTCCATGAAACGATCTTAACGGTTCGGGTATTCCTATAAATACCCCATACCCCCCATTTCTAAAATCACTAGAAACTTGATTTGAGAAACTCTAAGTTGAAACATTTGTTTCATACCTGAGATTTTTGAATCGAGTTTAGCATTCGGGGACCCTTCGTAAGTATTCTTTCGTTCTTTTCCTTATTTTACTGCTTTTCGAGTCAGAAAGTCAAACTTTGTTTGACTTTCAGCGTTGACCAGTAATGGTCAATGCGAAGTTCGTTTGAACTTCGCAACGTGAGTGTAATCACGTTGGTCATAGTCCCTTGGGACTATGCCCACTGATTACCACGTTGTCTAGGGTCGTAGGGTAAGCGATCTGATAAATCGCTTATACCTCGAACCCGACCCATTTGGTCGATCATTAGGATCCGACCAAACACATTAGGTGACCATAGTAGGTAGGGAATAACCTTCCGAGGTTATACCCTATGGTCACGTCGTTTGAGTAGTTGTATGATAGGTAGTTTATATGCCTTAGGTAAATTACCAGAATACCCTTTTCATGTATAATTGGTAATTAAGCATATGTAACCTAAACCTTTGTCACATAACTGATTATGTAACATGTTTAGGCATATAACACTTGTCATAGGGCTAGTTAGGCGGTCCGAACGCGTTTCACGCGAACGACGCGTTAAAGTAGCATAAGCTACCTAAACGGGTCGTAATGGGTCGTAGACACTTAGGTTAAGTTTCATTTAGTATGTAGGCTTTGATTAACCATATCACACGAGTCTCTACACTCGTTTGGTTTACAAACCCTAATGCTACCCGATCTTCCGATTTAGGTCCGGTTTATTAATGTAGTTACCTATAGTAGGTGCCGTTTGATTCCGTGATCTCTAGCTTTGCTTGGTGGTTATCCTAGGACTTCTGAGCAATCTCAAGTGAGTACATAGACCCCTCTTTTACTGTTTTCCAAACTGTTTTGGGGTGGAACACATGTGCCTACTTGTTACTTTCATGCTTTCCTGTTTTAACATCATATACTGCTATGTTCGTTAGTACATTATAGTACATGATTTTATGACATTTCATGCTAAGTGTGCCCAATTGTGTGCATTACTTAGTACATCGTTTTACATGACATTTTGACATAGACATTTGACATAGACATTTCGGCATAGACATTTTAACATGATTGACATTTGATCATGCATTTCCCACAAAACATAACTTTGATTTAAACCAAGATTTACTTCAATACTTTGTTTTTGTGCATATGGTTTAGTTGAGACATTTCACTTGCCATACATGACATCTTGACATAGACGTTTGACATGGATATTTGACATAGACATTTGACATGGATATTTAACATAGACATTTTGATATGATTTACATCTTGACATGAACACTTTGACATATTTCCCAATACATTTGACAATTGATTTAAACATAGACTTCTTACATTGGTTGGTTTGGTTTGATTAAGTGATTAAGTAACGATGCGTGTGTAATATGATACAAGCATGGTGGATACGCCGCTGGTACTTCCTATATATAAGTGTTTGTATGGTATTACATATCATAGCGTTATTTGAATCATTTCAATTTGAGACATAGAACATTTTATACAAATAACATACTTTTCACAAGACATTGATTTATAAACATCTTATCTTATGCAAACATATTTTACTTGGTTATTCATTTAACCTTACATTTATTTATACTTATCATCTGAACTTATCGATTTTCAAATGATTTACAAAGCAAAGCAAATAACAAGGTTCATGACTAAACATTTTCTCAAACATAAGTCATGGAACCTATTTTCACAAAACCTATGTATCTCACAGGCATTTTTATGCTGACGTACCTATTTTCACATGTGTTTTTCAGGAACTGTTGCATAAGATGATCAAGATACACATAGGCAGACTTGGGCTTTAGTAACAATAAAAGATGCAAGACTAGTTAATTATGTTGTATTTCTTGTTTGTTAAGACATTGTAACACTTTTAATCAATAAAACGAAACTTCAATTGCCATGGATTTGAAACAATTAATTCTGTTACAACACTCCCCGACGTTTCCGCCACGTTTTGTATGTTCCACGTGGTCGGGGTGTGACACACAAGGCCCACAATTTCGAGGGGTATGCGATTTAAAAAAAATCCGATACGTATATGTTATTTTTTTAAATAGTAAACACATACCACTTTCAATGTAGGCCAATTTACAAATCATTTTTTATGGTTTAGAATTTAGCCCACTTGAAATTAGGTTTATTATGCCCAATATTGGTTTGATCTTTTTTAAATAATAACAAAACATAACAGAAGGACACATTTTTTCAATCTCGAACAGAGTACGTAAATTCTCAGAGACGCCTCTGATACTGTGGTTTTGAATTGAGCGTAAAATTGTAATTTTTTGCTGGGGTAAAATTGTAATTTGTCAAAAGCTAAAGCGATGGCAAAATTCGTAATTTTAAGCAAGGGCAAAATTCGTAATTTTAACCAAGGGCAAAATCGTAATTTTAAGCAAGGGCAAACTTCGCAATTATTTAACTGGGGTAATCGTATCATACTCGGGCCAATGGGGGAGTGTCAGGTTGTGGTTGTTTCCTGGAACTGTTCCCCCACTCCTTAAAAAAAAAACCTCTGTAATTTTTAATTGTGGCAAAATTGTAATTTTTGGCTAGAGTAAAATGGTAAATTGCCAAAAGTTAAAGCCATGACAATATTGTAACTTTTAACCAGGGGAAAAATCGTACCTTTGAACACTAGACAAATTCGTAATTTTAAACTGAAGGGTAAAATCGTAGTATACTCGGACCAATGGAGGAGTGCCAGGTAGACTAGCACTATTCCCCACTTTGGTTTTGTAGTATTTATATAAATATATAAATAATGTCACATGGACTTTAACTTTCAAAATACATTACAATTAATAAACTTATAATTCTAGGCTTTAATTTAAACAGGCAAACAAGTCAGCTAATAAGCGATCCAAGCTAGAGATGGTCGGGTATTTTTAATACCCGGAACCGGGTACTACCCGTATCCGTGTACTACCCGTACCCGGGTACTGATACTAGTGAGCGGAACCGGGTTCACTGAAGAACCAGGTCCGGGTTGAACCCGGGTAGAAGTCAATAAAATTATAACCGATGTAACCGGTTACGGGTACTGTGGACCCGGGTTCGGGTACTGTTTGGAACCGGGTATGTCGGGTTTTTCCAATCAAACAATTTTACTGTTGGAACCGGTTCATTTCGACCAAGTCCCAATTGCACCATACTTCAATATTGCGACTATGTGATAATGTTCCAACAACATATGGAGCGGTTTGAGCTTGAGGAACATTATTGACGGATGGGGAATTTGTGGTTTTAGAGTTCTTTGAAGCCATTGTAGAAAAGTATGTCAAGAAGTAAAAGAAAATGATACAAGAAGAAGATGAGGGTTGGTGAGTTAAACAAATGAAAATTGAAAACACTTTATAATAACCGGTTCCAACGACTAGTAACCGGGTCCAACGGATAGTAACCGGTTCCAACGGTCACATTTGGCATTTTATGCTTTTTGCAACCTCAAAGAATCGATCCTAACGACTAGTAACCGGTTCTAACGGTAACTTATTACCGGGTACAATGAGACCGGTTACTGGAAGAACCAGGTACGGGTACTCCAGGTACGGGTTGGGAACCGGGTACGACCCGTTTATTATCAAAAAAATATGGAACCGGGTAAGAACCACCAGGTATTTTGAACCCGGATCCGGTTCTTCTATACATTGGGTTGGAACTGGAACCGATTACTGGTCGGTTCTATGAGTTCGGATTTGAAACCGGATATTATGTCCATCTCTAATCCAAGCCACAAGTTTTTTGAAAAGCAATAGTCTCAATCATAATTTGAGTGGTTTATGTTTATGGACCAAATAGGCCCATTGATTCATTGAATTGCGTCTACCCAAGTCCATGTTAAAAGTTACATCCAACTTACGAGTATAAATGAGCGGAGCCTGAATTCGGCAAGAGTTGAGCACAAGCTTGGCTTGGTTCAAGCTTTGCTTCTAAAACTCGAGCTCGGCTCGTTTATTAATTTGCATTAATTATAATTGTTTTTTTATATAAATTTTATATTTATATAAATTATAATTGTTTTATATATATAAATTTTATAACACACACATATATGCATATATTATATATAGTTAGTTTTATCATAGAATATTTAATAATTAATATTTATTATTCTATATAAACATTAATATATTTGACATATTAAATAATAATTATATAAATAATAGGCTGGTTTTGGCTTGTGAGCCGGCTTGAGTTCGATAAGTAAAGCTCAGGCTCGTTTACTAAACAATCTTATTTTTAGGCTTGGGCTCGGGCTCGTTTAAGCTCAGCTCGTTTCGAGCTTTTTTCTAGCCGATCTCGAGTAGTTCACGAGTAGCTTGACTTGTTTACACAACAAGCAAAACCATAGATCATGAACCAATTCAATATTTTCATAAACGGACCGACTATTGAATTGGTAAGGTCTGCTATCCCGACTATTTTAAAAACCGGGTGATGTTATAAATAATTTAAAGATAATATGATACAATAACTTAATTTAAAAATAAAAAGAAATACAAAAGTGAAAGGAAATCTATATGTATGTTTAATAACCGAATACATAAATGCTTTTAATACAACTAAAATGATGGCTCAACTAGTAGAAGCTCTGAACTTTCAAACAAGGTCCGGTCCTGTTATCAAATCAATGCCAAACATAATAACTTTAAGATGAAAATGACATCATTCGTAAACTCTATAAATTAGAATTGACATTTTTTAATAGACACGTAAACGAGTAACAAGTTAGTTAGGTTCCAACCCTACCTTTGAATAACAAAACCATCATAATGAAATCCAATCCTCTTACATAAAAAAGTCAGATTATGAACTATAAAATCTATTAAACAATTTTATTAGTATTAACTTATTATTATAAAGGCAAAATAACAAATTACAAACAAATAGTAGGTAAACGGACAACAAGCTGCGCCATAACCCTCTTTTGAATTACAAAACAATCCTACTAAAGACGAATCGACTCTTAAATATAATATTCAAAGTTAGGTCTCACATCTAGGCATAACGCATACATATAAATATACATATATACAGATACAAATGATATTATCATTATCTTATTATATTAGAATATTAGATTTTAATAATCCCAACTATTCGTCGTTGGCCGTCAACAGTCCTAACTTCAAAAATAACCACTGGCAGTCCCAACTATTGACAAATGGCCACCAATGGACCCTGACTAACAAAACCCTAACGCCGTTAGTCTCCGGTTGGCGGAAAACCGTTTTTGGCAAGTAAAAGGTTTCTAAATGTCCGATCTAAGGTTACAAAGAGGTTTGGGACGAGGATGTTAAGTTTTCCAGCAAAAAAGTTGAGTTTTCCAGCCAAAAATAAGTTTTTCGTCGAAAAAAAGAGTTTCCCGGCGACTTTAATAACTGGGGCTTTTACTAGAAAAGGTTCCTAAAGGTCCGTAATAAGGTTACAAAGAGGTTTGGGACGAAAATGTTGTTTTCCGACCAAAAATGAGTTTTCCGGCCAAAAACGTTTTTCCGGCGACCGGAGATTAACGGCGTTAGGGTTCTGTTAGTCAGGGTCCATTAGAGGCCAATATGTTAATAGTTAGGACTGCCAGTGGTTATTTTTGAAGTTAGGACTGTTGGCGGCCAACGACGAATAGTTGGGATTATTAAAATCCAATATTCGGGCTTTTACTAGAAAAAGGTTCCTAAAGGTCCGTAATAAGGTTACAAAGAGGTTTGGGACGAAAATGTTGAGTTTTCCGGCCAAAAAGGTTTTCCGGCGACCGAAGATTAACGGCGTTAGGGTTCAGTTAGCCAGGGTCCATTGGAGGCCAATATATTAATAGTTGGGACTGCCAGTTGTTATTTTTGAAATTGGGACTTTTGGCGGCCAAAAACGAATAATTGGGATTATTAAAATCCAATATTCTTATTATATTATATATTCTATTCTATTCTATAATATAACAATTGTTGAAGGTTCTTAGAAACAATATATTGATTGACCAACAAGAGGATACTAATTACGGTTCTGTTATCTTTTCTCTGTTGTATAAACCTTTTTTGTGCTCCACGGCCTCAGATTTACCAAAAATAATGTACTAGATTTTAAATCAATTTGATTTATTAAATCTGTATCTTTAAATTTATGTAATTATAAATGTCAAAGTTACTTTATTTTCTCTATTTAAATCTATATAAATTTAATCAGGAAAGTTTTTATATTTAGTTATTTTTTATTTATTTGCTTGTTTTTTTTATTCTTTTGATCCATAAATACTCTAGTCTTGAGATTTTTTCTTTTGATTGCCTTAGCAAGTGCCGGTACCTTAAAGCGTGGAGTAGTTCTACTAGTTATAAAAATAGAATATAGTTTAATCCGAAACTATAATCAATTCGAGAACTACAAAAACGGAATAAAGATGTATACATAAAGTATTATATATAACACATAAGACGTTTTTTAATCGTCTCTCTTCCCTCTTACATGTGATTATCTTTCACGCACAAGTCAACTTCATCCCAACTTAAGCTAATCAAAACATCACAACACGCTTAAATCGGGTTCAAAAAAATAACTTCTTTTCTCAACTTGAATTTCTGTATATGCACATACATAAATGTTTATATAGTTTCTTGCACCTCACGTAATCGAAAACCGAAAATTCTATCTCAACTTCCTAATCGGTAACGCCCGCCCAAACAATTTTTCAACTTCAGTAGCTTCCATTTGAAGATCATCTAAAAGTTCTTTCTCTTCTTTACTTAGCTCTTTGAGAAAATATTCTTCATCTTGTTGCAACTCTTTGATCCCTTCGAGTAACCGTTGAAACAAACTCACTTCAGTGTCTCGAACCTTAACCACTTCTTTCTCGACTTCTTTCTCAACTTCCTCGGCTTCTTTTATGATGAACTTCTCGCCCTCTTCGGCTTTCTTTTCAAGTCTCTCCACCAAAGGTGGTTCTGGGCCACATGTGTTGTCGGTAGTTGTGAAAGTGTCAAAGTTGCGGCCCACGCTTTGGGCTGCGGCTTGTAAGCGTGGGATTATGGTTTGTGGTAATGTTGAGCTTCTTGTGTAGATCACGGCCCCACCGTATCCGTCCCATGCGTCGTTTCTTCCACGGTAGTATACGAATATGTAGTCGTCGGGTTTGTTGTCCGTTTGGGCAGATAAGATGTACCTGTCACGTGTAGTTTTGATTTTTGAAGTCCGGTCGACTAGTTTTGGTGTTGGTACAGAGGTGCCAGTTTCAACCCGTTTCTCAGAAACTTCGAGTTTTGTTTTATTTGGTCAAAATGGTGAAAAAAGCTAATTAAAAAAAGTGAATAAAACAAGTCAAGGGGATGGTTCAAATGAAAACCACTTTTATTGTGAAAACTCGAAAACTAACTAAAAAAAAACCTAAAAAACACACAAATTTTTTATTTTATTTTTTCAATTTTTTTATAAAAATCGCTGGTTTTTATATATAAAAAAAAACTTTTTTTCAAAAAAAAAAAAAATTTTTTTTTTGTAGTACACATGTGTAATAATACACATGTGTAGTACACATACACATATGTAGTATTACACATGTGCACTACACAAAAAAATTTTTTTTTTTTTTTTTTTTTGAAATTTTTTTTTATATATAGAAAAACCTGCGAAAATTGGTTTGCAAAAAAAAAAATTTGGTATGTTTTTTTGGATTTTTTAATTAGTTTTCGAGTTTTCACAATAACTAGTGGTTTTCATTTGAACCTTCCCCAACAAGTCAAATGGGTCAAAAGTCAAATAATGTACTTTAATGCATAAAATCCTACTAGATCATTTAGAATATTAATAAAATAGTATAATTTTAATAATTATAATATACTAATATTATATAAAATTACAATCAAAATGTTTCATCACAAAATTTTCTGGGTCAACCCAAATCGACTCATACCAAAAACTTATCTGTTTCGGCCCAAACCCATTTTGACCCATTACCCGACCCACCCATTTTCTACCTCACACGGAAAAAAAAACGAATGGAACTAGTTACCAGTCATCTTGATAGTGAAGGAACTCATTGTCATGGTTATAAAGAGCTGCAGGAAGATTCGGATCTTGCACAAATGTTTGCACAGCAGACCGCGTAAAGAATCCGTCATCTGGCGTTTTTATGCGCCAGGTCAGATTCCCGACAAGTTTATCACCTTCCAAGTGGAACTCATGCAGTTGACAATCAAAGATATCAAAGGTTGGATTTAAACCACTTGTGATATACCATTTCCCACTAAAATCTTTCATATTGAAGCTTTTGACCAATGCACTTGGATCCGGGACTGGAAATTCACCGACGTCGGATTTACGTGGCACGCATTTCTTGCGTGAAACTGCACATTCGTTGAATTGATCCACCACACTGTTTTCGAACAAGTCACCGCATTTTATCTGCACAAAAGTTCAAGAAACTGTAAAAATCAAGACTTTTCAAGCATAACATAAAGAGCTAACAAGATTAGGGCTCGCAAACGAACCGAACGTTTAGTGAACAGGTCGTGAACTGTTTGGTGGGAGCTGGGAAGTTCGTTTGTGTTCGTTCATTTAATAAATGAACAAACATGAACAAGAAATTTCGTCCGTTTAACTAAACAAACAAACATGAACAGAGGCCCCGTTCGTTCATTTATGTTCATGAACGTTCGGTAACGTGTATTCAGTTTTGTTCTTTAACGTTTGTCCTTTGGTAACATGTTCGTTATTTTAAATACTTCCGAATTCTACCAAAATATATTGAATAAATATTAGCGTTCGCTTATGTTCATAAACAATTATTTGTGTCCGTTTGTGTTCATTAAAGTTCGTTTGTGTTCATGAACGTTTGTTTGTGTCCGTTTTACTTCGTTTGTGTTCGCCGCTACCTAAAATTAACGAACAAACATGAATACGTTCATTCCCTTAATGAACAAACATGAACAAAAAATTTCATTTGGTAGTTCATGAACAATTCGTGAACACATCTATTTCCTTAACAAACGGAGCCCAAGACAAGATGGACTTGTCATCCAGGACGGGCCGGGTTTGATTGACCCGCTAATACCTTTTTGGTCCGAATTTTTTCAAAAAAAATTATAAAAAGCTATGCAATAATATATTATAACAAAAGTAATATTATTACAATATCTTTGGGTAAAACAATTTAGGAAGTTGTATGCATTAACTATAAAGTATAAACTTTGGGTTACTTTCAACCCGTATGTTTGACCGGTTTGATACATTTGACCGTTGACACGTTCATACTTCATACAAGAAAAAAATTTGGCCGTCAAATTTTTTACCTGGCATTCGGTCTCATCAGGTCGGTTGTTGCAAGTTTGGAGACATGCAACATTTGCGGCACACGATGGGTTTGCTATACATTTTGCAAGTTCGATCCTGTAACGAGAACAATCTCTTAATAGCTTACATACTAAAACCGTTATTGGTTAACTTAATTGCATATTTAGAGTTAAATCGTAAAAAGAGGTAAGTAGATGCGGAAAATAGGTGCAGATAACGGGTCAAATCGAATAACTTTTTGGTACGGGTTGGATTGATCTGAAATGTTTTTTGTCCAGTATTTTTAATTTTTAATAAATAGTTAGTAGGATTTAAATTTGTATTATTTTAAGAGTAAAGTACACGGATGGTCCCTGTTGTTAACCAAAAGTTTGGATTTGGTCCCTAGCATTCCAAAAGTACACGGATGGTCCTTGTGGTTTGCACTTTCTAACGCAGACCGCAGTTAGTCCCCAGCCAGCAAATCAAAAGGTTTTAGCATGTCTAGACAGCAAATCTAAAGGTTTTAGCATGTCCAAGTTACGGACTAAATGCGTTACAAAGTGCAAACCACAGGGACCATCCATGTACTTTTGGAAAAAGTTGGGGACTAAATGCGTTACAAAGTGCAAACCACAGGGATCATTCATGTACTTTTCGAAAGCTAGGGACCAAATCCAAAATTTGGTTAGCCACAGAGGTTTTATGCATTTAATTACATATTGGAAGATTTTCGCCCCGTCTGGCCCGTTCGACCCATTTCCTTTTGACCTGTTTCCTTTTTGATTTAACCGCTTGACCCGTTGAGATATAAAAAATTAATCCAAATCGACCCCCAATTATAAGTAAATGAACCAAAAGTTCCACATCTACCATAACCTTATAATTTTACAAATATATGGCACTTCAAACGCTAACATCTAAAACTTGCATTTACTAAAATAGTTCAAGAGTACCTGCATTCTTTGAGTAAGCAAGTACAAGTTTTTAGAGCATCAACAGCATCAACATTTGGAATGACGACAAATGTGCAAACCAATATGATCGCCAAATGTATGAATTGTCGCCATTGGTTTTGAAGAATCAGAGTCACACCCCTTCTAAGATCAAATCTTTCTATTTCCTTCAAACATAAAGATTTCAAAATTTAGAGTATATAAGAAGAAGAAAGCCTAACAATCATTTGGATGCGTTTTTTTTCCTTCAAAATGATCGGTTAATTATTGCAACTTCAAGTAGCAATAAATAGATTTTAGTAAATAGTAAATAGCTGATTATTCAATAATCACGTTGAAAACGCACATCCAAACACTCCCTTAATGTTGCGTCAATAAACGAAAGGTGTAGGACCAATAAACACGAGTTATATAATAAATGTCACCTCAAACGCATTGATGCTAGAAATTGGAGATTTCTCCTTGAAATGTGACAATGGAATCAAATGATTCATCTTATAAGATCTAAACAACTGGAAACACTTATAATGTCTGTTATTAGATCGAAATTTCATCATAACTATACTGGAAGGAGTTGATCCAATCCTGTGGGTCCGCTCGTGGCATGCTGGTCTGGCATACAAATTAACGGTTTCCTCTTTGCAGAGAAATACAGTGTGCAAAGAAAGAGCCATAGATGACTTCCAAATGCAACCTGAAAATCGTTTCATAAGTTCGTTGAGGTCGTTATTGAGAAAGAAGCATCAAATTAGTCATTTGTTAATCATTAGTCACTAGAGTGATATGAAAACACAAGAATATGATCGAATAGCTCAGGTTCTTGACACAAGATTTAAAATATACGAGAAAATCCGATGATTTCATGCTTTTATAAAATATCGTAACTTCATATGAACTATTTTGCAACTTCAAAATGGTGAAAAAATATGAATCATGATTCTTGAATCTAATTCACATTACAATCACTCAACCATACTCGAATAATCAAGAAAATCCATTAAACAATAACGGATGAAAGCAATGTTCAAGAAATAACAGATTATGAATCAGATGAACTACTTTGCAGCTTCAAAATGGTGAAAAATATGAACTTTTCCATTCTCTACAATTAGATGAAATTTTTTTTCATTCGGAGCAGAACTACTTCATGAATCGTGATTTTTGAATCCAACTCAAATTAAACGGGCAATCGTACTTGAATAATTAAGAAACCCCATGAAGCTACAATGAATCAATACAATGCTCAAACCACTGCAAACCCTAGTTACTCTAAAACCCATGATTAAATGTTCAAAAAACAAACACCAGATTATGAATCAAATGAACTACTTTGCCACCTTCAAAATGGAGAAAAATGTGACCTTTTTTATTTTTTTCTACAAAAATTTGTCATTAGGAGCATAACTACTTCATAAATCATGATTCTTGAATCTAATCCACATTACAACCATTCAACCATACTCAAATAATCAAGAACACCCATGAAGCTACAATGAATTAATGCAATGCTCGAACCTTAAACCTTTATAATGGTATAACCCATGATTAAATGTTCAAGAAACAGCAGATTATGAATCAAATGAACTACTTTGCAACTTCAAACTGGTGAAAAATATGAACTTTTTCATTCTCTCTACAGTTAGATAAAACATTTTGTCATTGGGAGCATATACACTCCTTGAATCATGGTTCTTGAATACAACAACTCAACCATACTCAAATAATCATATAAAAACCATGAAGCTATGAATCGATACAATGTTTAAACCATTGCAAACCCTAATTACTTTAAAACCCATGATTAAATGTTCAGGAAACAACAAATTATGAATAAAATTAACTACTTTGCAACCAAAAATAGTGAAAAATATAAACATTTTGTCATTGGGAGCATTACTACTTCAAAAATCATGAATTTAGAATCTTATCCACATTATAACCATACTCTAATAATCAAGAAAACCCATGAAGCTACAATGCTCAAGCCCTAAATACTCTAAAACCCATGATTAAATGCCCAAGAAACAACAAATTTTGAATCAAATGAACTACTTTGCAACTTAAAAATGGTGAAAAATATGAACTTTATCATTTTCTCTATTAATAGATGAAACAAATTATCATTAATAGCATAAATTCTTGAACTTTATCCACATTACAACCATACTCTACTAATCAAGAAAACCCATGAAGCTACAATAAATCAACACAATGCTCAAACCCATGATTAAATGTTCAAGAAACAGCACATTACAGAAGTTACCTGTTTGATGTTATGATAGTGCAGAAGATTGAATGGAGCAGTGAAAGCTTAAAATCAGCTAGCACTTTATGATGGGTTGTCAGTTTCAAACATTGTAATATTGAAGAGGGTATTTAGTTTATATAATATTTGGATTTGATAGTTGTAGAAGGAAGGGGTGTCTTATCCCAATTTGTGGTGGGTAAAATTCACACCCACGTCACTTGAAATTAATGGAAGGACTTCACTCAATCCTATCTTGTATCTAGTTGCAAAATTCATTTTGAAGATATTTCCACAACGTGTCTTTGCTTCGGATCCAAAAACAAGTGCCCGAATTAGGGCTATTCAATAGCTGATCCGAACTTGTCGGTTTTACAGTTTAAAAGGTTCGGTTTTCACGGCTTAGCAGGTTTTTGATAATCTATCTATCTTTACTATAAAATGGGAAATCTGAGTGACATAAGCAAGGCTTAGGTGGCAGCCATTGAGGCTGTCCAACAAATTTCAAAGCTGAGTTGGCAGCCATAGAGAGAGCCATAGTGACATTATAAAGCACTAGGTGTAGTACCCGTGTAACCACACGGGTAGGTTTAGTAATGATCGAAATCAAATACTAAAAAACAGATTATAATATATCATTTAAATTTTGGTCTTTAGATCTATATCTTTATAAAATATTTACCAAGACAGTATGTGTTAGTATTATGATAACTATAATGATAAAAGTTTTTGTCTATGTAAATATGTAAAGTATCATGTGAACAAATATTTGATAATACACATTTTCGGTACATCTCAAAACTGGTACTTTACCTACCGATCTTGGTAATACACATTTTCAATAAATCATCTATGTCTAATAATATCCGCAAACCGATCAAATCTATAATTTTAATTTTCAAGGAAACTTTTGTTTTAGCTCTACTTTATTAGCAAGAAGCTTTAGTATATTTTACTTTTCTATACAACATAACTAAAGCTAAAAAAAAGAATTGATCAACCTATTCCAGTTATCGTGATGATAACATAATGTACCTGGCCATCAGTGTCATCAACACTTGAAGATCAAGGAGAATCACATCACCATCAGATCTGATATGTGGCTGTAGATTGATTCACTTCAAGCCTTTCTATCACCATTTTCTTGATACCTTCTTTTACAACTTCATCACCAGCCATAAGTTCCTTCAAGGTTTCCATCTGCTTTTGTCTTTTTCTTTGATAAATAGGAGCACCTGCTGGATCAGTGTATCTCTTGATTTGTAACTTTGGTGGCCTTTTTGAACCTTCAGTTTTAGGATACTCAGGTTTTTGTGGAACATTTGGATCTTTCTTCCTTAGTTCCTCCAACATTTTGTAAGTGGCCCTGACCCTATCTTATCTCCACTTTGACACTGAATTCTTTGACCCATAGTCAGCTGCTATCAGCTCCTCTTTCATTCTCTTTAACTCTAAAGCCTTGTCAGGTACATTCTTTTTGAATTTTTTCCAGTCAGGAGGAGTGTGTTTAACCTTATTTTTAAGCATTTCTTGGATCCTGGCTGCTTCACTTTCAAGCTCAGGAATGGTCCAATCTTTGTACATATGCTTTTCTCCCTTATACTTCTTGTGAGCCATGATATTCTCAACATAGTCTTTTCTCAGAGATTCATCTGCTCTTTCTGATAATTTTTGACAAACATTCTTTGCAAATTGTTCCAGGGAACTGACTTGAGTAAGCAAAAATTGGTAGTGCCTTTGATATTCTTTGTCAGTCTTCCCTATTGATTCTCTTTTAGCAATATCCTCTGCTTGTTTGGCCTTTAATTTTAAATATTCATCAATATTATTAGGCCTAGGATATCCTTCAACAGATGGTAAACTCCTTTTTGCAGGATCATCCTCATAGTAGAAGGATTTGATCTCTTCTCTGACAGCAATAAGTTCTAGAGGAAATTTAACACCTGCAGGAGCAATATCAGTAATTGGATTTTGTATATGTATTGAAGAGAGAGGCACAGGGTTTGGTAAAGTGACAAGTGGTAGAGGTTGTGAAGATGTTGGTGAAGGTGAAGGCTCATCATCAATCAAAATTAACCTTCTCCTTGGTTGATGAGAGACTGATGATGTTTTGGGTGGATCAGTGGTTGTGTTTGAAGTGAGAAGTGTTTGACTAATAGTTGTTGATACAACAGGTGTTTCAACCACTGTTGTCATTACAACTCCTGATGTGTCAGTAGAATTTTTCTGCACAGTGGCAGGTGGTGATTTGATGGTTGGTGATGTGGTTGTAGTGGTGGTGGATGATTTAGTCAAATAAGGTGTTTGAGTGGTGTGTGTTGAAGTAGCAGTTGTTGTGATTGAGGTGGTGGTTGTTGGTTTAACAACTGCTGAAACCACTGAGGTACCAACAGTTGTTGATACAACAGGAGTTACAACAGCTGTTTGGGTGGAAGATTGAGGTGTCATTACAACTACTGATGTGTCAGTAGAAGTCTTCTGCACAGTGGCAGGTGATGATTTGATGGTTGATGATGTTGTTGAAGTGGTGGTGGATGATTTAGTGAGATCAGGTGTTTGTGTGGTGTATGTTGAAGTAGCAGTTGTTGTCATTGAGGTGGTGGTTGTTGGCTTAACAACTGCTGAAACCACTGAGGTATGAACAGTTGTTGATACAACAGCTGTTTGGGTGGAAGATTGATGTTGAGGGCTTTTAGATGGTGGTTTTGGAGTATGCTTTGTGAGTATAGATGGTGTGGATTTGGGTTCCCTCACTTTTCTAGTGGGATTTTTTTCTTTTTGGTTCAGGATTTTTAACATCCTTTGGCTCAGAACAACCCTGTGCATCCAGCTCCATGTAAGCTCTCTTCTCCTCATTCCACCTTGATTTATCCTTTGCTTCTCTATCCCTTTTTACATTTGCTTTTGCTTCAGCCAGTGCATTTGTGGTAAAATCAATCTTTTTGCTTCCATCTGGCAAGGGAATGTCTTTAGTCATACAATCTTTTTGTGGCTCAATGTAGAGAACATCTTCAATCCCTTTCTTCTTCCACATGTTGATCTTCTCCCCTTTTTTGGCATTATCTGGTGGTGGATTATCAAGGAAGAGAACAGTGGGAGGTGCTTTGCCAGTGGTGTTCAAGATATGGCCCTTTATGGCCTTTATGTCAGCTTGGGTGTCTTTAAATCTGGACTCCATCATGTTCCTCAGCTTTTGGACATCTATGTGAAGCTGCTGATCAGTCAACTGTCTTTGTTGTTGGAGCAGGGGTTGAAATAAGTTCCATAACTCATTTGCAGCAAGTGCAGGTTGTGCAGGTGCTTGAGCTGGAACAACAGTGGGTCGTACCTTTTGAATTTCCAACAGCTGTTGCATCATATTTCTTAGTTCAGCAACAGATGTGTCAAGTGTGTCAATTCTGTCCATTAGTTCTTGGTATTTTAAACCATCACCCAACTTAGTGGGATCATCTGATTTCCCACCAACAGTGGTTGTATCAGCAGCAGACTTAGGGAATATGTCACAAAAGTCATCTACTGATGCCCCTTTTTCTTAGTACTGGGGACTTCTTTCTTCAATTGTGGACACCTTGAACAGCTCACCAGTTGTTAAAGTAAACACACCAGTGGTTGCCTTGGTTGTCTCTGAAGAAATTGCCTTCAAGGGAGTCTTATTTATGGAACAACTGACCCAATGTAGACCAGTGGGTCCAACATTAGTAGTTGCTGCTCCACTTGAACGACTGACAGGAATTACTGGTAATTCCTGCAGTGTAACCTCCTCAGTTGTTGCTGGGCTAGCAGAGGTATGAACATCAGACCCAGTCACTTGTGGGAGTATACTCTCAGTGATAGGTGATTGAGAGGAACTGGTTTGTGTCTGAGCTATAGCAACTGCATGCAACAAAGGTAACATTGATTGTGGTAATGTGACGGGTGAAGGAATAGGTGTAGAAAGAGACATGTCATTCCGATCAGGACTGAGGAAGATGGAGCCGATTGGATCCAGAACTTCATAATCTTGGGTCCCTGTGTTTACAACCGAATCCTTTTGTGAGGATGTCGGTGGAGTTTGAGGCAATGGTGGAGATCTTTCTTCCATCTGCTGTGAGGAAGTAGCAGCAGTGGTTATTGGTGACTTTTGTTTTGTCACTGGCAATTGCTCTGGGATCTCATCTTCCAGATTTGCCGTTTTACTGGGTTTGGGAGGCTTTTTGGATGATTTCTTTTTGGTCTTTTTGGTAATGGCAGGTGTGGGTTTCATTGCAGTGGTTGTGCTACTATGATCACCTGGAGCAGTGGGCTCAGCAGCAGATACCTGAGGAGCAGTGGTAGCTGTTAAATTATGCTCAGGCACCTCTGCTTGTGTTTTGCAAGGTGCTGACATTCTAGTGAAAGTTGCTGCTGTTAAACTTTTAATTTGAAAAGATTCACCTTGTTGGTATACATGAACATCATCCTTTGAAAATTTCTTTGTAAAGTAATAACTTAAAAACCTTGGAAATAATAGAAAAGATTTTGTTAAAACATTTTTGGCCAAATCATCAAAGATTTCCTGGGAATAATTAAAATCTTCATTTTGTAAAATAGCAAACCCCAGGGATTGAATCTTTAATGGTATCTCATTGAAGGCAGTTGTTTTATTTGACACACACAATAACAGGGTATGAAATAAAAATCTTGTTGAAGGAGGGAAATAACCTTTTTCTAACGTATCCCTCTTTATTTGTTCAGCATACCCCCTTTCAAGGAAATCAGTTTTTAACTCATTTTTGGGAAAAGAAGTTTTACCTTGCTGATCATTGAGTTCAAAGACTTCCGAGATGGAGTGTGGTGTGATTTTAACTGGTTTACCCATTAAGGAGGAATTAATGGCTATGATGTCTTCTCCTTGTTTGTCAAGAGTGGCATTTTCCCAAAATTCTCTCTGGGTTTTCTGGTAAATCGGAGCATCTGCTGTTAACAAAGTTTTGTACTTTGATGCAGTCACGGTATCAATGATGGAATCGAAAACATCGGTGCTGCTTGGTTTTGTAAGAATACCCAGATAATTGTGATTCGATTTGTATGGGATTTCGATGGGTGTAGTAGCCTTTTGAGAGTCCTTTTTAGATGATTTCGAAGTGGATCTTGTAGATGGCTTTGATTTCGTCATTTTTATGAAGAAAACCGAAGAATGAATTTGAGATAAGAAGATGGAAACTGCTTTGAGAACAGTTTTTTTTTGTGAATTCGAATCGACAGTAAAACCCCTGTTTGGGGTTTTTAATCAGGGTTTTATAGGGAAAAAGGTGATTGCTGACGTGGCAACGGTTACAAAGATCTGACGGATAAGAACTGACCATTTGCCAACCTCTGATGAAATGAAGGATAATGGAAGACAGTTGTTGTTAAGGAAACCACTGACGGATGAATATCAGTGGATTACAAATGAAAATGAGGACAGTGGGTAACTTTAACTATCAGTGGATAGCTGTGTCAGTGGTTTAAAGCACTGAAGTTTGGTAACAGTGGTAAACAATGAAAAAGATGGAACAGAGGTTGGCTTTGAACAGTGGATAGCTACAACCCAACAGATGTTTGAACCAATCAGTGGTTACGACAGACTTTGATTTTCTCAATATGCAGTAGCAACATAATCTTGTTCAAAACACTGGTTGTGGAAACATATGCTGTTTGTGCTTAGGCCACTTTTTCCCCAAAAGATTCTCATCGTTAGGTAAGTGTGCAACTTTCTCATCCTTTTTGCCCACTTGTTTTCCCTGAACTGTTGAAGCTCTTCTTATATGACACTACCAAACTTTCTGTCTTTTAGTGGATTTGAAGTTTAATTTGACCAGCAACTGTTGGTATATCAGTGGGTGAGCTTTAACATCTGTTTTGTACATCTGCTGCTCAGATGTCGTCATGATTGTGTTTTTTGTAATAGATGAATTGATTGTTAAATTGATTTTCAAATTCATTGTGTTTTTTGTAATAGAAGAACAATTAATGAATATGATTCAATGATTTATGCAGCGGAAATGAACACAAACTTTATAAACACAATCAAGGAGGAAAATAGACAAACCAAACAACTGAGGCATCTCATCTGTAAACACTGTTCTTATACAAACCCTTCTAATCCTAACTATTGATTCTATACAATACAAGTAAAACACTGAACTTTATTCTCTCATCAGAAGGTCCCTGGCTTGTCTTTTAAATTCTGCTTCAAAATCTTTGGAACTTGAGTCATCCTCATCCCTGCACAATGAAAGTTCAAGGAGATCTTGTAGATCTTCAACACAAAGGGTCAGTGCTTGTTTCCTTGATATGTACTTTATTTCACCATTGGATCTGATCAGGGTCAATACATGGGTCTTTTGATCAGAGAGCCATTTTAGTATTTTTGAACCCAATGGGTTTCTTGGGAGAGATTTATTTACTGATGAGTTGGGAGATTTTTCCGTTGAAAAGATTTGTAAAGCAGTATCCTGAGCTTTTGCTTCCTTTTCCTTTTCTTCTGCAACAGTCAACTGTTTACTTTTTTGTTGGTCAATCACAGTGACAGAGGTATCTGTAGAGGTGATAAGTGATTCAGAAGTTTTGATCTGCTGCTTTGGCTTTTTGTAGTCAGGCTTGTTTGGGGTGTCAGAAACTGTCAACCTCCTTTTCTTAAGCCTTTCATAAGCCTCATCTGTTTGCTGCTTAGTCCATTTTGCTATGGCATTGGCAGTATCCACCTTTGCATCCACCAGCTCCTGCTTCTTTCTTTTGTACTCAGATGTAAGCTCAGCTATAAGCTTTTTGTATTTGTTCCAATTTGGAGCTGTTCTCTTCTTGCTTGGATCATTTTTAATTATTTTAATTCTGTTTGCCTCATGCTTTAATACAACTATTGGCCATTCTTCAAATTGTTTTTCTTCAGCTGGATAGAATTTTTCTTTCATGATGTATGCAGCATATTCTTTTCTCATTTCTTTTCGTAGATCTGCTTCGGGTGGTAAGTTTGACATTTCTTTGCTCAGATCTCGTGCATAGTCTTCCATCTGTTTGACTTTGGTGAGGAAGAATTCCATTCTTTCAAAAATGGCTTCATCACCTTGATCTTTGCATTCAAGTTTAGCTCTTATCTTAGCCTGCCTTGCTTTGAGCTCGAGATATTCATCCATATTTTCAGGGACTATGAAGCCTAAGAGAGAAGGAAATCTTCTTTTCGAAGGGTCCTCCACATTGTAGAATTGTCTCATCTCATTTTTTATAGCTTCCAGTTCCAGTGGATATTTTGCAGCATTAGGATCATATTTGTCATCAGTTGCCTGAGTTATTTTTCTTTTTCTGGTGTAACTTTTCTCTAGTGAAGGAGTGGTTTTGGGTGATTTATTAATTGAAGTAAAGATGGCTTGAAGTGAAGTGAGGGCAGTGGTGGATTGTGGCTGACTGACAGTTGTTGAAACAACTGGTGTTTCAACTACTGTTGTCATTACAACAGGTGTGCTAACATCTGATGTCTTCTGCTTTTTCGCAGGAGGTGATGTGACATTGATGAGAGCAGTGGTGGATGACTGGCAAACAGTTGTTGAAACAACAGGTGTTTCAACCTCTTTTGTCATTACAACTACTGATGTGTCAGTACATGTCTTCTGCTTTTGAGCAGGGGTTGATTTGATGGCTGGTGATGTACTTGAAGTGATCACTTTTGGGGGTGAGGTGATTTTAGGTGGAGGTAGAGCAGTGGTTGTAGTGTGTGTTATAGTGGTGTGTGTTGAAGAGATGGCAGCTGTTTGGCTAGCAGTTTTTTAAATCTGCTTTTCTTTTTCTGGTTCAACATAAAGGCCATATTCTATTCCCTTCTTCCTCCAATGCTTGATTTTCGCCCCCTGTTTGGCATTATCTGGAAGGGGGCTATCAATGAATAGTACAGTAGGAGGAGCTTTGCCAGTGGTGTTCTGGATGCTGGCCTTTATAGCCTTGATGTCTGCTTGAGTATCTTTGAACCTTGATTCCACCATGTTTGTCAGCATTTGTACATGTATTGCATGCTGAGCATCAGCCATTTGTTTTTGTTTTTCAAGTAGGAGGTGGAAAACACTACATAGCTCATTTGCACCAGGTGCAGGTTGTGCAGTTGCTTGAGCTGGAACAGCAGTGGATTGTGCTTTTTGAGCTTTTAACATCTGTTGCACCATATCCTTCATTTCAGCAACTGTTGTTTCAAGATTTTCAACTCTGGCCGTCAATTCCTGATATTTTAAATCATCACCAACTTTAATGGGATCATCTGATTTCCCACCAGCAGTGGTTATATCAATGTGTGACTTTGGAACGGAGTCCCAGAAATCATTCATTGATGCCCCTTGTTCTTGGTTCTGGGGTCTTCTTCCTTCGACACTTGATAGCCCTTCAATGTTGCCAGTAGTTTTAACATACTCACTGGTGGTTATCAGAGGTGCTATAGAAGGAATTGCCTTCAAGGAAGTCTTATAGATGTAACCACTGTCTAAATGTAAACCAGTGGGTTCAACATTTGTAGTGGCTGCTTCACTTGAACTACTGACAGGAATTACTTGTAACTCCTGCAGTGTAACCTCCTCAGTTGTTGCTAGGATAGCAGAGGTATAATCATCAGACCCAGTCACTTGTAGGAGTATGCTCTCAGTGATAGGTGATTGAGAGGAACTGGTTTGTGTCTGAGTTATATCAACTGCATGCAGCAAAGGTATTATGGATTGTGGTAATGTGAGAGGTGAGGATAAGGGTGTTGAAAGAGACATGTCCTTGGGATCAGGACTGTGGAAGATGGATCCAAGTGGATCCAGAGCTTCATAATGTGGAGTCCCTGTGTTTACAACCTGATCCTTTTGTGAGGATGCAAGAGGAGTTTCAGGTAAGGGTGGAGATCTTTCTACCATCTGCTGTGAGGAAGTAGCAGCAATGGTTTTTGGTGACATTTGTGTTGTCACTGGCAGTTGCTCTGGGATCTCATCTTCCTGAGTTGCCTTTGCTTTGGGTTGGGTGGGCTTTTTGTAGGATTTCTTTTTGGTCTTTTTGGTGATTACAGGTTTGGGTTTCATAGCAGTGGTTGTGCTACTATGATCACCTGGAGCAGTGGGCTCAACAGTAGGTGCCTGAGGAGCAGTGTTTTTTGCTGAATTCTGCTGAGGCACCTCTGCTTTTGTTTTTGTAGGTGCCATCATTCTAGAGAATGTTCCAATGGTTAAACCACTTATTTTAAAATAAGCACCTTGTTTGAGAAAATTTTCATTTTCTTTTCCAAATTTTTCTTTGAAATAGTAGCTTAGAAACCTTGGGAAAAGTAGAAATGCTTTGCTATAAACATTTTTCACCAAATCATGAAAAATTTCCTGGGAATAGTTATAATTTTCATTATGTAGAATGGCATAAGCTAGGCATTGGATCTTTAATGGTATTTCGTTAAAACCAGTTGTTTTATTTGAAACACATGTCAAAAGTGTATGAAATAAAAACCTAGTTGCAGAGGGGAAGAAACCTTTTTCTAAGGTATTCTTTTTTATTTGATCTGCATACCCCCTTTCGAGAAAATCAGTTTTCAAGTCGCTTTTAAGAAAAGAAGTTTTACCTTTCTGATCATCGAGTTTAAAGACTTCTGAGATGGATTGTGGAGTAATTTGAATCGCTTTACCCTGTATGGAAGAATTAATGGCAGTGACGGTCTCGCCTTGTTTTTCGAGGGTAGCGTTTTTCCAAAATTCTCTCTGGGTTTGTTGGTAAATTGGAGCATCTGTTGTAAGCAAAGTTTTATACTTTGATGCAGCCATGATGTCGATGATTGAATCGAAGGTGTGATTGTTGGTGGGTTTTGTGAGTAAACCCAAGTAGTTGTGAGGGGATTTGTATGGTATTTCAATGGTTTCAGCGGCCATTTGAGCGGCCTCTTTGAAAGATGATGATGATTTTGATTTTGATTTCGTCATTTTGATGAAGAAAATCGAAGAATGAATTTAAGATAAGAAGATGGAAACTGCTTTGAGAACAGTGTTTTTAGTGAATTCGAATCGACAGTAAAACCCCTGTTTGGGGTTTTTGATCAGGGTTTTATAGGGAAAAAAGGTGATTGCTGACGTGGCACGGTTACAAAGATCTGACGGATAAGAACTGCCCATATGCCAACCTCTGATCAAATAAAGGATAATGGAAGACAGTTGTTAATGAAACCACTGATGGATGAATATCAGTGGATTACAAATGAAAATGAGGACAGTGGGTGACTTTAACTCTCAGTGGATAGTTGTGTCAGTGGTTTAAAGCACTGAAGTTTGGTAACAGTAGAAAACAATGAAAATGATGGAACAGCAGTTGACTTTCAACACTGGATAGCTACAACCCAACAGATGTTTAAACCAATCAGTGGTTACAACAGACTTTGATTTTCTCAATATGCAACAGCAACATAGCCTTATTCAAAACAGTGGTTGTGGAAACATCTGCTGTTTGTGCTTAGTTTGATGAGTATAAATCTTGACAACTGTACTCCAGCATATACAATATTTTTGAGGATCCACTTTTTGCCCAAAAGATTCTCATCCTTTGGTAAGCGTGCAAGTTATCAAACTTGTTTTCCCTGAACTGTTGAAGCTCCTATTATATGACACTACCCAACTTTCTATCTTTTAGTGCATTTGAAGTTTAATTTGATGAGCAACTGTTAGTATATCAGTGGATGAGCTTTATACTCTATTTTGTACATCTGCTGCTCAGATGTCGTCATGATTGTGTTTTTTTGTAATAGATGAATTGATTATTAAATTGATTGTGTTTTTTGTAATACAGAAACAATGAATGAATATGATTCAATGATTTATGCAGTGGAAATGAACACAAACTTTGTAAACACAATCAAGGAGGAATATAGTTTTGATAAACACCTGCTTTTCATTAATTGAAAGATTTGTAATCAAATCAAAAGATTACATTGCATGCTTACAAACTAAAACTTCCCCTCAGCCTGATGCTACTTGGTCGATCACACAAGAAGGATTGGATCAGAGGAGATAAACACAGTCAGTCCATCAAGTGAAACAGTAGAGACTACTGGTCCATTTATAGAGCATGTCAAACCACCGAAGCATCTTGGCTGACGTCATCATGAACGTGACATCTAACAATTAACTAACTCTAAGTACTGATCTATTCATCCATTGTTATCTAACAACTGATCCTATTACAATAAGACAAAGTAAAACAACTGTTTCTTTATTCCACTGATTTATTCCAGGCAGGGCTTTGGTCTTCTCAGCAATGCTTGACTGAAGGCAATAGTTCGAAGAGCAGTACTTAGTATTTGACATTCTTTTAGTCTTCACATCAGCTGTTGTACTAATCAGTAGATAAAACAAATCAGAATTATAGATCAGCAGTTGTATGAACCACTGTCAAGGGGAAAGTCTGAAGCCTAACAACTGATTATTCTAGTTCCACTGCTCTGAACCGGTTTTCGCCTTAATCAACTGTTCCTCTGTTAAGGTTCAATTCCAACAATGTAATTCGGTATACCAAGACAAATAGAAGCTGCAGAAAAATTAAATAAAGTAGAAAATATACACTTGTTTATGGAATTTAGTAGTTATAAACTTAGGTTTTCTGAGCTTGTGCTCGTCCTTAAAACTAAGTCTAAAGCAAACATGTGAAGAGAAACCGCAAACAGATAACGTAATTATCGAACATATTATAATCAAATTGCAAGAAAATTAGTTCTACATACCTATGTCAAAGGCATAAATCCACAAATGAAAAGAATAAGTGATAGTGAGTTGTGCACATGGGTTGAACCAAAGAATAAAGAGGACACCTGCAAAAGAGATTGAAAATTTAGCCATTAAAATGAGAGTATACTGCATTGTGATAGTGACTGGCAGCCCAACCAATTACCAACCTGGTCGGTTCCGTTTTGTTAATCTAAAACCATTATTAGAAATTTAATCCATATTTTTGTCAAAAACTTGGCTAACTGGACGGTGAACATCCGGTTATATGATTGACGCTACTTTACAAAAACCACTGCTTTTCCTACAAATTTAAAGGTTAATTACACACTATCTATATATAACCTAATGCACTCACAATTGCACTTAATTCACAAAGTGAAACCGACACAACTTATATATACCTTCTAAGTGAAGCAACAAATTATTGCCTAGTCATGTTGTCCGTTTCTTCAAGCTCTTTGTCATAGTTGCAAACCTAAATCATCCAAATTTATATAAAATGATCAGAGTCGGTGTATAAGCTTTTAGCAAGCCCATCCTTACTTTCAATTAATTCAGGTCATATAAGATAAAGATTACAACCGGATAGTTTGTGGTGGTGGTGGGACCCCAATACTTGAGGGCTGCTAATTCATAAGCTCTACACTGCATTGTAATAGTGACTGGCAGGCCAACCAATTACCAACCTGGTCGGTTCAGTTTTCTTAATCACAAACCATTATTAGAAGTTTAATCCATATTTTTGACAAAAACTTGGCGAAGTGGATGGTGAACATCCGGTTATCTGATAACTAACATTTGTAACCTTGTCACACCTCTATAAATTGAGGCTACTCTACAAAAACCACTGCTTTTTCCTACAAATTTAAAGGTTAATTAGACACTATCTATATATAACATAATACACTCACAATTGCACTTAATTCACAAAGTGAAACCGACACAACTTATATTTACCTTCTAAGTGAAGCAACAAATTCTTGCCTAGTCATGTTGTTCATTTCTTCAAGCTCTTTCTCATAGTTGCAAACCTAAATCACCCAAATTTACATAAAACATAATCAGAGTCGGTAAATAAGCTTTTAGCAAGCCCATCCTTACTTTCAATTAATTCAGGTCATATAAGATAAAGATTACTACCGGATAGTTTGTGGTGGTGGTGGTGGGACCCCAATACTTGAGCGCTGCTAATTCATAAGCTCTAGCTGCTTTGTCTTCCTTATCGTATCCACCTGGTTAATTAAAATCATAAATCAACATCCACTTCAATAAATTTAGTAGTTAAAACTAAGCCTAAAGCAAACATATGAAGAGAAACCACAAACAGATAATGTAATTATCGAACATATTATAACCAAATCGCAACAAAATTAGTTCTACGTACCTATGTCAAAGGCAGAAATCCACACATGAAAAGAATAAGTGATAGTGAGTTGTGCACATGGGTTGAACCAAAGAATAAAGAAGACACCTGCAAAAGATATTGAAAATTTATCCATTAAAATGATTGGAAGAATGAAAACCCTAGAGAACGATAATCAATGTTGTTGTTTTTGTTTTAAGTAGTTGAAAGAATGAAAACCCTAATATTGTTCCAGTAAATAAAAACTAACAAATCGAAACAAAAGGCCAGAAAACCAAGATTGAATGTTACCAAAGAGATGGAATTGTACCTTTGTGATGAAGATTTCGTAAGGCAGAAGGACGACAGGGAGAATTAGGGCAGAAGATTTCGATATGAAGAAGAAATTGAGATAATTCCAGATTCTTGCCAAAGAAGAAAGAGTATTGCGTTTAAAACACTGTGAACCGAATGATTTGTGTTTCAAAAGACTGTGAATTTTAGAGAGAGAGAGTTGAGAGAGAAATTGATAGAGAGAGTAATTGATTGAAGAAGATTATAGGTTATATATCTGGAGCCATAATTTTGAATTTTGAATTTGGAGCCATAATTTTAATTTTGAATCATCAGTGGTTGATTATATATTTCAAAAAGATTTATACATTTATACATATCTAAATATTGTAAAGGAAATTATGACATCAGCAAGTCCATGTGGCATAGCTTAGAAGTTAACAAGTAAGCAGATTTACATCAGCTCATAATCTCTTATTATAGATAGTATAGATAATATATAAAACACTTTAAAATTCAAAGTCTGGCCCACAATCAGCTTTTCAAATGTCTGCCCACATATACAAAAAGGCAAACCTCTGCCATCAATTCAATCTATATAAAATTCAAACCTCTGTCCAAATTCAAAATTTTGGCTTCAGATTCAAAATTCAAAGCATATATATATATATATATATATATATATAGGTAGAGGATCCTGTAAAAAAAGGCTTAAAGTGTGAGAAGGGTAAGAAAGAATCTCAGCCATTAGATCTTTTGATCTAGTGGTTGAGATCAATAGGGACCAAATTGTAAAATATTTTCATTAATTTGGACTGATTTGAAATATCTAGGGGCAATATAGTCTTTTAAACCCACTAGAAATTAGGTAATGCACATGTAACTTCCCCCCGTCTTTTTTAAACGTCAATAACTTTTTATACGTAACTTTTAAAAAAAAAATTACACCATAATAACGAGCGTTTTTTATCTTTAATATGAGTACCATATTGCTATACTTATATAGAGAAAAAAATATGTTTCGATCAGATGTTTAGTCAATGAATGGTGTTATATACTTGTTGAATGGTTTATATACTTACTGAATGGTGTTATATACTTGCTGAATGG
This sequence comes from Helianthus tuberosus, assembly GCA_030545235.1. Taxonomy (NCBI): domain Eukaryota; kingdom Viridiplantae; phylum Streptophyta; class Magnoliopsida; order Asterales; family Asteraceae; genus Helianthus; species Helianthus tuberosus. The sequence goes on along the minus strand of CM060390.1, from coordinate 122,711,252 downwards.
TGTTATATACTTGCGGAATGGTGTTATGTACTTACTGAATGGTGTTATATACTTGCTGAATGCTGAATGGTGTTATATACTTGCTGAATGGTGTTAGATACTTGCTGAATGGTTTATATACTTGCTGAATGGTGTTATATACTTCCTATAATTAAGGTGGCGGTTATGGGAAGTTTTTAATTAATTGAATTAATGATAAAATTACTTGTTTACCCTTTTCAATTAATTTAGATCTAATGGCTGAGATTCTTTCTTACCTTTCTCACACTTTTGGTCTTTTTTACAATAACCTTACCCTATATATATATATATATATATATATATATATATATATATATATGGGGCCGCTAAAATGAAAACCACCTCTAGTTGTAAGAACCGCGAGAACCACTCTTAACCAATCAGAATATGCCAACTTAAAGGGTATATTGGTCATTTACCCCCTAGTGTCAAATCATTATTCTCTCTCCTCTGTCTTTCTATTAAAGTTGCAGACTTCACTTATCATCTCTCATTTATGTCCCCCCTCTCTCTCTCTTCATTTCATATTTTGAAGATATAATAGGATTTCTATGTTCATCTTTCTCTCATCTCTCCCAAACCAGACATGAAACTCGCCGGAGAAAAACTAATCGCCGGAGTAAACCATCACCGCCGCCCTCCTTCAAAACCTAATCACCGGAGAAAACCATCACCGCCACCCCCATTCGCCGCCCCCTTTCTTATCCCATATTCAATGAAGAGAAAAGATCCGGATCCGCTGATGCTTTGGATACAATAAAGACCCGGATACAATGAAGACCCATATTCATTGAAGAGAAAGAGGACGGCGGCGGTGGTGGGATGCCGGCGGTGGGATGCATTTGAAGGGTGTTTCTCTCTCTGATAGGCTCTCTCTCTCATCTCTCTCTCACCGAGGTGAGAGAAAGAGAACGGCGGTGGGGAGGTGTTGGTGGTCGGTGGTGGTCGGTGGCGGAAGACGGTGATGGCGGTGGGGTGTTCGGGAGTCGGTGCTGGTGCAGATGGTTGGTGAGGGTCCAAAGGTTCGATCTTGTTTATGTTATTATTTGCAATCTCACATTTTGTTTTTGAATGAGTTTTGATTTTTGGGACTCATCCAGCCTGATAGGTCTGTACAGCATGTTTGTTTAATTATGTTTGCTGGGTTTTCCTTTGATTTGGTTATTCTACATGAAATGGGTGTTGGATGTTTATATTAGAGAGGCATGATTGTTTGATTATGTTTGCTGGGTTTTCCTTTGATTTGGGTATTCTACAGCATGTTTGTTTGATTATGTTTGCTAGGTTTTCCTTTGATTTGGCTATTCTATATTAAATGGGTGTTTGATTTTGGGTATTCTATATGAAATGGGTGTTGTTTGATTATATTGGCAGTGATGATGCAAAAAAAAAAAAAACGCATATTTTGATGACGATGGCGCGGCAAGGATGGTGGAGGGTAGGTTTTTGAACGTGCAACCCCACTTTGCAGCCTCTGATTATCGGAAAATCTGAGCCAAACCCCGTTTTTTTTTCGAGATACACATTGTTTTGATGTTGTTGGTTTTTTATATTTTCCCCCTAGTCGATGATGATAACAATCTATCTGAGACACCTACCCAGTTTGCTATTAATCGGTGCGTTCGTTTTGCGTAAAAAAGTTTTTGTGGAAAAAAAAAGTTAAACCGTAAAATGTAAAAACGTAAAACGTAAAATGTAAAAAGTTTTACGTAAAACGTAAAACCGTAAAACCGTAAAACGTAAAAACGTTAAGCGTAAAAAGTTTTTCGTAAAAAGTAAAACATAAAAAGTTTTACGTAAAACGTAAAAAGTTTTACCTAAAACGTAAAGCGTAAAAAGTAAAATGTAAAAAGTTTTACATAAAACGTAAAAAGTTTAACGTAAAACTTAAAACGTAAAAAGTTTAAAAAATGGGTCGTAAAAAAACGCACGTAAAAAACGGGGGCGTAAAAAACGGCGTGTAAAAATGGGTCGTAAAAACGGCGAGTAAAAACGAGACGTAAAAACGGGGCAAAAAAACGGAGCGTAAAAACAGGACGTAAAACACGGCGCGCTAAAAAACGGTGCGTAAAACCGGGAATAAAAAACCGCACGTAAAAACCCGGTCGCAAAAACGGCGTGTAAAAAACGAGGCGTAAAAAAACGGCGCGTAAAACGGGCCGTATAAACGGCGCGTAAAAACGAGACATAAAAACGGGACGCTAAAACGGCGCGTAAAAACGGGACGTAAAAAATGGGGCGAAAAGGCCGGGCGTAAAAATCTGTAAATAAATCTGAATTTGAAAATGCTTAATAAAAAAACTACGTTTAAAAAATAAAAATCTAATATAATTATACAAAAAAAATAATAAAAAAATAAAGACAAAAAGACAAAATAGTGTAATTTTACTAGAATACCCTTTTGGATTAAAATATTAAAGACATAATAAGACAAAAAATACTTAATATTATTTTTAAATACTTTTAATCTCATCCATCCATCTTCTTGATCTAATGGCTAGCAAGTGGTTCTCGCGGTTCTTACAACTGGAGGTAGTTCTCATTTTAGCGTTCCCATATATATATATATAGACACACACACACACACACCTCTTCTTCAATCATTCACCACTTTCTCTCTCTCTCTCTAAGCTTCCATTTAATCGTCAGTCATTGTACACCGGAGGCGATTGTAAAGTGATATTGACGGAGAAATTCGACAGGGAAACACCTGTAACCGTCAAATTAGCTGGAGAGCATCTCGGGAAATCAGTGGAGGAAGAAGAGCAGGAGGCGTACGGAGGAGACATCCCTGTTGTAGAAGCAGATGTCGATAAAATGCCCACCGCACCACCAGAGGATGATGCCGTTAAGGTAGGTTCCTTTTCCCAAACCCTAACCTTAATTCCTTCCATTAATCATCTCATCGGATCTTCTTTAAGTATATTTCTGAATCTATTGGTACTGTAGTAGCTTCTGCAGGTAGTTTATTCTTTAGTTAATTTGAGAAAATGGCAGAAGAAATTCAAAATCACACAACAACAAAGCCTCTGAATCCATATTCATCATCTTCTTCTTCACATCAACCTGATCCTAAGTAGGTATTAAGCTCAATCTCTTTCGCTTTTTGCCTATTCTTCAGTTCATATCGGTTTCTAGGGTTTCGAGTGTGTGACTGATTTAGAATATGTGTGTGTATGGATACGTGATATGATTTTGATGAGGATGATGATCTGTTGATCTGGCTTTAGTTAATTTGAGAAAATGGCAGAAGAAATTCAAAATCACACAACAACAAAGCCTCCGAATCCATCTTCATCATCATCATCTTCTTCTTCTTCTTCTTCACATCAACCCTATCCTAAGCAGGTATTAAGCTCGATCTCTTTCACTTTTTGCCTATTCTTCAGTTCAAATCGGTTTCTAGGGTTTCGAGTGTGTGATTGATTTAGAATATATGTGCGTGTATGGATACGTGATATGATTTTGATAAGGATGATGATCTGTTGATCTGGCTTTAGTTAATTTGAGAAACAATACACGAATTATAATATTGTATATAGTTTACCTATCGGCTGAATTGATGTGAAGTTTTGCTATGAATTATATACTTTTTTGTATACGTTTACATACACAATTATTAGGAGTTACCAGCAGGAGATGTTATGAGTTTTGAGAGTTAGGTTATAGAGGACGACGAGAGGCGAGAAGCAGCAATCGCATCACTCCCATGTCTTAACCCTAACTCTAAACCATCCTCTGCTGCTTCCCAAGCTCGCCTTTCCAAATTTCAGGTTAGTTATTTCCGTATCAATTGCAGTTATGCTTTTAAACCTGTTATAATTCATCCATAATTCCTCGATTAATGCTATCTGTTTTCATTGATAGGAACTACACAAGAGGCGCTTACAAATAAAAAAAAAACTAAAATAAAAAAGAAATCGAAAGTTTCCTTTAACAGTCTCATCAAAATTTATTATTTGTTGACCTTCATTGTAAATTTGTAATGGTGATTCTTGTAAAGGTAGGTCATCATATGGGCCAAGCAAATTAGAAGAGAATGATAACGAAGCCGAACCGTACAAAACAACCGAAGATAACAGCAGTTCAATCAGCAGTTCAACTGAAGGTAGGTCATCATATGGGCCAAGCAAATTAGAAGAGAAGGATAACTGTTGATGAATGGTGATAAGAAGAGGAAAATGTAACAACCCGACTTTGCAAGTCAAAGTCAATTCAAAGTCTAAGTCAAGACGTGTTATCATTCAGATCTGTCAATTCTTGCTTATTAGTCTAACCCATCGCAGTAATCGAAATGTTAACTATCTTAGACGGTAATATAAACTTTGTTTTAAACGCATCGCATATTACATCGCTTGTTTATACTGGACGCTATCACATCGCTAATCGCATCGCAGACTCGAAACGCAGTTAATGATATTGTTCTATATGTGTTCTTATGTGCTTTGCTTGTGTGTGCCTTATATATGTTTTGGGATGTTATTCGCAAACGCAATCGCAACTCTATCGCATCGTAATCTCATCGCAACTCGAAACGCATATTTACTTTTATGCTTTTTATGTGTTATGTTATTTGTGTAACTACTTGTTTAATGCTATCGCAACGCTCACTCGCAACTCGCTTAAACGAAACGCAACGCTTAACGCACGAAACGAAAGTCGGAAAACTAACTCGAACCAGTTGCATGTGTTAATAATCAATTCAAAGATAACAATTTGCAGGATTTGAACGGTCCAATAATATTCATTTAAATCACGAGACTTTGTCAGTTTATCACATGAAGCTTTAAAGCAATTGCATGTGATCATTACAAGATTATCGGCCTAACTAAAATCATTGGTGATTTGTTTGTATCAAAGCATCACGTGACGCTTGTTTGTTCAAATCTTAGCTCAATATTGGCGGCCAGAAGTTAAAACAAGTTACAATCAATTGTTCTCAAACAGAAGCCCATTAAAGATTCAATTTGAGTTGTTGTTGGTCTGATTAAAACAAATTTGGACGGCCCAATTATTTGTCTATACTTGATTGTTGAGGATTAGTCATCGGCCCAATTACATTTGAAATTTTGGTCTGATCCACTATATCTCTAGGCCCGTTTACATTAGTGGTCCAATAAGGTGTTATCATTTCACGAATAGTCCTCAAATCGAAGGAGTATCCGTTTCATATTCAAAGTCATCCGATCATAGCAATCCATTTGACTTTCGTTGACCCCGTCCGATCGGTTACCCATCCATTCAACCGACTGCTCGTTTTATAAAACTGATCATTTGTTTGTTCGTTTGCAGGTGATTCAAGATATACAAGGTGCAAATATCAAGACACAATTCGAAGATGTCAGGAGTTGGTGAAGAGTTTTACAACACATTTTATAACGCTTACACTTCTGATACAAAGTCGGAGACTAGCAACATTTCAAAAACAATTTCAGATAGTTTGAAATATGATAATGTGTACAGAAATCAACAAAAGCCACCAAAATTAATGAATATCGAGGACTATAACTGGTGGAAAAAGCGGTTTGAGGGTTGGGTAAAAGCATTCGCTCATGATAGTTGGTTAAAATTGAAGTTAGGATATAAAGAACCAACAAAACAAGGTGGAATCTTATTGACAATTGAAGATTTCACAGAACAAGAAGTAAAACACATGTGTGCTGAACAAAAAATGATTACATTGTTGTATCAATCGGTTCAAGATGATATTATTTCATTACTTGATGAAACTACTTCAAAAGGTTTGTGGGAAGCTTTAGAGAGAAAATGTACGGGTGGTGAGGAAATTATCAAAAACAAACGATCGTTATTGAAAAAAGAATTTGATTTGTTTACATGCATGCAAGGTGAAATCGTACCTCAGATGATTGAAAGATTTTTCCATCTTAAACTTGAATTGGAGAGGTTTGGTGTTTCAAAAGATAATGAAGAGATCATTGACAGGTTGATCGAAGCACTTCCAAATGAAAACGATTGGTCAAACTACGTAATGATACTAAAAAACAGCAATGACATGAGCAAAGTGACCCTTGGTTGGTTAATTGAGAAGCTTGAAGGTCATGATTTGGAAATACAAAAGCAGAACAAAATGGCAAATCAACAGTATCAACAAAATGTCGATCTATACTAGAGAAGAAATATGATTGATCAAGCATCAAAACGGCATTTAGTGCAGGAAGTTCAAAGGATTCATCTCAACACAGTTTCTCAAAAGATCCGGGTTATCATTCATTTGCTTCAAATTCGTCAAATCTGAACATAGTTAAGTGCAATATTGCCATAAATCTGAAAAACTCTCAAAGTTTGAATGCAGAAGCTACCAAGCAACAAATGGTGTTTTTAGCTTCTGTCCTGGAATCGTATGAAAGACTGATCGCGGGTAAGGTTGGAAACCCGAATATGACGAAGGAAGATTATGACCAGATCGATCCAGAGGAGATGGAGCTGATAGACATAAAATGGTGCATGGCTAGCGCTATGAGGAGAGCACAAAGGTTTATGGAAATCACCGGAAGATCATGTTTGGGAACTGCTGATACAAAACTGGGATTCGACAAATCGAAAGTTACATGTTTCAAGTGCAAACAGAAAGGGCACTTCAAGAGAGAGTGCACAAACAGTCAAACTGATGAATTTGTGAATCCATTAAAAGATGATTATTATCAGAAAGCAATTTATCATCGCAACAGCGGGTCATCAAATGTGAATCAAAGGCAAATCAATGAAGGATCATCAAAAGAAAAGTCGAGAGCTCTAGTAGTTATTTAGGACGACGAGGGTTATGACTGGAGCAAAGTTCTTCCAGAAGAAGATTACGTTGGATCCACATTCATAGCTGAAGTGGTTGATGATAAACGATAGCAGAGAGATAATGCTAGTTTTGAAATCAGAAAGTTGTATGCTCCTTTTAAGGAAGCACAAAAAGCAAAAAGATGGGATGTTGAGCAAGAATGTTATTTGGATCCACAAGGTAATCCAGTGGTTGATCCTAAGAAGGTGGATTTTGATGCAGTGACAAACATATTTCCAGATCGTGACACGTTTCATACGAGGAGATTATCTGAGAAAGATTATAAAGCCAATTTGTTTAAACGTTTAAAAGAAGTTTTTGAGGCAAGTTTACCAAAGGTGATGGAGTTGAGAAAGAAGAAAGAATAAGAGATTGAGAAGCTGGTTGAAGAGGTGAAGAAAACAGCAGGGGATGCTGATGAGAACGAACAAAAGAATGATGAGGATCAGAAGTTGAAAACAAAAGAATCAAAAGTGCCAGATGAAACTGAGATAAAAATTCTAACTGAATCTTCTGAATTATTAAACAATGATCAAAATGTTGATAAAACTGAAGATAAGTGTAGGAATTGCATAGAAATGTGCAAAGCCTGTACTGAGAAAGACGAAAAGATAATAACAAAAGATATTGAATTAAATAAAATTGAAACTGTTTTCAAAACAAAGTGCAAAGAAATGCTTGAAAATGAAGAAGTTTTGAAACAAAAGATTAAAAAGCTAACATTGAAATGTCAAGATTTTGAAAAAGAAAATGAGATTTTAAAACAAAAGTGTTCGGCAAACTGTGAAGATTGTGTTAAAAAAGATAATAATATTCAAGATTTACAAAAAGAGTATGATAAAATGAAATGGTCAAGTCATAGAGTACAAGAAGCTTATGATACTTTGAAGAAACAAGTCAAATGTATGGATGAAAGATTGTCTGAAAACTTAACAACAACAAGACTTTATGAGAAAAAGTTTGAAGAAAAGCAACAGGAGTTAAACAAATGTATTGATGAAGTTGCTAAACTCAAACAAGTTTTGGTTGAAAAAGAAAAGATTGTTACAAAACTTCAAAGTTATCATAGTTCTTCGTACATTCTTGAACGTATTTTCAACATCACACCAGATAACAAAGATTCTGAAAAGAATAAAAAAGGTATTGGTTCAGAATATTATCAGGTGCCACCACCATTGAGAGGTAATTACATGTTTTATGATGAAGAAAATGTGGCAAAAGGTCTGAACATGGTGGACTAATTACTTGAAAATATCGATGTGACTTACATCAAATCTGATGATCCTGATGATTCAGAGGTGGTAAGTAAGGTTGTTGAAAGCGTTTTAAGAGATGAATCTACCCAAGGTAAGTCTAAATCACAGGATGAAAAAGAGGGAAGTTTTCATGATAGTTATCTTAAACATTCAAAGTCTGAGAAAATTGTGAATGATGATCCAAAAGGATTGGTTTATACCATGATTGGATTGGACAGATTATTCTCAGACAACGATTCAGAATGTGATTGTGGATAAAATTGACAAAGTGTTTAAACTGGTAGAGATCCAAAAGTCAGAAATTTCAAAATTCAACGGGAAGAACAAGAAAACTTTTTATAACAAACCAAGCTATAAAAAGAAGAACATGAAGGATGGGTTGGGTTATAAAAAGAAACAAAATCAAGATAAAAGGGTTGGAAAGCAAAATTTTCAAAAGAATATGAATTTCGTTCACGGGAAAAGTTCGGAAGAAGAGAAAGAACTCCAATTTAGACGACAGTCTAATGAAGAGTTCTATGTTCAGAAAAAAGCAACAACAACAGGTTAAGGATATTTCGAGGAAAACTTGTTTTAAATGTGATCAAACTGGACATCTTGCACGCAAGTGTCCAAACCCAAAGCATGTTGATGTTGAAAAACAGAAATCTGAGGATGTGAAACAAAGGTCTACCAGATTTGATTCAAACCAAACTTGGAGGTACAACACAAACAAGTTTGCTTCGAATCAAACTTAGAAATCAAACCAGACTAGGTTTGACTCAAGACAAACCTGGAATTCTTACACACCCAGATTAAGAACAACACAAAATTGGAAAACATCGTTCCATATGACAAAACCAAACCAGTTTTGGAAATCAAAAGTTGTTGTTCAAAATCAAAATAATCAAAACGAGTCACGGTTTTACAAAAGAAGTGCTGTAAAAGGACAAAACTGGGTGGTTAAGAAACAAGTGACTTCTGTGAATGACGAAAAAGTTTTTGTACAAAATGACAAAGATTTTCCATCATTGAATGAATTTTGTGTTGAAATGCCTAAGGTCAAACAGACCTGGGCTGAATTATTCAAGTAATTGAGCTGAGTATATGTGCAGGTCCTCCCGAAGAAAACTGAATTTCAACTAAATGTGTATCGGAGCAGCCTGGCACTGGAGGAGAAGGCTGCTGGTCCCTGCCACTGAGAAACAGGGAGTTAGTTTGTTTCTGTACATAAATAAACAATATTAAAAAACCTTAAAAATTGAAAATTTAAAAACGAAAAATATGTTTTTCAAATTTGATCTTGACAAGCTGATCGAAGGGCAATCCGATCGGATGACCATCTGATCGGAGGGCCATCCCATCCATGACATTCTCATATGTCTGTGCTTAACTGTTTATCATCTTTGGAACGAATGATCATTCGATCGGATGACTATCCAATCGGATGACCATCCGATCCAAGTGCACCTTCAATGGATAATCATTCTTGGTGAACTGCTGATCGAATGACAATCCGATCGGATGACCATCCGATTGGAGGGCCATCCGATCCAAATACATTCTCATAGGTGTTTTCAGTCTTAAACTTATTTTCTTCAAACGAATTATCATCCGATCCATTGCACACGCATGAATACACATGATTGAATGTTCACTGCTTGTCTGCTCATGCTTGATATGTTTGTTTTTAAATTTTATGAAAAATTAAAAATTACAAAAATATGTTGAGTGAATACACCGAAATCCTCACGGCTGAACAAACATGATTAATTTCACAAGATTGAAAAATGGTTTTCAAACTGTAAAATATCAATGTGTTGTAAATCATGGGGGTATATTTTCTGCAAAACAGAGCATGTGAAGCAGAAAATGGATGGCGAGTCAAAGCTATCAGTATCAGGTTGTCAATTTTTTCTTTAAATGTTTTGAATTTTAGGGGGAGTAAGAAGCGTTGTTAGAAAATCCAAAAACATTTGAAAATTTGAAAAAGCCAAAAACATGATAAAATTCAAAATGAGTTTTTGTGTAAAAAGAGGAAATGATAGTACATCAGTAGACAATCACAGTTCGCTAAAGAAATGGAAAGTTAAAATGTGATAAACGGTCTCACTAATGATATGCCAGTAGGTTTTTACACGCTTAATAGATTGTTTTCGAGATATAAACTTAAATATCAATACTTACTTATCTCGTGGGGAACATCTCTCGAATATATGGGTAACCCCCGAAATCTTGTTTGAGAGATTGCCTGATTCTAAGATACTAGGTCTTTATACTGTTTGATATTTGGGGTATTATACCTGGTCTTCTGATATTGCAGAAGCAATGGCCTAGACCTCGTATAATACTTTATGCGCTTTTAAAAGCTTACCCTCTGCATAAAAATTGAAAAATATCGAAAGATATGAATCAATTGCAGTTGAAGAAAAGATTCTCTAAAGGGAACACACTTAAAGTCGAGCCTTCATCTCTTTGACTGAACGGAAGTTCATACCTGAGCTCTCAAGGTCTCGCGCTAACCCAGAGTACATATATCAAATTGGTATACTCACCTGTAAGACTAAATCTAGGGAATTTTGATACAGGAGTATATTCTGAGGTGGAACACGCGAATAAGTTTAAGTCCTTAAAACACTACTCTCGTATCTCGAATCGATTGAACTTTGTGTGAAAATTTAAGAGGATTAGTATACTGACAATCTAAGGGAATCGTTTAGAACTTAAAGTGTTTAAAGCTCAACGGTACTAGTGATTTGTCATAAACTGATATGATCCTCTGACGCGAACTCAAACAAAAACATTGTCTGTAAATATGTTTGTAAATATTTCTTTACTGCCTTATGTTTCAGAAAAATTCAAAAAGATTTTGATTTCACTTTATTTTCGATAACTGATGTCTGAAAGCTGAGTTTCAAAATATGTAGGATCGGTTTTGACTTCGAATGATTGCAAAACGAACGTGTGACGTGCGGAATCCGTACACAAACGTGACCAAACACACAAGAACGTACTAATAACGTGATTCTATAGAATAATATGACGAGTACAATGCACCGAGAATCACGTTTGAGGACTTTCTCTCTCTAAGCTTAGCTCTCCCAAATGTCAAATGAGCAAAAAGTCTTAAATCTAACACTATAGCTCCCTATTTATAGGCCAAGGATATAAGGAAGGTTTCCTTATTTACAGAAATGCCACCTTGCCTTTTCTATTAAAATATAACACTATAAGCCTAGATTTCTTTAGTTTCAGCTACGGTTTTAGATTGACGGAGGCGATAGACATAAATGTACCAACAGACTCCCCCTTGGATATTGCCGTAGTCAATCCGTAGTCAAACTCGTAGGACTTATCTTTATCTTTCTAGAACAAAATCCCTGTGGATCTGTCTTCAGGCTTCCATTGCTCTTTCTTTCGATCAGACTCCTTTTCTTCAGGCTCCCCCTTTCGTTAAGCTTCCATGCTTTTGGGATCGACACCTGGTTTTCCGTATACAAGCTCCTCCAGGATAGTTACCTGGCTCCTTGAATACACGCTCCCCCTTGCTTGAGCTTGTCTTCAGACTCCCCCTTAGACTCAGCTGTCGGGATCGTAGTCTGGCTTTCACAGGTTCACAAGTTCAGGATTAATTCCTGGCTCTATTCTGCATCTGCTCAGGATTTGAAACCTGGTTAACCTGCACATCCTCTACCTCAACATAAATTTCACAAATTTACAAATTTAAGAAACCACTTGAAAATATCGTTCAATTATTAAAAAAATTTATCAAGATCAAACTTTCTTTTGGAGAGATTTATTTATAACACTTTTCATTTCAAAACAAACTCTTTCAACCCATAGTTGTTCATCATGTTTAACACTCAGAATTTTGAATATCAGCTCTTCAACATCAGTTGTCGAAAATCTTTTTGAATTTTCAAATATCTATACTAAAACACAATCTTTTTGGGTTTTTGTTTTTTTTAGAGAAATGCAGTAAAGAAATATATACAGACAATATTTTTGTGAGTTTGTGTAAGAGGATCATATCGGTTCATGAGACAAATCACTAGCACCATTAAGCTTTAAACATTTTAAGTTCTAAACGATTCACGTAGATTGACGATATAGTTTTCCTCTTAAACTCAATCTAAAAACTTTCGAAATGCTTACCGATACGTTAAGGTATATTAATTTTGCACTAAATTCTTATGGACCCCACGAGATCAGGATATCCCCTCATCATGCAATACACTGACTCAAGTAATGCTTTTAAACTTTCATCAACTGTGATATGTGCGAAAATAACTCAGAATGTTTAAACATTAACAATCAGGTCGATCTTTCGATACGCAGAGAAAGTCCAATGTTTAAACAAAATAAGAAATAAAAACAAGTTGAAGATGTTTAGGCTTTAACCACCAGGTCGATACTTCCGTATACGCAGAGGTGATCCAAAGCTTAAACGAAACACCAAAGAAAATAAAGCAGAACATTTAGGCAATAACATCCAGGTCGATACTCACGTATACGCAGAGGATGTCCAATGCTTAAACAAAATAAAGAAATAAAACAAGTTTAAATCTTTGCAAAATGAAATGCACAATCACAGTGACTTTTTCAGCAAGTTGTGAAAGTTCACAGACTTAACCGGTTTTTATGCTCTTTTAGCATTCAGCGATTATTGAGTAGGCATACAATCACGAAGGACAAAACTAAGTACTATGCTTTCAACCATGTTTCCCACTAGAACTAGGCTTTTTCATTTAAGTTTGTATCGTTATCGCAAATCTACTAGTCTAGCTGAGCCTATCGTCACATCCTTAGTGAAACCGTTTATCACATTTGACATTTCATTTCTTTAGCATGCTATGATAGTCCACTAATTTACTATCATTTCCTCTTATTCACAACAAAACTCATTTTTGCTTTTTCAATGTTTTTGGCATTTTCAAATTTTTCTCCCCCTAAAATCAAAATATGTTTCAATTTTGATTTTCTGGGAAAATTTGAAAACAAACTGTACAAGGTAAAGTGACAACATGATGAGAATTACTTCAATTCTCCATTCACTTGGCTTAAACAATCAGAACTCCCCCTGATAACAAACTATTGTCCCATTATGATTTCAAAACACTTAAGTTTGTTTTAATCAAAATGGTTTTTTATGGAAAATAAGCTTTGTGTATCATTTCACAAATTCGGGGTTTCATCACCTTGTTTTCTTCAACCATTTGAAACATTTAAAAATTTTAAACTCTCATCAACAACAAACACTTGTGGGAAAGATAAATCAAGTACAACTTAATGTCCTTGATTAACCTTCTGTAATTCAAAATATCACCTAAGTGAATTTCTCAAGAAAGATGCCGATACCTGCTCCACTCTTACCAACCTGGGAGCTCCGGCAAGTCAGGTTTTTATTTGAAGAGATCCACCCAAGCCTGACCGTTCTTGGGTGCTTTTGAGTTTCCGTTTAACAATGGTGAACAATTTGCATCATCCATTGTTAGAACAGAGTTCTCACTTTTTACCTCAACAGATGGCTCATCTGATTTTAATGAATCAGATTCATTGCCCGAACATGGCTCTTCTGACTTTAACGAGTCAGATTCATCGCCAGAACGTGGCTCTTTTGCTTCCGAAGAAACAAATTCATCACCATTCTCTATTGGAACCCAATCCTTACAATGTTTAACCTTTCCAAATTTGTCAACCTGTGACGTGCATGATCTTTCACAATCTTTGTTATATTTGAAAACTTTGGTAAAGGCTTTGTCTAAAAAATTAACTTTCTTTGACTTTTCAACGGTTTGATTAGTTAATTTTTCTTTCTTTATCAACCCTTTTGTCCTCAGATTTGTATCTGATGAGTTCATTTTGCTTGACTGATCCTTGTTAGTGGAGCAAATCGATTCATCAGAACTTTTTCTCGGATTATCAGTTGTACCCGATGACAAAATCTTTTCGAGATACTCCCTCACTTTCTTCCTTTTCTTTCTCAGTCTGTCTTTCTGCCCTTGTGATAACTTCACTTTTTGTTTTTTCACTTTCTGTCTTATGGGCTTTTCTTCAATTTTGACTGAGTTCTTCACCATTTTCTGAGATTCAGCCCTCAATCCTCTCCTTGATCTCATTGGGCAATCTTTGGCAATATGGCCTTTGATTTGACATTCATAGCATCTTCTTTTCTTAAAACTTTGACTCTGGCAGTTAACAGCAATGTGTCCTTGATAACCACAGTTGTAACACACTCTGTTATCATACCATTCACCACTTTCATACCAAAATCTCAGATCAAAACATTGATTTGCTTTGTGGTAGTCATGTCTCCTCTTGTATTCTTGATTTGACTTTTGAGCACTATGGTCAAACCTGCACCACTTATTAACAACTTTTTGTAAGTTTTGATTTTCAATTTTTTTTGATTTTTCAAAATGATTGGATGATTGAACTGATGATCTTTTATTTTCTTTTTGAAAATTTTCCGAATTTTTAACATTTTGTTTTTGTTCTACATTCTTCTTAACAGGTTTTTGCTTTGAACATTCACCTATTTCAGTAGAATGTAAAACAATATCTTAAAATTTTTCTTTTAATTCCAAAAATATTTTCTTTTTCTCTTTTTCATCATCAGTTTTATCATCACAATCTTCAATTATGACTTTGTCATAATTTGTGACATTGTCACTTATTGGAACTGCATTGATCGGTTTTGGACATATATGATTCAGTATTGATGATGAAGTCTCAAAACATTTCAATTTCTTCTCTAACTCCTTGATTTTATTTTTAGCATATTCAACTTCCTTTTCAAGTCGAATAATATTCTCAAGATGAGAATTTATTGCTATTTGCTTTTCAAGATTATTTTTACCAAAAATAGATTTTTCATTTTCTAAAATTTTTATTTGATTTTGAAAATCTTTTTCACTTTTCAATTTTTCATTTTCCAAAAACGTTATTTTATTTTGAAATTCTTTTTCATTTTCTTTTAATTTTTTGTTTTCCAATGTCAGATTCTCCACATCTTTCAAGAATTTGACATTGTTTGCTTCAGATTTTTCACACTTTGAGCACACAACTTCACATTTTGAAGTTTCATCCTTCTTGGATTCTTCATTCTTTGACATTCCCTCTGTCTCCGTCTTGTCTGTTTCTGCACAAAAAATTTTAACAATATCAACAGGATTCAATTTTTCATTCAAAAAACAACCTCTCTTGAAATCATATTTCATTTTATTTCTTGCGCTAAGACCTTTTCTAATTCTTTTGATTATTTCAAGAATCACACTCAAACTTATATTTTCTGAGTTATTTTCTAATTCTTTTATCAACTCTTTCTTTTTCTTCTCAGTTTCACAATTGTGTGTTCTAAGCTCTCTGATGAAATCATTTGGACTAAATTTTGAGAACCTAGAATCCTTTTTCAGTTTAATCAAAAACTCATTCCACTCCAAAGGTAAAGCATCTGCAAATTTAGATATCTTTTCATCATCTGACATCTTTATCCCATACCTTTTCAAATTATCAAGTAATTCATCATACCGCTTTTCCAACTCATTAAACTTTTCATATTTCCTACACAAAAAATATTCAGATCTTTTAATCCAAGCATCTTTTTTCTCATCTTCTTTCCTGTACTCCCAATACATATCAAACCAATCATTTATTCTTCCAAGTTTATCGTTTTCCTTTTCGTCAAACATTTTAACCACAATTTCTTTGTTTAATGACTTGGTTTAATTTTTTATTTTTTTTAGCTCAGAGTCCACAAAATTTTAACTTCTTGGTATTTGCACCTTGTAAATCACCTCGAATCACCTGCAAACAAACAAACAAACAATCAGTTTAAACGGATTGAATACGTAACAGTGTGTTGATGAAATCAATCTAAGACTCGTTGTCGAAGATTTGCGGATTCGTTCCAATTGTGTTCGGGTGAAATCACTGAATGAATGGGCCTGAAAATGGACTGACAATTAACACTTGAGCTTTGTGATTGGGTCGATGTAAACAGTGGGCTGACATAATTTTATAATGAATCAATTTTACTGGACCGATCACATATGAAGTCACATGGGCTGCTCTATTCAATTCTCGTGCAAAATTTTAAATGAATTTTTCAATCAATTTGAATCTTATAATCTGATTGGGCCGAGAACTTTGAATCACACAACTCTATTCTATTGGACCGACACAATTTTGGAACAAAACAATTATTAACTGGCCGACAACTACTAGTATCAAGATGATATGATTGGGCAGCCTCACTTTAATCACATGTAACTATTTAAATGCCCGACAATTTAAAATCACACAACACTTTGATTGGGCCGATGATTTTTGTTAATAAATGGGCTGAGTAGATTGAATCAGTTCACGTGCAGATCAATATTCAATGAATTTTAAGTGGACCGACATTATTAAAGCTAATCTCAATTCAAATGGCGACAACATCAATTCACGACACAATTTTCATTGGGCCGACAACTGTTATGTTCACGTGATAGATCTTACAACTTGTATCAAACAATTAATTGCATGACATTTAATTGGGCCAGACACTGATGATTATCAAACAACTTGATGATTATTTCACACGAGATACCTTTCAAACGGAATACGCACTTTCAAACGAAATCACTAATTTCGTGTGAAATTACAAGTTTCTCAAACGAAATTAGGTGTTTTTCAAACGAAATTAGGTGTTTTCAAGCGAAATTAGGTGTTTTCAAGCGAAATCAGGTGTTTTCAAACGGAATTAGGTGTTTTCAAGAGAAATCAACCTGATGTCACTCGTTATCGGACCAAAAACCTTCGATTTCTCTCAAACGGCTAGGAATTAGGATTTGAAACTTGGTAGGGTTATAGATCAGGTATTTTCGCACAACATATCAAAAAATTATGTAATTTGGACCGTAAAAACCTGTTCAATTTTGAAAAATTCAGACAAAAACGTGAAAAAAGTGTAGAAGATGAAGAAATGATGCAATTCGGATTTGAAATCGATGAAATCCTGTACGAATCTATGTGCTTGATCAGTGCAATCGAGCTCCTGCTCTGATACCACTTGTAGGATCGGTTTTGACTCCGAACGATTGCAAAACGAACGTGTGACGTGCGGAATCCGTACACAAACGTGACCAAACACACAAGAACGTACTAATAACGTGATTCTATAGAATTATATGACGAGTACAATGCACCGAGAATCACGTTTGAGGACTTTCTCTCTCTAAGCTTAGCTCTCCCAAATGTCAAATGAGCAAAAAGTCTTAAATCTAACACTATAGCTCCCTATTTATAGGCCAAGGATATAAGGAAGGTTTCCTTATTTACAAAAATGCCACCTTGCCTTTTCTATTAAAATATAACACTATAAGCCTAGATTTCTTCAGTTTCAGCTACGGTTTTAGATTGACGGAGGCGATAGACATAAATGTACCAACAAAATCTAAGTATGCTGAACGTGTTTCTGAAAATAAAACAAGTTCATTAATTTGAAACTTGAAGTTTTAAAATCAAAATAAAAAACAGTTTGTGATATCTCCAAGGTCATTAATTTGGACTTGGATGATAAATCGTGAAGGTTTTGGATGCTTAAATTGTTTAAATTTGTTATAAAGAGTAAGGTTACAATTTTGGATTCTTAATACTGCCAAATCTATGAAGTTTGTTGATAGGGGAAGTGGAGTCAAAGATAATCCTGTATATATTCATATTATTATATTTTAGATCCAGGTTCTTGATTCAAAAAGTTTTTAAGAGCCAGTAATCATTCCTGGATGCTCAAAATATTTTCACTTATAAATGTTTGAGATTTGCAGATAAAAGTTCCAGATTATGATCCCGATAGCTGAGTCTAAGGGGGAGTCTGAAGACGAGCTCGACGCAAGGGGGAGCTTATATCCGGAAAGCCAGGTGTCGATCCCAAAAGCACGGAAGCTTGACGAAAGGGGGAGCCTGAAGAAAGAGTTTACCAAAAAAGGGGGAGCTGAAGCCGAAAACAGATCCACGGGGAGTCTGTTTGAGCAAGAGGGAGTCTGTGGTTATGCTGAAAACGTCAAAGCTTCCAGAAGACTCAAAGAGAGAGAGAAAAGACAAGACGCTACGAGATTGACTGCGGCAATATCCAAGGGGGAGTCTATTAGTGCATTTATGTCTATCGCCTCCGTCAATTTAAACCGTAGCAGAAATTTGAAGAAAACAATGTTTTATATTGCATAATGTAGGGAAAAGGGCAAGGTGGCATTATTGTAAATAAGGAAACTTTCCTTATAGCCTTTGCCTATAAATAGGAATGTTATGTTAGACATTGAGGACTTTTTCCATTCTAGACCTTGGAGAGCTTTGGAGCTAGAGAGAGAGTCTAGAGAGAGAAAGTGCAAGCGGTGATTCACGGTTCTTTGTACGATTTCATACGATCAATAGAATCATAAATTATTGTAAGTTCTTGTGTTCGGTCCACGTACGTGTACGGATTCCGCACGTCACACGTATCGGTTCGCAATCGTTCGGGAGTCAAAACCGGTCCTACAAATATATTCCTAAAACCGCTTTTCGCACTCGCTACGGCCATTATGAATTTGTCGTTATGCCCTTTGGTCTTACTAACGCCCCCGCAGTTTTTATAGATTTAATGAATCGCGTGTGTAAACCCTTTCTCGATCGCTTCGTCATCGTGTTTATCGATGATATCCTTATCTATTCGAAGTCAAAAGCCGAACACGCGCAACATCTTCGTTTGGTTCTCGAACTACTCCAAGGAAATCGCCTCTATACCAAGTTCTCCAAGTGTGAATTTTGGCTCGGGGAGGTTCAATTTCTCGGTCACATTGTTAATAATCAAGGTATTCACATCGATCCAGCGAAGATTGAAGCAGTTAAGAGTTGGATTACGCCGAAAACCCCGTCCGAAGTTCGTTCTTTTCTCGGATTGGCGGGTTATTATCGCCGATTTATCGCTGATTTCTCAAAAAGCGCCATTCCTCTCACCTCTCTGACGCATAAAGACAAGCCTTTTGTTTAGGGAACCGAACAAGAGGAAGCCTTTCAAACTCTCAAGCGTATGCTTTGCAATGCTCCTATACTCGCGCTACCCGATGGAAACGAAGACTTCGTGGTCTATTGCGATGCCTCTAACCTAGGTCTTGGATGTGTTCTTATGCAACGGGACAAGGTTATCGCGTACGCATCTCGACAGCTCAAGGTTCACGAGAAGAACTACACAACCAATGATCTCGAACTCGGTGCAGTTGTTTTTGCATTAAAGATTTGGCGAAACTACCTATATGGTACCAAGTGTACGGTCTTCACCGACCATAAGATCCTACAACACATCTTGAATCAGAAAGAACTAAATATGCGCCAACGCAGATGAGTCGAACTTCTCAATAACTACGATTGTGAGATACGTTACCACCCAGGCAAGGCAAATGTCGTTGCCAATGCTCTTAGCCGACTGACGTGTGCACATATACACATATTTTTATAATAAAATTACACACTATTTGGTTTTAAATTTATAAAAGTGATTATTACTTTAACATCAAAACACACACGAAAGAGGCAAGTGTACCCCGTCACATATGTAGTAAAGTATCGGTAAGAACCAAGGATCGATCCAAGGAAATGGGCGGAGGAATAATACTAGACATTTGTCATTAAATTAACAGAAGAAAGATAAGTTTTGTGATTTTCTAAAAACTAAAGTAAGCATAAACCAATACTTACTAAAACATAGTAAATACCAAATAAGAAAATAGATAAGTAGCCTTGCTTTATACACAACCACAACATGCAAACTAGGTCGGTTATGGCACTAGAAACATTTGGACAATTCTTCATTTTCAAGACAATTAGTATCCCTTTCGAGAATCCTAACATGACAATCATTCGGAAAGCTAAAACGATAAACACACTTTAACCACCTAAAATTGTTCTTTAATGTGCAATTGATAAATGTCTATGAAAATCTCTTAAAAATAAGTTAGTCATCCGTTAGGCATTTTCTAACCTCACTTAAACAAGGAAAGTGACATCGATAAACACAATGCAACCACCGAGACAAGCATAAACTAGATTAAATCATAACCGAGTTCATTTTACAAATCTTACACATAAGTTCACCAAGATAGCAATTTTGGCCTAAACTACTAACTAAGTTAACAAATCATGGCAAGAATTCATAACAACACCATTTAACCCATTAAGGTCCTTACGTGACAGAAAGCTTTCTTGATTAACAATAATTACATTTTATTAAACCACTAACCATTGATCGGAGTGTCGCGCTCCGGTCAAAGATAATATTTATATGCCCAAATTACCCTTAACAAATAGTTAGTGGTGGCAAGGGGTCGAACCACGAAGAGTATGTGGTTTGTGTATGGATTCGAATGAACTAGAGCAAATGTCACAATTTATGAAGCTTACTAGAATGTTTTTGTATTTTTGTTTAATTGAGAGATGTGAGTTTAAACTAAGTGAATTGATTAAAATGATTAACAACTAATGATTAACGATTACGAGAAAATTGATTACGAGAACAATAATAAGAAAAAGGAATCACACCCGGTTTCGGTAATTGCTAACCTAGGATTTCTACAAGTTTTAGATTCAACTCAAATGCATTCGATTAACGGATTTAGTGTACCGTGACTTAGGTGCTAATAGCTATCAACGTCCCGAAGAACGGACAAGAATACACTTTCTAATCAACACAAGTAAATCCTAACCACGACAATGCACAATTACATATCACCGTTTCGCAAAGTCATAACTTTTAACATCGTTCGACAATTTACGAATTCGCAACAAATGTAACACTATTGTCAAAAGTTTCAAAAATCAAATACAAATTGTCACTAAGTTGAAACAAGAACAATTCGAAATCCTAGAATTAACAACTACCTACACCGGGGTGAAACCGAGATGATTAGCCGCTCATGGTTGAAGAAGCTTGATCACCGGATGTTTGGAATATGAATGAGAGCATCTTGAAGCTTGATGGATGAATGAATGGTGGATGATTAGGGTTTGTGGAATGATTGGTAATGGTGAAGTATGGAGAATTAGGGTTTTGATGAATTGATTGTGTAGATGGATTGTTGATGATGAAGATCTTGATTCGGGTGATGTAGTCATGAAGAAGATGGAATGGTAGGTGTTAGATCAATGGTAATGGCTCCAAGATCAAGTTTCAAACTCCCAAAACATGTAACTCCCGAGTTCAATGCAAAATGAACCAATGGAATTCGTTTTTAACCCAAAATTAACAAAAATTCCCGTTCCGGTTTTCTGGTGCCCGTCGCCGACGGACATGACCCCGTCGCCGACGGGTTCGTCTGATGATCTTTCCGTCCGACGGCTTAACTCCCTGGTTACGGGTTATTTCGGCCTACGGGCTTAGCTGAAGGGCGTCGCCGACGGCTTGGGACCCGTCGGCGACGGGCTCTCAAAACTTTGATTTTTGATTTTGCTTGTTTCGCTCCCGTTTGATCCGTAATTAGTTCCGATGCTCCGGTTTTCGACCCGGTGACTCGTAAAGCTCCCGAAAAGCTCCTTAAACTTCGTTAAACCTGCATAACACAAATCTTATTAAAAGTAGGCCATTCAAGATTGAAACTTATGTAAAAACACAAAGTTACGCAATAACGAACACCGGTTTTCAACCACGTATCACATCCCCACACTTGTCTTTTGCTTGCCCTCAAGCAAATCTGTTTTTCACTTTCACTTGGGTCGAACAACGAATACACATCCCATTCCCGAGACAAAGGTTAAGGTCTATTGTCATACAAAAGTTCACATTCTTTACAATTTCCACATATTTACCGGTAAAGTGAATAATCACATATAATAATGGTTATCCAAGATTAACCCGCCCGTAAAACTAGCAAGTCATGCATATCCCTCACAATGTTCTCTCCACTCGGTTTATAATTCGGCTAATGTATATAATATATTAGCACTTCAATCAATTAATCGCTCAAAACCGGTTAGAACACGTACCCGCATAGGCTTGCAACTCAATCATTCTCCACCACCGATCACGAATACTAAGCACAAGTCAAAAGGTCTTTTGAAGGGTTGTAACGGGGCTAGGCTAAGGGTAGGGAATAGAATATTTTAAAGTGGCTAAGGTGATGAAAATTCGATCTTTATTACAATGCAACTATTCTAAACTCAAGTAAACTATAAACATCAATTATGAGGTAACAACTTTCGCCTTTATTCAACAACTACTAGCACATCTTTTTGTGTTTTTCTCAATGCTTTTTCATTCTTTTTCGCAACATTTTTTTTTTACAAATTGATCATAACTATACAAACTTAAGCTTCTATAATCGAATTTTCATCACACGGGTTTAAAAGAAAAAGGTTTAAGGGTTATGGGCTATAGGGTGGTCAAACGTAAGGTTTAGGCTCAAAATGGGTGACTAGGGGACTTGTTTGGGTAAGGATAGATAAATGGTTTTAAGAGCAAAGGTTTACCTAATGCCTTAATCATTCTCGTGCTTGTATTCGGTCTATGGTCTCAAACGTATCAAAAGTTGCAAGTTCTACAATACGCGACTAATGGTCCACTCAAACAAAGAAACATGTAAATGTAAATCCATGATATAAAAGTGGCTCAAAACCTCACGTCTAAGGGTATGATACGTGATATGCATAAATTTCTAGTTCCTTAGGCGAATTATTCCCAAATAACCACCCGCTAAATACTCGTTATGCTTATTAATTTGAACTTGACCATGACAAAAGACCAAATGGGTTGTGACATCCCTCGTTGACTTGGTTACTTGTGCTTTTAAGATCGCTTTTGAAACAAGAAATTTTTGAAATTTTCCCCCATCCCCACACTTGAGGTAAACATTGTCCTCAATGTGAAGTATTTAAATGAACGGGTCAAAATCAAAAACTTTTACTACTCCCCCATCCCCACACTTGAGGTAAACATTGTCCTCAATGTGTAAGAACTAGAGTTTTTAAAACGCACAAGGGATGTGACACGACTAACCTTCCCAACATTTCACCCCGGAAAATACAATACAAAATACAATCCACTTATTCCTAACTAAGAATCAAAGTAAAAGGAAACACATGCACCTGATTTTTGTCGCTTGATACTCATATCTTCTTCGCCTCTTCATAAAAACGGTTGTCCCGCGAACATGTTGTACCTACAAATTCTAATCCTTGTGTAGAAGCATGCTTCTCACAACCATCAAAATTTGTTAGTTACCTAGTTCTACCCTTTTTATGAAAATATTACCAAGCCATGTGTTACTTCACTTTGATTTATGTGGAAAATAATTTACAACAACAACAAACCTAACTCACTTTAGTAGGAATCACGGTTGCATTTAGCTTATGCAACAAGCCCTTTTAAACCCCCCAATAGCTTGGGAGGACGAGAGGTCTTGTGAGGATTATATAGGGAACACACCCACAACGTTCATTTAACTAGGCGAAAATAAATAACATGAAATAAAAATAACGGAAACAAAATAATATACAACAACAACAACACAAAACATACCATACCTCTACCGCTAATATCGCTCGTTGGGATCAACTGGCGGGTTTGGCTGGTATTGATAACCAGTGAGGGCCTCAAACATCTCCCTATAGTCATCGAGTGGGTTTGACTCTCCTTGTGGCGGTGGTTGGTAAGGAATCGGAATGAAACTAGAACCGACTGCCTCGGGCCAATGAGGGGTGGGATCGGATGGGCCTAGTGGATGAGGAAGATTGGGGTAATCGGTCCACCCTGAGTGTTCGGCGTACGGGAGACCGGCTTGAAGGTCTCTTTGATGGCGCTCCTGATCGTGGAGTATCTTGGTGTTGTTAATCGCCATTTGGTTAGAGACAGCCAAAGCTCTCCATCGGCGTTGTTCTAATTCCCTTTGTGCGTTTTGGCGCCTAGCCTCCTCTTCTTCCCATGCCCGTCTTCGGGCTGCCTCATCCTCTTGCATCTTCGCCAACTGTTCCATGTGTGACCTCTGCATTGCTTGGAACAGTTGTTGCTCTTCCACAAACTTATCCATTCTCTCCCGATGGGCTGCTTGAACTGCCCAAAACTCCTGCATTTGGGGTCCATGTGCCTCCTCCCAGACTTCCCTTCTTCGGTTATACTCTCGACCTTCACCTATGCATGCAGAGACATTGTCATATATCTCTTGCTGTCCCCGATCAAAATTTTTGTAGGAGGGCACCCGTCTAATGTTCACAAAGCCCGCCACATCTGCATTAATTTCTCTATGCGGCCTCATGTATCTTTATCTTGGTCTTTGTGGACCGGAGGGTTCAACTTCCTCCTCTTCATCACCCATCTCTTCATCTTCTCTTGATTCCGATTGTGCCCCTGAAGTAAGAAACTCATACTTATGACCCAACCTGTCGGTCACAACATACTTGTTCCCCGAGAGTTTAACTTCTATATTCCAGTTCTTCTTCATGGAGGCCTTGTTAATTTCCTCCAACGGTTTAGTTACCCATAGTGATTCCGAAGGTAAGCAATTTTGTTGAACGATCATGGCACTAATGAGGCGTGCGTATGGAATAAAACGCCTCTGGGATGACTCCCGAGTAGCCCACGTATTCATCATCACTATGTGTCTCCATGACAATGTCGGGGTCCCGTATAGCAAGGAATGCACCACCCTACAGTCATCCGCTCTAACACCTCCACGATCACCAAACCTCACCAAAATGTTCTCAACATTAATCCCTTGGAGAATCTTTCCCTCATTCGTCATTTGATTTCTCTTTGCCTCTCCCCCATCACTGTATGGTAAAATAGCCGCGGTCATCTGCTCCGGATCACCATCATTCATATGATTATCCAAAAATTGTTGCATAGTTGGATAGTCATATGCTTGCACCCCCAAAGAATCAAAGCGTGTAATGCAGTTGATTGTTTCGAAGGACATCGTCATTAACCCCCGGCTTATTTTACCAACCAATTTCCACTCAGCAGGAGGACTATCTTTATTCATAAACCTCAACGTCGACAGCCACTCGCACACTTCCGCCAAATATATCCGCGAAGTGTTATCTTCGCACCAATCAAGCACCCTTTCCCAACCTTGGCGTTCAAACATTTGTGTTATTCCGATTTGTTTGAACTCTTCAACATTCACCACTCTTTCACATAAACTCCTTTCCGGAACTGAGGTACTCACTTTGTTGACCATTTTCCATTTCCAGAGCTTGGCCTCTAACTTCCTATCTTGATATTTCGATAAAGGTTTTCTCTTCTCCTCATCCCAAACTTCGGCGCTTTTGCTATCCCTGAACTTTGCCCACGCACAATGTTGTCTGTACAGTCTTGCATCACCCTCTGCGATGGAGCTTAATTGCTCCCACTTCCTCGGTATTAAACTGGAAGAAGAATTGACTCCCGATGATGAAGCTTGCCCTGTAGTCTTTTGTCTTTTACCACCGGCCATAACTACGATCGCAAACAAGCAAAACATCAATATAAACCCAAACCTTTACTAAACTCTCAAACTTTGAACATGAGGTGTGATGTTAACATTTTAATTAACAAGTGAATGTAAAATCGCCTTTTTAAACTTCCAAAGTCGCTCATTTTATCATATACTTATCAATTTTACTTGTTAACTTGTAATTTCTTAAAAGCTCATCAAGGTTCAACATCAACTTCATGTTCAATCATGTAAATAACAAGTGTAATCACATCACTATGGTTATAACATGCTCAAATTCCATCCAAAACAACTAATCTTACTCAAAATCATGCTAGAATAACATATATTGTCTAAACAACCTACTCTTAAACTAAAAAGTTTAAAATTTCGGAAGAAAAACACTAAATATATGATAATCAAGCATAAATTTAAAGAGAATCCATACCTTTGTGTAGTTTGAACAAGAAAAACTATGAAAAGATGTAAAGCAACAATATTGATGAACACCCCTTCAAAAACCCTAAGTTACACGCCCAGAGATCTTGCAAACTAGCAAGAGTTGATGAAAACCGTGTTGGGGATTTTGTTTCTCTCAAAAAATTACTCAGAATGGACTCAAGAATCAGATGGTTTGGTGGAGAATTGAGAGAGTTATGGAGTCTTGAAGGTTTCTAGGGTTTTTGAATGAGAGATGGAGAAGATGAAGTGAGTGACAGGTTAAGAGAGAGAGATCAGGAAATTTGTGGTTGTAAATGGTGTGTAGTGAATGTGGGTCAATTATGTGGTAAAAATCGAGCTTGGGTTATGTTGTAATGAGATTTGGAGAGGTTTGGTTCGGTTTTAAACACCTCAAAACGAACCAGCATCGGAGCCCAAAAGACTACCCGTCGCCGACGGGCTCCCCTTTTCTCGAAACCGGGCGACGCCCTATGTATCTAGTTAAGGGCATTTGTGGCCGACGGGTGTTTTGAGAAGCCGCCCGGGACGGGCACCACCCCGTCGCCGTGGGTACTATATAGATTTTTTTTTTGAAAACTAGGAGGAAAATTATGACTTTTTAATAAAGGGACTATGTACACTAAAAAATCCTAAAAATTATTAAAAATCTTTTTGTGAATTTTTATAAGTTAAAATTTTAAAACACGCAAACCGTTAACGGCCCTACCACCCCCCGAAAAGTCGTGTATTGTCCTCAATGCACATAACGAAGTCTAAAAACATACCTTACGTCTTCAAAACTCATTCGGGATATCCGGACTTCACACAATCAAACGGGGTTAGTACGAAACGAAAACGATTATATCTAGAGCACTCAAACAATTAAAAATTATACATAACTTTACATAAAATGTTACCGATCCTTGTTAGTCGACCTCGTAAATCGGTGTGCTTACCACAAAGCTCACCAATTCCTTGTTTTCGTCCACTTTTCCGTTACCGTCGAGGAACGGTTTTAGTCGGTGACCGTTAACCGTTTGCCGTATCCCATCCTTCGGGTCCTCGATTGTAACATCACCCAATTGTCCGGCCCGGGTGATCACATAAGGTCCCATCCATTTGCTTCGGAGCTTTCCGGGAAAGAATTTGAGTTTCGAATTGTAGAGCCACACCTTTTACCCAACCTCGAACTCTTTCTTTTTCAACTTGGCATCATGCGCCTTCTTCATCCCATCCTTGTATTTAGACGCGCATTCATATGCCATTTCCCTTAGCTCCTCCAACTCGCATAGCTTGAGTTTCCTTTCCTTACCTGCGTCATCATATTGAACATTAACCTCTTTGATAGCCCATAACGATTTATGCACAAGTTCAACCGGTAAATGACAATTTTTACCGTAAACCAACCGGTAAGGTGTAGTGGCAATGGGTGTCTTATGTGCCGTACGGTAGGCCCATAAAGCATCATTCAATTTAATTGACCAATCCTTACGGTCCGCCCGCACGGTCTTTTGCAAAATCTCTTTGATTTGCCTATTTGACACCTCAACTTGCCCGCTTGTTTGCGGGTGATAGGGGGTAGCAATCCTATGGTCAACACCAAACCGTTTTAGAAGTTTCCCAAACCGAAAATTTTTAAAATGAGATCCTCCATCACTTATGATGACATGAGGAATCCCAAACCTTGAGAAAATATTGGTTTGAACAAAATTACACACTACGGAATGGTCGTTCGTCTTGGTGGCTATTGCTTCAACCCACTTTGACACATAGTCAACGGCCACCAAGATGTATAAATTGCCATAAGAATTTGGGAATGGGCCCATGAAATCAATTCCCCACACGTCAAAAATGTCGACTACAAGGATTGGTTGCATGGGCATCTCATCCCTTTTTGAAATACCCCCTAGTTTTTGGCACTCTACACAATTCCTAGAAAATTCATTTGCGTCTTTAAAGATAGTTGGCCAATAAAGACCACTGTTCAACACTTTATGACCCGTTTTGTGGCCACTAAAATGGCCACCACACGCAAACGAATGTAGATGATGCAACACGCTTGGAATTTCCTCATCATCTATGCATCTTCTTATCACTTGGTCCGCACACTCCTTCCACAAGTGCGGTTCTTCCAACCGGTAATACTCGATTTGAGACATGAAGTGTTGCCTCTACCGTCTATCCCAATGTGCTGGCATGTCACCTGTAACAAGATAATTTACAATGTTAGCATACCATGGTAACTTATCTAATTTCATAATATGCTCATCGGGAAACGACTCATTGATCTCTAACGATTTAGGATCCTCATCAACCATCAACCGAGACAAATGGTCCGCTACCACATTCTCGGTACCCTTTTTGTCCCGTATCTCCAAATCAAACTCTTGGAGCAACAACACCCATCGGATCAACCTCGGTTTTGCATCTTTCTTCTCCATGAGGTACCTAACTGCAGTGTGATCAGAATAAATAATCACTTTACTACCCCATATATATGCCCGAAATTTATCCAATGCATATACCACCGCAAGTAGCTCTTTTTCGGTAGTGGTGTAATTCAATTGTGCATCCGAGAGAGTCTTACTCGCGTAGTATATGGCAACGGGTTTCTTATCGACCCGTTGTCCCAACACGGCCCCCACCGTATAATCACTCGCATCGCACATAACTTCAAAAAGGAAAGACCAATTTGGCGATTGCAAGATTGGGGCCTCAACTAACTTTTCTTTTAACTTATTAAAAGCTTTTTGACAATTTTCATTAAAATCAAACGGTTGATCTTTTAACAACAAGTTGCACAACGGTTTTGTTATATCACTAAAACCCTTAATAAATCGTCGATAAAAACCCGCGTCACCTAGAAATGACCTAACACCTTTAACACTCGTGGGATATGGCGAAGTAGATATAACTTGCACCTTTGCACGATCAACCTCTATCCCACGACTCGACACCACGTGTCCCAACACGATTCCCTCTTGAACCATAAAATGGCTCTTTTCCCAACTTAGGACCAAACTAGTTTCAACACATCTTTTTAGTACTTTGTCTAGTTGGTCCAAACAAGCCTCAAATGATGACCCAAAAATCGAGAAATCATCCATGAAGATTTCCAAAGACTTCCCCACCATATCTGAAAAGATACTCATCATACACCTTTGGAAGGTGGCGGGGGCGTTACATAATCCAAACGGCATTCGCCTAAATGCGAAGGTACCGTAGGGACAAGTAAATGTGGTC
This sequence comes from Helianthus tuberosus, assembly GCA_030545235.1. NCBI lineage: Eukaryota > Viridiplantae > Streptophyta > Magnoliopsida > Asterales > Asteraceae > Helianthus > Helianthus tuberosus. Next base: position 122,682,102 of record CM060390.1, on the reverse strand, counting down.
TTTGATTGATCTTCTGGATAGATGGCAATTTGGTTATAACCAGAATAGCCATCTAAGAAGCAATAAAATTTTTGCCCCGACAATTTCTCAACTATTTGATCAATGAACGGTAAAGGTAAATGATCTTTGGAAGTTGTGGTATTCAACTTCCTATAATCAATACAAATTCGCCACCCGGTTACCGGCCGAGTGGCTACCTCTTCACCTGCGTCATTTTTTACGACTTGTATACCCGCTTTCTTGGGAACCGTCTGTGTTGGGCTCACCCATTGGCTATCCGAGATCGGGTAAATGATACCCGCATCGAGCCATTTCACCACTTCCTTCTTCACTACCTCCCGCATGTTCGGATTTAATCTCCATTGTGCTTCTCGAACGGGAGTCACATTCTCTTCTGTGATGATTTTGTGCATCACCACCGAGGGACTAATACCCTTCAAATCAGCAATGGTCCATCCAATCGCCGCCCGATTAGTGACCAAAACACCCATCAATTTATCCTCTTGCTCCACGGTTAAGTTTGATGCAATGATAACCGGGAGCGTATTGCCTTCACCAACATAGGCATACTTGAGATGCTTCGGCAATGTCTTCAACTCAACCTCCGGAGGCTCTACTAAAGACGGCTTCAATTTAGTGTCAATGCTCTCCGGTAAACTTTCAACTTGGTGCGTCCATGTCGGTTTTCCTTCTCGAACCGCGAGCACCTCCAAACTCTTCACTTCCTCGTCGATGCTTCTTTCCACCTCTACCTGTGACCTGTCAAACATATAACAATCCTCCATTGTGCTTTCCCCATTCACGACTGTGTCGCAAAGAGGTATACACGTGTCAACAATGTCTGCCATATAGCATTCATCATCAACTGGAGGGTTCATAAGTCTGGAAAAAACATGCAACCTCAACCTTCGGTTTCCAAATGTCATGTCAACCGTTCCTGTTCTGCAGTCAATTTGATCATTTACAGTTGCTAAGAACGGTCGACCCAAAATCACTGTGGGTTGTTTGGTTGGGTCCTTGGCCACGTAATCAAGTACTAGAAAGTCCACCGGATAGTAAAAATCCTCGATTTTCACTATCACATCCGAAACAACTCCACGGGGTAGTTTGGGTGTCAAATCGGCTAACACCACGGAGGTGTTTGACGATTGAAGTGGACCAAACTCGTATTGGTCATACAAACTACCCGGTAGAATGCTCACGCTAGCACCAAGATCTAGAAGTGCCCGGTTGATTTTAAAATCGCCTACTTGAATTGAAATGATAGGCGCACCCGGATCTTGGAGCTTAGGTGGAAGTGCACCCGAAAGAATCGAACTCACGTTTTTGGTTAAATCTAATTTTTTTGGAAATTTGTGAGTGCGTTTTTGGGTACACAAATCTTTCAAGTACTTAGCATAAGACGGTACTTGTTTGATTGCATCCAAAAGAGGTAAATTTATTTTTACTTGTTTAAAAATTTCCAACAACTCTTCTTGTTGTGGACCTCTTTTGTTTACAACTTTTTTCACGGGTCCCTTCAATGCTTCGGGATAAGGGGCGGTATTAGCCTCCACACCCTTTTCCTTAGCCTTAGGGACGGGTATGGTCACAACGGGAGTATCATTGTTCTTTTTCAAATCATTTTTATTTTGACCCGTTTGACCATCCTCAGGCTCATCCTCACTAGAATCTTCCACCACCCCTTCAACAAATTGGGGTGATGGTGTTTTGACACCATCATCAACGACTCGACCACTACGTAAAGTAATTTTATTAATTGGTACCTCACGTGTGTTCCTTGAGCTTGACCCTTGATGCTTAGGGTTCACCGCGGTGTCACTTGGGAGCTTTCCCGTGCTTCCTCTCAATTGAGCCATTTCCTCTGCGAGTTGGCCCACTTGTTTTGCCAATGCCTCATGTGCTTTATCCCGAATCTCGTTTGCCTTCTTTATCTCCTTGATATCATGGTGAGATTCTTTTATATTGTTTTGAGATTCTTTTTGCATATTCAACAAAGCATCCATTTTGGCACTCAAATCATCGCCACCAGTTTGATTGTTCGACCCGCTTCCATTACCGCCTTGATTGTTGTAATTCCTTTGGTACCCACCTTGGTAATTATTGTCCCTACCTTGGTACCCTTGGTTGTAATTTCGTTGATAACCTCCTTGGTTACCACCTTGACGGTTTTGATATGATGACCCGCTTTGACCTCCTTGGTTACCCGATTGAAAATTCGGGTTCATTTGATTTGAAGCATTACCATATCGGAAGTTAGGGTGATTTCTCAAACCCGGATGATAAGTGTTGGAGTTCATATCATATTGCTTCCTATCTCCATACACTTGGTTGACTTCCTCTGTGTAGTCACTCGGCCCCGTTGGACATTGTTCCGCTCTATGTCCAATATCACCACAACCTTCACATACCTCGAATTGAACCGCATTTACTTCCTTTTTCTTCATTCGAGCCATTTCCCACTCTAAGGTGGAAATCCGATCTTTAGAGTCAAGATCGGGAAGTGACCGTGAAATGGGATGCTTCTTAGCTCGATCGGCCGATTCTTTCTCTTTCGAACGTTTACTCATCCGTTCCAAGAATTCCCAATCATCATCTTCATGGTTGCTTAGAAGGGTCCCATTGCTCGTTGATTCAAGTCGGTTCCATGTGTTGTCATCTAAACCCCGTACAAAGCACTTAACCAACTCCCACTTCTCGATTTGATGATGTGGGCATCTTCGCATCATTTCTTTAAATCTTGTAAAGGCTTCATGCAACGGCTCGCCCGATAATTGGCGAAAATACCTAATTTCATCACGAGCATCATCGGTCTTCGCCATAGAATAGTATTCATCTAGAAAAGCTTGTTGCATTTCTCCCCATGTGCGGATGCTATTGGCCGGGAGTGTAAGGAACCATTGCTTCGCTTTGTCTTTCAATGAGAATTGGAACAAACGAAGTTTAACCTCCTCTAGTGCAAAATTGTGCCCCCCGATAGTGCTGCAAATGGAAGAAAACTCTGTCAAATGTGTGTACGGTTCATAGTTAGACCTTCCATTAAAATGAGGAAGTATGTTGATGTAATGTGGTTTACAATCAAACATCCTCCTCTCACAAACGATTGGTGAGTCGTTCTCGGTGACAACCGGCCTAAAACGATCATTCACTCCCCGTGGAGGTCGTTGACGACGATGGGGACCGTTAACTTCTTGATCAACCACTCTTCGATTGTCCCTTCTATCATTTCTTCTTTCATCCCTTCTTTCATCCCTTCCTTGATTCCTACCTTGGTTACCTCTTTGGTTACCACCTCCCACGAAACGAGGAATCCGATTAGGGTTACCATTATTGTTATTGTTGTTGTTGTAAAACCCATCATCTCGGTTCTGTTGGTTGTTGTTTCGTGGTTGACGGTTGTTTCCGTAACCGTCATTTCTTCTATTCCCATAACCGTAGTCATCATCCCCCACATAATTGGCATTTTGATAGCCAAACTCCTCATCATCATAACCTATTGCATTGTAAACATTGCCTTGATTAACATACCCCCAATCTTCATCATCGTTAGCTCTATCATCATAGTATCCCCCGTCATCCGAATTTTCCGTATGAACACTCACATGTTCCGGCGATTGATAACCAGGAACACTATACGGTTCATCATCGGGGATTGCATTCCTCAAGTCATCGATGTTGAAGAATGGGTCTTCATTTGTGGGATTGCCGCGATCATGATTTCCCCGACGGTCGGAATTGACATTCCGGTCATCTAGGTTGATGGGTAAAGAGGTTTGTCGATGAAGGTTTTGTTGTTGGGGTGTTCTTTGATTGTGGTTGGGATTTTGGTTTTGGAAATGTGGTGTGGGTGGTCCAGTATTGTTGTTATTACCACCCGGTCGCTCTGGAGGTATAGGTTGCATATTTGGAGCGGGATTGAAATTGCTTCGGTATTGAAATTGGTTCAGATTTTGATTTTGGTTGAAGTTTTGGTTAGAGTTTTGGTTCGCCATTGAATCGGTTTCAATGGATGGTGTATGTTGTGGTGTGTTGATGGTTTGATTAGAAGCAAGTGTTGCTTCTAACCGGCTTGCTAGATTTCTCCTTGCGACTCTTTCGATTTCCGGTTCGTAGACTAAAGGTGAAGTCTCCCGGAGTTCCGCGTATGTATGCACTACCTGTAATCTGCATAAGTAACACACCCCGCGTAACAAGGAAAAAGACAAGTACAAAAAGAAAGCTAAACAAATTAAACAGATAATCACAAAAAAATTCAAACAATATCCAAACACAAAGCGCACGCACTCCCCGGCAACGGCGCCAAAATTTGATCGGAGTGTCGCGCTCCGGTCAAAGATAATATTTATATGCCCAAATTACCCTTAACAAATAGTTAGTGGTAGCAAGGGGTCGAACCACGAAGAGTATGTGGTTTGTGTATGGATTTGAATGAATTAGAGCAAATGTCACAATTTATGAAGCTTACTAGAATGTTTTTGTATTTTTGTTTAATTGAGAGATGTGAGTTTAAACTAAGTGAATTGATTAAAATGATTAACAACTAATGATTAACGATTATGAGAAAATTGATTACGAGAACAATAATAAGAAAAAGGAATCACACCCGGTTTCGGTAATTGCTAACCTAGGATTTCTACAAGTTTTAGATTCAACTCAAATGCATTCGATTAACGGATTTAGTGTACCGTGACTTAGGTGCTAATAGCTATCAACGTCCCGAAGAATGGACAAGAATACACTTTCTAATCAACACAAGTAAATCCTAACCACGACAATGCACAATTACATATCACCGTTTCGCAAAGTCATAACTTTTAACATCGTTCGACAATTTATGAATTCGCAACAAATGTAACACTATTGTCAAAAGTTTCAAAAATCAAATAAAATTGTCACTAAGTTGAAACAAGAACAATTCGAAATCCTAGAATTAACAACTACCTACACCAGGGTGAAACCGAGATGATTAGCCGCTCATGGTTGAAGAAGCTTGATCACCAGATGTTTGGAACGTGAATGAGAGCATCTTGAAGCTTGATGGATGAATGAATGGTGGATGATTAGGGTTTGTGGAATGATTGGTAATGGTGAAGTATGGAGAATTAGGGTTTTGATGAATTGATTGTGTAGATGGATTGTTGATGATGAAGATCTTGATTCGGGTGATGTAGTCATGAAGAAGATGGAATGGTAGGTGTTAGATCAATGGTAATGGCTCCAAGATCAAGTTTCAAACTCCCAAAACATGTAACTCCCGAGTTCAATGCAAAAAGAACCAATGGAATTCGTTTTTAACCCAAAATTAACAAAAATTCTCGTTCCGGTTTTCTGGTGCCCGTCGCCGACGGACATGACCCCGTCGCCGACGGGTTCGTCTGGTGATCTTTCTGTCCGACGGCTTAACTCCCTGGTTACGGGTTATTTCGGCCTACGGGCTTAGCTGAAGGGCGTCGCCGACGGCTTGGGACCCGTCGGCGACGGGCTCTCAAAACTTTGATTTTTGATTTTGCTTGTTTCGCTCCCGTTTGATCCGTAATGCGTTCCGATGCTCCGGTTTTCGACCCAGTGACTCGTAAAGCTCCCGAAAATCTCCTTAAACTTCGTTAAACCTGCATAACACAAATCTTATTAAAAGTAGGCCATTCAAGATTGAAACTTATGTAAAAACACAAAGTTACGCAATAACGAACACCGGTTTTCAACCACGTATCACATCCCCACACTTGTCTTTTGCTTGCCCTCAAGCAAATCTGTTTTTCACTTTCACGTGGGTTGAACAACGAATACACATCCCATTCCCGAGACAAAGGTTAAGGTCTATTGTCATACAAAAGTTCACATTCTTTACAATTTCCACATATTTACCGGTAAAGTGAATAATCACATATAATAATGGTTATCCAAGATTAACCCGCCCGTAAAACTAACAAGTCATGCATATCCCTCACAATGTTCTCTCCACTCGGTTTATAATTCGGCTAATGTATATAATGTATTAGCACTTCAATCAATTAATCCCTAAAAACTGGTTAGAACACGTACCCGCATAGGCTTGCAACTCAATCATTCTCCACCACCGATCACGAATACTAAGCACAAGTCAAAAGGTCTTTTGAAGGGTTGTAACGGGGCTAGGCTAAGGGTAGGGAATAGGATATTTTAAAGTGGCTAAGGTGATGAAAATTCAATCTTTATTACAACGCAACTATTCTAAACTCAAGTAAACTATAAACATCAATTATGAGGTAACAACTTTCGCCTTTTATTCAACAACTACTAGCACATCTTTTTTGTGTTTTTCTCAATGCTTTTTCATTCTTTTTCGCAACATTTTTTTTTACAAATGAATCATAACTATACAAACTTAAGCTTCTATAATCGAATTTTCATCACACGGGTTTAAAAGAAAAAGGTTTAAGGGTTATGGGCTATAGGGTGGTCAAACGAAAGGTTTAGGCTCAAAATGGGCGACTAGGGGACTTGTTTGGGTAAGGATAGATAAATGGTTTTAAGAGCAAAGGTTTACCTAATGCCTTAATCATTCTCGTGCTTGTATTCGGTCTATGGTCTCAAACGTATCAAAAGTTGCAAGTTATACAATACGCGACTAATGGTCCACTCAAACAAAGAAACATGTAAATGTAAATCCATGATATAAAAGTGGCTCAAAACCTCACGTCTAAGGGTATGATACGTGATATGCATAAATTGCTAGTTCCTTAGGCGAATTATTCCCAAATAACCACCCGCTAAATACCCGTTATGCTTATTAATTTGAACTTGACCATGACAAAAGACCAAATGGGTTGTGACATCCCTCGTTGACTTGGTTACTTGTGGTTTTAAGATCGCTTTTGAAACAAGAAATTTTTGAATTTTTTTTTGAAAATTTCCCCCATCCCCACACTTGAGGTAAACATTGTCCTCAATGTGTAGTATTTAAATGAACGGGTCAAAATCAAAAACTTTTATTGCTCCCCCATCCCCACACTTGAGGTAAACATTGTCCTCAATGTGTAAGAACTAGAGTTTTTAAAACGCACAAGGGATGTGACACGACTAACCTTCCCAACATTTCACCCCGGAAAATACAATACAAAATACAATCCACTTATTCCTAACTAAGAATCAAAGTAAAAGGAAACACATGCACCTGATTTTTGTCGCTTGATACTCATATCTTCTTCGTCTCTTCATAAAAACGGTTGTCCCGCGAACATGTTGTACCTACAAATTCTAATCCTTGTGTAGAAGCATGATTCTCACAACCATCAAAATTTGTTAGTTACTAGTTCTACCCTTTTTATGAAAATATTACCAAGCCATGTGTTACTTCACTTTGATTTATGTGGAAAATAATTTACAACAACAACAAACCTAACTCACTTTCGTAGGAATCACGGTTGCATTTAGCTTATGCAACAAGCCCTTTTAAACCCCCCAATAGCTTGGGAGGACGAGAGGTCTCGTGAGGATTATATAGGGAACACACCCACAACGTTCATTTAACTAGGCGAAAATAAATAACATGAAATAAAAATAACGGAAACAAAATAATATACAACAACAACAACACAAAACATACCATACCTCTACCGCTGATATCGCTCGTTGGGATCAACTGGCGGGTTTGGCTGGTATTGATAACCAGTGAGGGCCTCAAACATCTCCCTATAGTCATCGAGTGGGTTTGACTCTCCTTGTGGCGGTGGTTGGTAAGGAATCGGAATGAAACTAGAACCGACTGCCTCGGGCCAATGAGGGGTGGGATCGGATGGGCCTAGTGGATGAGGAAGATTGGGGTAATCGGTCCACCCTAGGTGTTCGGCGTACGGGAGACCGGCTTGAAGGTCTCTTTGATGGCGCTCCTGATCGTGGAGTATCTTGGTGTTGTTAATCGCCATTTGGTTAGAGACAGCCAAAGCTCTCCATCGGCGTTGTTCTAATTCCCTTTGTGCGTTTTGGCGCCTAGCCTCCTCTTCTTCCCATGCCCGTCTTCGGGCTGCCTCATCCTCTTGCATCTTCGCCAACTGTTCCATGTGTGACCTCTGCATTGCTTGGAACAGTTGTTGCTCTTCCACAAACTTATTCATTCTCTCCCGATGGGCTGCTTGAACTGCCCAAAACTCCTGCATTTGGGGTCCATGTGCCTCCTCCCAGACTTCCCTTCTTCGGTTATACTCTCGACCTTCACCTATGCATGCAGAGACATTGTCATATATCTCTTGCTGTCCCCGATCAAAATTTTTGTAGGAGGGCACCCGTCTAATGTTCACAAAGCCCGCCACATCTGCATTAATTTCTCTATGCGGCCTCATGTATCTTTGTCTTGGTCTTTGTGGACCGGAGGGTTCAACTTCCTCCTCTTCATCACCCATCTCTTCATCTTCTCTTGATTCCGGTTGTGCCCCTGAAGTAAGAAACTCATACTTATGACCCAACCTGTCGGTCACAACATACTTGTTCCCCGAGAGTTTAACTTCTATATTCCAGTTCTTCTTCATGGAGGCCTTGTTAATTTCCTCCAATGGTTTAGTTACCCATAGTGATTCCGAAGGTAAGCAATTTTATTGAACGATCATGGCACTAATGAGGCGTGCGTATGGAATAAAACGCCTCTGGGACGACTCCCGAAGGTAAGCAATTTTGTTGAACGATCATGGCAATTTTGTTGTATTTTTGCCCAAAGGCTACAATAATACATAAAAATTAATCTAAAAGCTTGAAACATTAACAAAATTATGGAAAGATTAGAAAACCAAACCATAAACAATCACTAGATTAAGAATCCGGATAGTAATGGAGCTAAACGGGACAATATGGCTTGAATCCGGGTGAAAGCTAACGCCTCCGGAGCCTGAAAATCGCCTGAATTGCTCTCCAAAATTCCAGAGTTACGAGCAGAATGTTTCTGCATGTTTTTTATATCATTTCGATCTCGCACGGTCGTGCACTTTATTGGCACGACCATTCACTTTTTGCATTATTGGAGTTACTGTGCACCATACCGCATGACATCATCTTATCTTGAATTTCTTCGATCTCGCACGACCATTCATCTGGTGGCATGGACGTGCATTTCCGGTTAAGTGTTGCAC